>ONZH01015132.1:0-437500 GCA_900303285.1 Rhinella marina
TTTTCACGCACAACCATCTCTAGGGTTTACAGAGAATGGTCCGAAAAAGAAAAAACATCCAGTGAGCGGCAGTTTCTGTGGGCGGAAATGCCTTGTTGATGCCAGAGGTCAGAGGAGAATGGACAGACTGGTTCGAGCTGATAGAAAAGGCAACAGTGACTCAAATTGCCACCCGTTACAACCAAGGTAGGCAGAAGAGCATCTCTGAACGCACAGTACGTCGAACTTTGAGGCAGATGGGCTACAGCAGCAGAAGACCACACCAGGTGCCACTCCTTTCAGCTAAGAACAGGAAACTGAGGCTACAATTTGCACAAGCTCATCGAAATTGGACAGTAGAAGATTGGAAAAAACGTTGCCTGGTCTGATGAGTCTCGATTTCTGCTGCGACATTCGGATGGTAGGGTCAGAATTTGGCGTCAACAACATGAAAGCATGGATCCATCCTGCCTTGTATCAACGGTTCAAGCTGGTGGTGGAGGTGTCATGGTGTGGGGAATATTTTCTTGGCACTCTTTGGGCCCCTTGGTACCAATTGAGCATCGTTGCAACGCCACAGCCTACCTATTGTTGCTGACCATGTCCATCCCTTTATGACCACAATGTACCCAACATCTGATGGCTACTTTCAGCAGGATAATGCGCCATGTCATAAAGCTGGAATCATCTCAGACTGGTTTCTTGAACATGACAATGAGTTCACTGCACTCAAATGGCCTCCACAGTCACCAGATCTCAATCCAATAGAGCATCTTTGGGATGTGGTGGAACGGGAGATTCGCATCATGGATGTGCAGCCGACAAATCTGCGGCAACTGTGTGATGTCATCATGTCAATATGGACCAAAATCTCTGAGGAATGCTTCCAGCACCATGTTGAATCTATGCCACGAAGAATTGAGGCAGTTCTGAAGGCAAAAGGGGGTCCAACCCGTTACTAGCATGGTGTACCTAATAAAGTGGCCGGTGAGTGTATATATATAATATATATATATATATATATATAATTATATGCATACATACACACATGGCACTTATTGACTTACAGGCTGCAGGTTCTCTGTTCTCCTCTAATGTCTCTTGGAGGCTAAAGGACCTTTGGAGCGCAGTAATAGTAGGCTAAAGGACCTTCGATCTGTGTGACATGATGACATCATCAAAGGTCCTTTAGCCTACGGATTACTGCATTCCAAAGTTCCTTCATACTGGTATGTACACCTTTTCTAGTACATTTCAGACCAGGCAGGGCCCCCTTTAGATACAGTCACACTGGGGCCCGGTCTGGCCTGAAATGTACTAGAAAAGACACTCCCCCCCGGGCCCCTTCTCTACTGTTTCCCCTGTAGTTACGCCACTGCATGGTCTTCTGTCTACGCGTTTCGAAACAAACTGTTTCTTGTTCACGACAAGTCGTGTAGACAGGAGACCATGTAGCTGTTTTTAACCTGATATGAATGAAAGACTATTGGATTTTACTGCTGCAGTCTTCATCTTTTGAATATTGTCTTGCCGTGGCCAATGGTTTCTTCAGCGTGGGGAGCAGCAACCACCTTACCATATGTGGATGAATGTGGAGAGCATGTTGTGAATCATTTTACATATATCATGTAGAGAAAGTTAATACAAGGCACTTATTAATGTATTTTGATTGTCCATATTGCTTCCTTTGCTGTCTGGATTCATTTTTCCATCAAATTATACACTGCTCGTTTCCATGTTTACGACCACCCTACAATCCAGCACCGGTGGTTGTGCTTGCACACTATAGGAAAAAGTGCCAGCCTCTCTGGTGAATGAGACCATGGGAGCGCATATAGGCACACATATACACAGCAGATCCCATCCCAGCCACCTCGTATCTGTACAGCGGTGGTCGTAACCATGGAAACATGCAGTGTATAATGTGATGGAAAAATGAATCCAGCCAGCAAAGGAGGAAATATGGACAATCACAATACATTAGTAAGTGCCTCGTATTAACTTTCTCTACATGAATAATATGATGACTTGTTGCACTCTGAATAAAAAAACGGAGTAGGGTTCCCACCCCACTGTATAGATAATAAAGAGAACTCCGGTTTGTTTCTTGTGTTGAAACCTCATTTGATTTATTTGAAAATGCGGCACCAAACAACATGTGACGTTTCGGCCAGATGGCCTTCTTCAGACACTGTTGCCGCCAGAGAAGAAAGGAATCAGAGAGGAACAGCGCTGTTAAAGCATGCAGCAATCATTGCTATCAGGTAAGTGTATGCTCACTTACCTGATAGCAGCGATTGCTGCATGCTTTAACAGCGCTGTTCCTTTCTGATTCCTTTCTTCTCTGGCGGCAACAGTGTCTGAAGAAGGCCATCTGGCCGAAACGTCCCTTGTTGTTTGGTGCCGCATTTTCAAATAAATCAAATGAGATTTCAACACAAGAAACAAACCGGAGTCCTCTTTATTATCTTTCTCTACATGATAAATGCCTTGTCCTGGAGTGAGACAATTGATCTGAGCCTGGCAAAATATAAACTGTTAGTGGTGCTTGGTCAATGATCAGACAACCAAGGTGGTGCCCCCTTTATTTTGGGTTCTGCAGCCGGGTATATGATGAGACAGGGTCACATTAATACTGGGTGGCATCTCCCCTTGCTGTGGTACAGGCTTACACTCCGGCATGGTGATGGTCATACAGATGCTGGATGTCTTTGGTCATTCCAAGCTCTTTCACCTTGAACCCATTGTCCAGCCAAAGTGGTTGCTTTCAGCTGTGCATGAGAGATCTGTCACTCCATCCAGTCCCGGACATGGGGAGAGATCTGGTGATGAAGCGGTTAAGGTGGGCTGCTGGAAACCCTGAGGAGGACATTGTGTAGCACGGGCAGTGTGTGGACGGGCTTATCTTGTTGGAGCACCACATCTCCAAAGTCAAAAAAGGCAGTAGGACTGGTTACACAATGTCCTGGACATACCGAAGTCTGGACCTTGCTCCCTCCACAAAACCAGACTGGAATGGCCATGGTAGCTAATGACCATGACACTTGGTGTTGATCCTGTGTCTCCGCACTATGCATGATGGCAGTAGGTGCTCTCCAGCCCTCCTGTGAAGTGTTCAGTGATGAAAGCCAGTCCTACCTTGGTGCAAATGGTGGACCCATATCCTGCCGCAAAACCCAAAATAAAGGGGGCACCACCTTGGTTGTGTAATCATTGACCAAGCACCCCTAGCAGTTTATACTTCCTCAGTCTCAGATCAATCGCATTAAGCTTTCCAGGTGTAACAGTGTATCCGGCAGAACGTATAACATGGTAATCCCTCACCCAGTGCGGCAGCAGAGGAAGAAAATATCGCCCTGGTCTCTAGAGACGTCGTTATCAGGGAAGGCCCTCATGAAAGGCTCCATTGATAGGTAAATGTTGACTTTCCCATGCCTTCTCAATAGGTGTTTATAGAATACATAACGGCAGTGTGTGCATTGCTTGCAGTGTTTGCTTTCTTTTATAGTACGGTTTGTGCAATATTTCAAGAAATTAGACAGATCTGCATCTATTATATTCTCTGTAGTGACAAGTAGGAGCCAAACAAAAGGACATAATAGGATGTGACAACACTGTAAAGCCTACCCCCGGCCATAATTGAGAACTTGACTGCGTTCCCTGATTCTTCTATCTAGTGAACGTGTGCAGTCTTCCCTTTGTTGTGCTGGCTTTTCATGCTCCACACTGGCCTTGTGTTTCCGACACCATTTCTTGTCAGCCATGTTCAGTTTGTCAACTGCCGAGCCTTAAATTCTTGGTCTATGTAATTATTTCCGGCTATTCGTGTCTCACCTCTGTAAGAGCACCCTGACAATCCTTACTGTAAGGGGCTGGCCACACATGGAGTTTCTGGTGGAATTTCATGTGGAAAATCTGCAGAATTTACAGCAGAAGCAAAGTAGATTCTAGAAACCTGGCAGCATATACTGACTTTTGTTTTCAATCCACAGCATGTCCATTGTTGCTTCACAATGCAACGTAAAACCCTCTGTGATCCTGGCCGTGATGCCACCACAAAGACCGGCAACGGTTTTTGGGCTTATCATAGGTGGCCAGGGAACTTAAAGGGAGTCTGTCACCTAATTTTCACCAATAAAACTAACAGCATTGCCCCACAGAAGATTGCAGACACATCCCAGACATACCTGTGTGCACTGTGTGTGTGTATTACATGTCACATCCCAGACATATCTGTGTGCACTTTGTGTCTGTATTATATGTCACATCCCAGACATACCTGTGTGCACTGTGTGTCTATATTACATGTCACATCCCAGACATACCTGTGTGCACTGTGTGTCTGTATTACATTTCACATCCCAGACATACCTGTGTGCACTGTGTGTCTGTATTATATGTCACATCCCAGACATACCTGTGTGCACTGTGTGTGTATTACATGTCACATCCCAGACATAACCTGTGTGCACTTTGTGTCTGTATTATATGTCACATCCCAGACATACCTGTGTGCACTGTGTGTCTATATTACATGTCACATCCCAGACATACCTGTGTGCACTGTGTGTCTGTATTACATGTCACATCCCAGACATACCTGTGTGCACTGTGTATCTGTATTACATGTCACATCCCAGACATACCTGTGTGCACTGTGTGTCTGTATTATATGTCACATCCCAGACATACCTGTGTGCACTGTGTGTCTGTATTACATGTCACATCCCAGACATACCTGTGTGCACTGTGTATCTGTATTACATGTCACATCCCCAGACATACCTGTGTGCACTGTGTATCTGTATTACATGTCACATCCCAGACATACCTGTGTGCACTGTGTGTCTATATTACATGTCACATCCAGACATACCTGTGTGCACTGTGTATCTGTATTACATGTCACATCCCAGACATACCTGTGTGCACTGTGTGTCTGTATTATATGTCACATCCCAGACATACCTATGTGCACTGTGTATCTGTATTACATGTCACATCCCAGACATACCTGTGTGCACTGTGTGTCTGTATTACATGTCATATCCCAGACATACCTGTGTGCACTGTGTGTCTGTATTATATGTCACATCCCAGACATACCTGTGTGCACTGTGTGTCTGTATTACATGTCACATCCCAGACATACCTATGTGCACTGTGTATCTGTATTACATGTCACATCCCAGACATACCTGTGTGCACTGTGTGTCTGTATTCCATGTCCAGAAAAAGCACTTTTATTCTGATGGAAAACAGCTCCCAAGTGCCCAGCTGAAAGTGAAAGTAAAATTAGCTTTCACTCCTGACTCGATTTCTAACGGATATATCTTCTGATATAGTGAATATAATGCTATGATTCTGGTATTGTTTGAAAGGCTGGAATGCCTGGTCAGGTTCATATTTCTATTGGCTACCAATCCCAAGATATGAGCAACTAAAGCAGCCCTCCCCTCTTCAGTCTGGTTTGCTTTGGGCACTTGGAGTAGAACAGCTGGGCACTTGGGAGCTGTTTTCCAGCAGAATAAAAGTGCTTTTCCTGGACATGTAATACAGACACACAGTGCACACAGGTATGTCTGGGATGTGATATGTAATACAGACACACAGTGCACATAGGTATGTCTGGGATGTGACATGTAATACACACACACAGTGCACACAGGTATGTCTGGGGATGTGACATGTAATATAGACACACAGTGCACACAGGTATGTCTGGGATGTGACATGTAATACACACACACAGTGCACACAGGTATGGCTGGGATGTGACATGTATACAGACACACAGTGCACACAGGTATGTCTGGGATGTGACAATGTATACACACACACAGTGACACAGGTATGTCTGGGATGTGACGTAATACAGACACACAGTGCACAGGTATGTCTGGGATGTGACATGTAATAAAGACACACAGTGCACACAGGTATGTCTGGGATGTGACATGTAATACAAGACACACAGTGCACACAGTATGTCTGGATGTGACATGTAATACACACACACAGTGCACACAGGTATGTCTGGGATGTGACATGTAATACAGACACACAGTGCACACAGGTATGTCTGGATGTGACATGTAATACAGACACACAGTGCACACAGGTATGTCTGGGATACAGACACACAGTGGTATGTCTGGGATGTGACATGTAATACAGACACACAGTGCACAGTATGTCTGGGATGTGACATGTAATACAGACACACAGTGCACACAGGTATGTCTGGGATGTGACTGTAATACGCACACAGTGCACACAGGTATGTCTGGGATGTGACATGTAATACAGACACACAGTGCACACAGGTATGTCTGGGATGTGACATGTAATACAGACACACAGTGCACACAGGTATGTCTGGGATGTGACATGTAATACAGACACACAGTGCACACAGGTATGTCTGGGATGTGACATGTAATACAGACACACAGTGCACAGGTATGCTGGGATGTGACATGTAATACAGACACACAGTGCACACAGTATGTCTGGGATGTGACATGTAATACGCACACAGTGCACAGGTATGTCTGGGATGTGACATGTAATACACACACACAGTGCACACAGGTATGTCTGGGATGTGTCTGCAATCTTCTGTGGGGCGGTGCTCTGAAAGACTCCCTTTAAAGGGGACCTGCCACCGCTCCTGGCATGTCTGTTAGTAAAAAAAAAATGTATTCCACGTGAAATTACAATCCAGGAGCATTTATTCTAATGACTCTGTGTTTTGCCATACTTCTTCTATTCCTGCTAGAAGTTTATGAATAAAGGTACAGATGAGAGTTATCAGTTGGGGGGAGGGGGGGTTGTAGCCGCACAGTTTGGCATTGTCCAATCATTTATGTCAATGTCGGACTGCGCAGGGACACACCCTCAACTGGTAACACCCATCTGTACCCTTATCCATAAACGCCCAGCAGGAATAAGAGTCATAAGAAATGATTCTCCAGAATTGTTAGTACATGGGGAAGGCAAGTATCTACTCAAACAGACATATCAGGAGAGGTGACAGGTCCTAGAAAAAATCTAAAGTGGCCCCATGATGTTGGTGGGTCCAAATTGACAGAAGGAGGCGAAACACAAGTAGGCAGGGATAACATAAGCAGGTGAGACCAGCAGTACCATAGTGCAACCAAACACCACAGTGCAGCACAATATACCACCTCCATCACTACAGTATTCAACAGCATCACTGTCCTGAGGATGGCAATACAGTTGAATTCAGGAGGGTACCTGCGCCCAACGGCCAGGTGCATAAGTACCTGATTCTCTTATATTAATGCTGAGGGCATCAGATTGTTATGCACCTGGCTGGCGGCCATGTAGCAGGGCTGGGGGAGGGGGGTAGTCATGGGCCCGTGGAGAAATTTCCCTTTAGAATCTATGGCCAGTACACTTTTGCATATGGCCAATTATGGTGGGACCAGCCATCCATATAGTGTGGATGTGACCCCCTCGACTTTTTCCAAACAGAGAATGAATACCTGCACTATAGGTCAAGGTGGGTGTTATCAGTAAGGGTGTGTCCCTGTACAATCTGACATTGAAAGCACTCACTGGATAGTGTCAGACTATGCAGAGATACACTCTCAACTGGTAACACCCAGCTGGACCTTCAGTGGAAACTACTAGTAATTCATTCATAACTTCTAGCAGGAATATAAAGGAATGGCACAACATAGAGTCATAAGAATAGATGCTCCAGAATTGTTATTACATGGGGGATATCAGTAGTTACTAAAACAGAGATGTCAGGAGAGGGGGGCAGGTCGTCGAATCACGGCTACATCCTGCCACTTATGATCTAGTTTAGGATATGCTTAGCTCTGGATATGATCATCTACTATTCTAGTCCATTCATGACAAGGATGGATGAGTTGTGCATGCTGAGGTGCATATAGCTCCACTGCTGGTTGTCCCCTCAGGTGGCCTGTGTGATTTCCTAAAATCTCCAACTGTTCCTCTCATCATTGAGCCTTTATTCCCGCATCGGCCGCTGCGTACCATAGGCTTTTTAGTTTTCTGCATTCCTGATGAACACCTTTACATCTGATGTGAAAAGCCAGAAGGTAATCTTGCCGCGTCCTATTCATTCTTATATCAGTTGCTTTGCCATTCATAAAGAAGATTGAATAAAACCTGTCCCCTCATCACAGCAGCTGAGTAACAGTGTGGGTGAGGACTAATGAATTTTGAGCAATCTGTTTTTCCCACAAACCCCCTCACACCTACAACCATCATCTTAGATTTAAAGGAACACCCTAGAACAGTGATGGCTAACCTCCGGCACTCCAGCTGTGGTGAAACTACAACTCCCAGCATGCTTCATTCATTGCTATGGAGTTATGAAAACAGCCAAGCAAGTATACATGTTGGGAGTCGTAGTTTTACCACAGCTGGAGTGCTGGAGGTTAGCCATCACAGGCAACCTTTGGTGTTCTTTGAACATCTAAGCTATGTACTATCCCTTCAGGCCCGGTGAAAAGCCTAACAAAATTTCCTGGAGTCTTCCCTTAAGCCTCTTTCAGGCAAGCGAGTTCCACGCATCGGACTCACAGCGTGAGTATGCGGCAGCTCCCATCCTGACCTCCCAGCACTGATGGGGTCACATAGACTTATATTGATTTATGAGGCTATGTAACCCTTAGAGGTCTGGAATGTATTGTATAACACTGACATGATTCTGTCAGTGTTATTCCAATACATTCCAGAACTGTAAGGGTTACATAGCATCATAAATCAGTATAATGCTATGCAACCCCATCAGTGCTGGGAGGTCAGGATGGAAGCTGCCGCATACTCACTCTGCGAGTCCGATGCGTAGAACTCGCTCAAATGAAAGGGGCCTGAAGCTATGTTCATTTAGACAATGGCAAATTGATTCATTACAATCAAAATTCGACCCAAATTTTTGGGTAGTTTAGGGAGCTTGTCTTTTCTCAGAGGTGTGTCCTTTTCGACTGCAGCTGGTGGCACTGAGCATGTGCTTCCATCTCAGTGAGCGAGACAGAGAAATTAGAAAAAAAAACAGCAGGTGGCGCTATACAGACAGATTTCAATGAATAATTTAGTGGCTATTCAGAATTTTTCATCACATGCAATTACAAAAGTATTCAGATTCAGGTGCTGGTTGGAAAAATGTCAAATATTTTTTATGCCACAACTCCTTTAATTATTCATTAACACAGGTTCTAGATCTTCTGACATGGAGGTTCAGTATGTTACTCTTAAATGACACAATCCACCCCCCATTACCGACAGCACAAAGCCTACGTCTATTGCTTCTACATTGCCGTGATGCCAAACCAAGATCACTAGCCACATCAAGCCGCCCCATTCATCTCATCCCATCTTGACTGCCGTCTTATCTCCACAATGAAAGATATCCTTGAGGTTTTTTTATATTATCCAGGAGTACGTGACTAAGTGACTAAGCCTTCTTCTAAGGCTGAGAATTTCCAAATTACAGATTGTGCTTCATAGACATAAATTAAAAACTCTTAACCTGAGCTGGATTCTCAAGGATATGCAGGTGGTTCTATTTATACGCTGACATGCAACCTGCTCATAAATTGCAAATTTCAGTTACGGCATTTCTATTATATGTAATGATCCAATCTGTGAACCGTGCCTTAAAAATGTGCTGGAAATTGAAGGTCGCTTAGCTACCGTATGTATATAGACACTCGCACTTGTACTATATGAGATTCAGGTCTATCGCTACTGAGATGTTGCTGAAGTCCAACCATCAACGTGCCGTGAATACAACAGCATTCATCTCTTAAGATCCTGTTTGATTTTCCAGCAGGGACCTAACAAAGTAGTCATGCAGCTTGATCATAGCAGAACTCGGAACGAGGCACCACTCATGGACTTGAAGGCGACTTACTAAGATAGTAAAACCTCCTTCGACTGTCGGTTCTCCTTTTCTTTTACACATTTTGTTGCTTCTTATATTATTATTGTGATTTATATTATTCGCTTCTTTTATTCATCGTGATTTGTATGTGTATTTGTTGGTGATTTTGTTGGCTTTCCCTCAGTAGTGACAACACATTGGCAGGATGATTCAACACTGGGCGATATGTGGTGCACCAAGGGTCTTCTCCTTGGGAGGATGTGGAGAACATAAGGGCGTGGAAATAGGCGTTATCTGTGGGTAGTATAAAGGTAATTACTGTCAGTGACGTGATGCAGTCTGTAGAGAGAGGGGCTGTAGAGCTGGACACATACCATGGTCAGTGCGATTTGTGCTTTACCGGTGAAGCACCTCTGAGAGATCGAGACCTGGACCAAAGATGGTCACAGGGGTGCACCACCAATGAGGCCAGGTGAGCCGATCGCCTCAGACAGCATCAGGTAAGGGCAAGATAGTGGCAGCTGAAGAGCCATGGGCTGAATTGAAGAGGTTAGGTTAAAAATTTGGCATTGGGGAGGGAGGGGCGCCGTTTCAGTTTTTTCCTCAGGCAGCACAAAGGCTAGGTGCACCCCTGGGTGGGGGAAAACACTACACAATTAGAATAGAGACAATGCAGGGGGAGGCCACCTGCATTGTTGTCTACCACACTGTCCAGCTTGCTGTTATTCAAGGTGAGTCTCCTACAACAGATTTGTTGTCAAGTGAAATGTTCAAGTATGTGCTCTCTGTAGAAGCTTTTTACTAAAATTGTCCAAGACACATATGAGTAACTTGCTCTTGCACAGGCCAGACCATGCTCCTTGGTAAATATTCTCTGCTGTTGGGACTTACAGTCCCATAATTGATATTGTGGATAGATAGATAGATAGATAGATAGATAGATAGATAGATATATGATTGCTTTGGGGAAGGGACTTCTCAGTGCTGAGACCCCAATTCCAAAGCCCATCTCCCCTCATTCCTCCTCATTGCATAACAGTTTTGAACATGGCTATCTTCATCAGTACCATCAGAGACAAAACTATAGGCTCCTGGGCCCTGATGCAACATCTCAGAAGGGTCCTGAGCCATCATTTATAGCATTGGTGTCCTCATTTGGGGCAAGGACTTTTTGGGCCCCCTTCTGCTCCAGGGCCCATGTTTGACTGCAACCTCTGCACCCCCTTCAGTTACACCCATGAGTCCCATAAACTTTCTAGCAACCCAGAAACAAGCAGGCTCAACACACTGTCAAAGGAGTTTTCTAAGAGTTCAATATTGTTGGCCTGTTTTCAGGATAGGTCATCTACATCTGATTGGTAGAGGTCCAACAGCTCCACCAATCAGCTGTTTGAAATGGCCATGGTGCTCTGTTGAGTGCTGCGGCCTCCTCCTAGGCCAGTGATGTCACATTCATTGGTCACATGGCCTGGGCTGAATGGGCCTGGGCTGCAATACCAAGCACAGCCACTATGCAATATTCGGCGCTGTACTTGATATCTGAACTCTGCAGCCTCTTCAAACAGCTGATCAGTGGTGGTGCTGGGTATCAGACCCCAAGAGAGACATTGACGACCTACCCTGAGGGTAGGCCCTCAATATTGAAATCACAAAAAAAAACATGACACAATAAATGTTAGGAGATGTTCGAACTAAATGCCGAATTTGCTCCACTAGAGTATGGATTTTGTAGCAAGCAGAAAAGAAATATAATTTTTCTCCAAAATGACTTTTGTATAGTATTTTCTAAGCAAAATTATCTCAAAATATTGCTAGCTAACTAACGAAGTGAATCTCTTTAAAATGGAGATGCTGTGTCTTTTAGTATTCTAAGCCCACACTGCCCCAGGCATGCTCCAGGCTGAGGATGTAGTCTTCTCAGTTCTCTTAAAATTCTACTTCTAATTGCCGGAACGTCACGAAATACTAGTAATCTGGTCTTTCCCATGTAAAACTCTATATGACTAACATAAAATATCACAAGGATATTCATATTATTCTATTTCAGATCATTTACCCAAAGCTATCGAATTCTTGTGGTCCTTTAATAGGTTCATTTGGGATTCACAGCCGAGGACTGTTCCATATATAGAAAAGTCCTGAGCAGAATATCTCACAATACAAAGCACATCAGCAGGCATGTACTTATACACTTAAATAGACTAATGGCTGCCGCCTCGCCGTGCACCTCTGTTATATAATGTTTTGGCGTCCAGCCCAGTGATGTGACACCATCTCCATTCAAGAGAGGCAGTTTTGCTGTTTTTCGCTCTGTGGTTTCTTTCTTACAATTAAATTAAGAAATCCCAATCGCTTTCACTGCTGTGCTGCATGCCAAGGTCGCCTCATCCCTCTCCCTGGTCTTCTCCTGTAGTGCCCGGCAGGCCAAATACTTCATCCCAAGAGCTTACAGTCTTTTTGAGTCAGTTACAGACTTAATTCAGGTGACGCCAGATAATATGTAAATGTCAATGCAATGTGCTAAACGTGCAACTGTGCACTTTAAGCAGGGGACATTTAAAAGATGTCTATAGGATATTTTTGGGTAACCACAATAGACTTGGCTGGAGAGAACTGGGGACTTGTAAGACCACTTCACAGTTCAATCTCTATCTTGATAATTGATGGAGCAGCAGGGACCTTGTCTGGTAGAATAGATCAGGGGATAGATAGATAGATAGATAGATAGATAGATAGATAGATAGATAGATAGATAGATAGATAGATAGATATGCAGTGAACAGGTTTGGAGTGGCCCTAACATTATGCTGGGTCAACCGTACAAGATGAGTTGTCATCATGTGTTGCTGCTCTCCGGAAGGGATGGTAAGGCATGGTGCACCTCAATGGGAAATAGGTCCAGAGAGTAAACCAGTGTGCCTCTTTACTGGAGAAACTCAAGTGCAAAACAAGGCAGGCAAGGCAGGAAAAGGTTTCATGCTTAAAAGAGGCCTGAGCTAACTATCCCTCTTTCTCATAAGGTTGGCACCCTAGCCAAAGGCTGTTGGCCCAGGATCTGTAGGGCTCTGACTGCTCTCTTTATATACAGTTGCTAACAAAACTCAAACCTTCTAGTGGGAGGAGTGGAGAAAGACAACCTAAACAGAAACATTGTTATAATTTCTGTATCATAGAACTGTACAGAGTTTCAATGCAAGTCTATGGGTATGATTAAGCAGTGTTTCCAGACATAAATAACCCTTCAGACATAAACAACAGAGCTAGTCAGAAGGTCAATGTGTCTGTTTTTTTCTCTCCCACACTTTGCATAGGTAGTCAGTCATAAAGGTTATTGGTATTAGCTGGCTGTGCATTAACCCTTTCCACAGTGCAGTGCAGCTATAGTGTAATGACCAAAAAATGAACAGGATATATTACAATAAACCTATAAATCCAGTAGAGGCATATGTCCACATACATTCATAGTCCAGTCCAAAGTACCCTTGCTCCAGGGCACTAGATAGATTGATGATAGATGGTGCAAGTCCTCCAAGACCATCAATGCTGGATCCCTCAATATACAATTGCAGAAGCAAGAAGAGGAAGCATGGCAAAATGTGAAGGGTGGTGGACCCATGTTTATTCACCCAGCAACATTTTTTTATTATTATTATTATTATTATATTATTATTATTATATTATTATTAACATTTATTTATTCAACAGCAACATTTCAGCCCAACACAATGAGGCCTTTCTCAAGCCCCAGCTGCCTCTTTTCTGCAATTGTAGATGGATGGATGGATAGAAGATAGATTGATAGATAGATACATAGATAGATATATAGATGAATGGATGGATGGATAGATGTAGTTATTCACATTTTTCTGCCACTGAAGCCCCTGTTAGGTAATATGCACAGTTGGATTCCTGCTCTCAGAGTCGTTGACTCCCGCCGGCCGGTACATTCCTTCTGTCCTGTCAGTCTCCAGCTGGTAATGGAAGTCTCATGTGCTCAGCTTTCATAGAAAGCTCAGACGCTCAGTGTTACAGAGTAATTGGCGGCTATTGGCAGAAAATTGTAATGGTTTTTGTGGCTAATGCCCTTAACCCTCCACTTACGTCTTGATAAGACCTCCTTTCGCGAGATCTTCCACATTGCCTCCAGGGCTTAAATTGTTTTACATTGTTTTTTCTTTTATTTTATCACTTTGGGTCCTCTCGGCTGAATCCTGGTTATCTGAGGCCTGGCTGAGGTCATCTTCTCGCAAACTATTCCAGGTGATTCTCAGAGCATGGTTTGCAGAGGACGTGATCTGTAGACATAGGGCACATGGACGTGCAATAGCAGGACACATTGTTGGATGTAAATTACAAGATCTTTGGGAGGTAAAAGTTTTTTTTATATACTGTACCTCAGTACAAGGCACCATCATTAAGAGTCCTCGCTCCTCAGGAAGAATATTATTATTAGTTCCTTTCCACTGGAGCTAAAAATATAGGAAGCCGCATTTCTTACAAAAAGCTTTGTCTTTCTTTTCTTCCTTTAATTGGAGGCTTTGTCTCACCTGCTTTTTTGTCTTGCATGATCCAGACACCGCCTTCCTTTTACCTTCCACGTCACTCCCTATCTATCATACTCGAGTTCTGCATGGGTCTGTGTGCCAGGCTCTCCCTATGTGTCCACCTGTATTATCACACAGCATAGCACAATGCGCCTTGTAAAGACTGGTACAAACACAACACCATAAAACAGATGTGGACATTTTGCCCCCAACCCTATAGAAAGCATACAGTACTGTGAAAAAGTTTTAGGTAGGTATGGAAAAAATGCTGCAGAGTAAAGGTTCTATTACACAAGAAGATAATCGTAAACATCCTCGCTAACAAGCGTTCGTAGTATGACTCGTTACTGATGATCTGGCAGTGTAATACTACCGCCGATTACCCAATGAACGAACGTTTGGAATCTTTTAGCAGGTTTAAAAATCCTCGGTTGTCGTCGGCAGATCGTGCAGTTTTAATTATGATCTGCTGCAGTCAAAGAGTGTTTCAGTATGAGGATGAGCCATGTAATAGCAGCGGTCTCCTCCGCTAGAAGTGTTAAAGGGGTTGTCTCAGAAGTGTTAAAGGGGTTGTCTCATCACAGACAATGAGGGCATATTGCTAGAATATACCCCCATTGTCTTATGGGACCCGGACTTATATGGAGAACGGAGCTCCAGATTGGAGGGTGCACTGTGGTGGAGGGTGCACTGTGCATGTCCAGCCCTCTCCATTCATTTTCTATGGGGCCACCGAAAATAGCCAAGCGCTGGCTCAGCTTTTTCCATCGGGCCCATAGAAGTGAATGGGAGTGGTGGCTGGTTATGCGCGGTGCGCTTCCATTCACTGCTATGGGGAGCCAGCTTGGTGGTGGCCATACCGGAGTACTCCAGCCACCACTTTGAGGGGCTCCTTTCCCGATATAGGTGCGGGTCCCAAGCGATATGCCCCCATTGTCTGTGATGAGACAACCCGTTTAATAGTTTATTTTTATCAATTAACAAAATGCAAAGTGAATGAACAAAAGAGAAATCTAAATCAAATCAATAGGGGGTGTACCAGCAGTAGTGCTCCAAGAGCTACGCCAGCCCCCCTGTGCTCAAATTGCCTAATCGGCTTAAATATAAAAGTTCACATATCTCCACAGCAGTGTAAGCTAAAAAGAAAATAAAGGCATTGTTTCAATCAGCATGATCAACCCAATCAGGCAGTGCTCAGCACACTCCCCCCTCCCTTTTAATTACCAGGGCAAGACAGCTAATGACACTTACGCTGTGGCTCACTTAGTCGTTGGTGGTCGAACGTTATTATGGTGTACCCAGTCCCGCATTCCCCAAAGAATGTGCTGTGGTCTAAGGGCCCTTTACATTGCCGATTTTCGGGCAGATTATCGTACGAGTGCCCTTTAGAGATAATCTGCTGGTGTCACAAAGTGAAACACTTGTTCATCGTCTGCTCCATCAGGCCATGCAAAGAGGCCTTTATATATAGGCATTCATTGGTGGCAGCAGAGCCTCTGCAGAAGGGAGCGAGTGCTGCACAGGGAAGGAGGAATACTTACTTAACTTTCCATCCTCTTGGATCATCACGAACAAGCTTTTGTAGGAACACTCATTAACGATAATCTGCCAGTGTAAAGGTGCCGACAATTACCAGATAAATCAGCAAAATGCTTGTTCATTGGGTAATTGGATATTTCATGTGGTCACCTGATCATCGTTTGCCGGCAGCAGATTGTGTGGTCTAATCATGCTCTGCTGCCGCAAACAATGATTCTGTATGCAGTCGAGCAATGACATTAGTGATTGCCCCTCCCCATACTGTGTAAACGCAGCTTTCTCTTACACTGATGAGCAAACTATTTCGGGAAGTAACACTTCCCTTCAGACAATCGCCTGCTCCATTGAGGGACCTTAAAGGGGTTGTCTCACTTCCATTGCATTATACAGTGCTATAGGAAAATGCACCAACCTAGGAGCACTCCTGCGGTCCTGGGCACGAGAGAGGCCAGTGCCTTTTCCTATAGTGTGCAAGCTCGACCAACGCTGCTGGATTGCAGGGTGGTCGTAACCCCTGGTTACAAGCAGGGTGTAATGTGATGGAAAAATGAATCCAGCCAGCAAAGGAGGCAAAATGGACAATCACAATACATTAGTAAGTGCCTTGTAATAACTTTCTCTACATGATAAATGCCATTTGCCGAAGCGAGACAACCCCTTTAAGTGAGCCACAGCGCAAGCACCAAAGGGTCCTCAAACAGACAAAAGGCTTCCTACTATAATTTTAACTAATAACTTCAGGACAACCCCCTTTCAAAAGCTCTCGGCAGCTGCACATTGAGAATGAATGGGTTGTACTCAGAAGGGAGTCAAGAGCAGAAGACCAAGCCCTATGACTCTCATATGTCCCAAATACAGGACAGATAGAAAGTAGCTGTATCATTAAACACCAACGTTTGCAGAAAAGAGAAAACAATTGGGGTCATTTATAAAACTGGTGTAAAGTAGAACTGGCTTAGCAGCCCATAGCAACCAGTTAGATTCTTCCTTTCATTTTCCAAAGGAGCTGTGAAAAATGAAAGGAGGAATCTGATTGGTTGCTATGGGCAACTAAACCAGTTTAACTTTACACCAGTTTGATAAATGGCCTCACATATTTTCATGCATTTCAGAGCATTGTAACTTTAAATACATGTGAACGTTTTCTCTCTAAATGAACCAATTTGCTTAAAAAAAATAAATGAAAATATTAATGCACAGCCTGGATGTCACCTGGCTTTTGGGAATTATGTAAAATACTAATGAGTGAAACAAGCAGCGTATTAGGATACAAATTACAGAATAGCTTAAATGAATTATTGGATATGTCAAATGTGTTAGCTGACTGTTCGTGGTTTTTTAAAGGGACAGCACACCGAAAGTCTACATTATCAGATTACAATAAAAAACATTTATGGGGTCACTGGAAGGAAAATGGTAATTCATAAGGAACTCTAGTTTGTTGGAATGGATTTCCTCGTCTCCAGTAGACAGTGCATTATGTTTCATATCTTTCCGTTGTCTTTTTCTGTCTTTCTCTCGTTGAATTACCTTTTCTCCCACGTCTCTTCTCTTCCCTTGACAAGCTTTCCCTCCTCTTCTGCCGTTGCTGCTCCACTTAGAAGATAATCCATCTTCCCTCCTATCTGTTTAGCTCTCTGTCTTAATCCCAGTGGTGGGAGCTGAATTCTGTTGCGGAGTAAGGGGGCTGCGTGGTAATGTGCAAGTCAATGAATCGGGGGATTTCCACGTAATGTGTGACTCACGCTGGCCTTCCCTACTACCAGACCACACATCTTCAGTCCACCCTCTAGGAAATAAGTCTTCACGTTAGACTGCTATCTGCTTGCAGTATTGTCCTGCCCCATGCTATAGCGTCCTCAGGATTTACATTATTTAACGTCTCATTTTCCGGTATTGAAGAATGCTGCTAGGAAATTATAGCATTTGTTATGCTGACTTCTGTGCTGCATCCTGGGAGAGGCGCGCACAGCAAACAGGTCAGCTCTTTGTGTCGCTTATGAATAATGCCCAGGAACTGTCTATTTTATGAATTTTTCAAGTCCTCACTTAGAGTAGCACCATGGAAAAGATGCCTTGTGCGTTACAAATCAGGAGATAAGAGTGCAATAATAAGTTCTGTCTAGTGTGCTTAATATTTATACATATATGGGCTGTAGGCGAATCTACATGTTCCGCTTAATTAAAGGGTCTGTCTGGGATTTTGATATTGATGGCCTATTCTCAAGATAGATCATCAATATCTGATTGGTATCATTCCAACTATCAGACCCCCCTCCAAAGTCTCCATGTCCTAGAAAAGTCATCAAGATGCAGAGAGAGGAGGAGCTGGATATTCCTGATGACATATTCTCATCAATATTATATGATGTGGAAAAGGAGGAAAAGCAGATGGCAGAAGAAGGGCTACCACCTGTAAGTAGGGCAGGAGAGCGCTGGGGTTGGAGAAGTGGGTACTGCCCTGTTTAAAGGTACATTAAAGGTGCTGCGTGGCCATTAACAGTGAAGGACTATACAGTTCGGTCTTCATTATTAACTGAAAGGCAGCTGCGAGCTAGTTGGCTGTGCGGTTCTTCATCGCAGCATGGCCACAACCACCCGCAGCATGGCCTTTCCGTATGACCGTATCCTAAGACAGAGTGGCCTGAGTATTCCTGATTTACAGCGATTCATGACGAATTAATTTGTAACAACTTAGGCGAAGCTGGCAAATCAAATTTTTCGCTCATCTTCGCTCATCTCTAGATATATCTCTGTTTTTGGCTGCATCTTGCCGAACACCAACCCATTGAAGTTGATTGGTCAGCGCCACGATGCAGGATGCACATGACCGGTGTTCGTGGTTTGTGGATCTGTGGTTTGTGGGCCATCCAATGGACACTCTCATCACACGGTCGTGTGGATCGTGTCGATCGTGCCTAAACATGGCCCATAATTTTCTATTTTGTATTAGATTTTGATTGCATTTTGTCCATTTTGCCATGGGCATGTCCATTTCTTACAGCTTGGTTGCCTACTCTAGAAAACCTTCAATTAGCTGGTACAGAGGGTCGCCACCAAGGACCCATTGGTTTTAAATGTTTGGCTACCTAGGATCTTGAATGGTGAAACAGGATCTTGGAGGTGAAATAGGCATAAAAAGAGCCCAGAGCTTGGGGGGTTGCATTGATGAAAAATTTTGAGGTCTCGTTCTCACGCACAGGAGAAAATCTCTCTGCGATTGCCAATTACAATGATTATGTATTTCTCGCCAAACAGTCCGTAAGACAAAATGTCAATCATCTCTCGGTTCTGCCTCCCACAATGCATTTCAGCAAGGCACAAGAACGACTCTAGCGAAGGCTCTCCGTGACCTCCGAATGCTATTTCCTGGTCCACTGAAAAGCTGTTCTTTATGTCAGTGGAGGTTACGAAAGAGGAGAAGAGCTTGCATATTATTAAAATCATTTCTATAGAAATCAATGGCCTAGCCGCTCTCAGTGCACTTCTTAGTTAACAAAAACAGGAATATCTATTTCTCGCCCAAACCACCTTGTAATAGCTTTGAAAAAGGGTAGTGAGTCATGGCTGAGAATAATTTTGTTTCTCCACTAGTCTTAGTATTAGAGCCCATTTATTGTCTTCTCTTGAAATGATTAAAGTGTATGAAAATGATTGAAGTATATGGAAACAAAAGCCGGAATCCCATAAAGACACTCCAAGACATTTCAATATAGTGAGACATTGTCGTGGGCTGGAAGGTGAAGAAGTCATCAGCATATCCCCAGGCAATGGAACAATGGAAACTATGAGATTTCATGCTCAGTTTTACAGATTCTATACCACACATACATACATGCATACAGTACATAAATTTTATTATTTTATAAATTAAAGAAGTTGTCCCATAAAAAAAATATTCTACAGTTTTCAAACCAGCACCTTGATCAGAATACTTTTGTAATAGCATGTAATTAAAAATTTAGCATACTCACTGTGTATTCAATAGAATGTATCTGTATAGCGCCATCTACTGTTTTTTTTTTCTTATTTCTTTGTCCAGCTCACTCAGATGGTCACACGTACTCAGTTTCATCTTTCAACTGCCTCCTGAGTTGTGATAGGGAGAGCTGAGAAACGCCTCCTGAGCTGTGATAGGTAGATCATGGACACACCTCCTGAGCTGCAGCAGAAAAGACACTCCCCTGAGCTGTTAGCTTGATATAAATCTAGCAGAGCAATGTATGCGGAGGTCTCTGGATCCATGTGAGGTACAGGGCTGGTTCTAGCTTTGTTAGAAAGAGATTGTCATATACTATATGATGTCTGATTTTCAGTTTTGATGTTAGTTATGGGATAACTTCTTCAATAAAGTGAGATTTCCTGTGATGCTTTGGTATGCCGGGCTACAAATATCATTGTTCCTTGGTGCCAACCAGAAAAGTTCATCATGCAGGCAATCTCGGCGTGTGATTAATCCAGCATTGGTTTGGGGAACATTATAGATAGAGTACTTAGGGCTCATGTACCTGGTTGTGTCTGGAGACATATATAATCCCTACTGGTCGCTATTATAGACCTGTAGGCACTCCATATGGGGTATCTGTGAGGCATCTTATTTATTTCCTTAAAGGGTTATCCAGGATTTTAATATAAATGGTCTAGCCTCAAGATAGTCCATCAATAGCTGATTGGAATGGGCCCAACTCCCTACACCCCTACCGATCAGCTGCCTGTGTGGGAAGTTAGTGCCAGGGCTACATAGCTATGTCCATTGTGTAGCGAACAGAGCTGGTGACTGCAGCACTGCTAAAAATTCACTTTAACCCCTTTAAAGCAATGATTCTATGGTAGAATGGCTCCATAAGGTCTCATGCACACAAATGTATTTTCTTTCCATGTATGTTATGTTTTTTTTTGCGGACCATATAATTCATTTCAATGGGTCCTCAAAAAAAATGGAAGTTACTCCATGTGTATTCCGTTTCTGTATGTCCACATGTCTGTTCCGCATAATGGACAAGGATAGGCCTGTTCTATTAGGGGCCAGCTGTTTTGTTCCGCAAAATACTGAATGTACACTGAAGTTATCCGTATTTTTTGTGGATCCATGTTTAGATACATACAGTCATGTGCATGAGCCCTAAGCCTGATTTAGCACAAGTACCGTATTTTTCGCTTTATAAGACGCACTTTTTTTCCCCCAAAAGTAGGGGGAAAATTGCAGTGCGTCTTATAAAACGAATACAAGTGAGCGCTTCCATTATGGAAGCGCTCACTTGTATGTTTTAGCTGCCGGGGGGCTGGGACCCCCCCACCAGACCTCAGATCAGCCCAGCGTGCCCCATAACAATAAAATAAAAAACTTCACTTACCTGTCCTGCCGCCGCTCCGCTCCGGTGCTTCTTAGGCTTCCCGGCCTGGCGCTGCACTGTCCTGAACGCGTACAGCGTCAGGACGTAGTGCGCGCACTATGACCTGACGCTGCACGCAGTCAGGTGACAGTGCAGCGCCGGGTCGGGAAGCCTAAGAAGCACCGGAGCGGAGCCGCGGCAGGACAGGTAAGTGAAGTTTTTTTTTTTATTGTTATGGGGCACGCTGGGCTGATCTGAGGTCTGATGGGGCCACAGAGTGGTCTAATGGGGGTACTATGAGCTGGTCTGAGGTCTGATGGGGCCACAGAGTGGTCTAATGGGGGCACTATGAGCTGGTCTGAGGTCTGATGGGGCCACAGAGTGGTCTAATGGGGGCACTATGAGCTGGTCTGAGGTCTGATGGGGCCACAGAGTGGTCTAATGGGGGCACTATGAGCTGGTCTGAGGTCTGATGGGGCCACAGAGTGGTCTAATGGGGGCACTATGAGCTGGTCTGAGGTCTGATGGGGCCACAGAGTGGTCTAATGGGGGCACTATGAGCTGGTCTGAGGTCTGATGGGGCCACAGAGTGGTCTAATGGGGGCACTATGAGCTGGTCTGAGGTCTGATGGGGCCACAGAGTGGTCTAATGGGGGCACTATGAGCTGGTCTGAGGTCTGATGGTGGCACAGAGTGGTCTCATGGGGGCACTGTGGGCTGGTCTGAGGTCTGATGGGGGCAGAGTTGGCTGATCTGAGGTCTGATGGCACAGTGGGCTGCTCTGAGGTCTGATGGGGGCACAATGGGCTGATGTGAGGTCTGATGGGGGCACAATGGGCTGATGTGAGGTCTGATGGGGGCACACTGGGCTGATCTGAGGTCTCATAGGGGCACTGTGGGCTGTTCTGAGGTCTGATGGGGGCACAATGGGCTGTTCTGAGCTCTGATGGGGGCCTGATGTGATGTCCTGAAATTTATGGGGGGTCAGATATGAGGTCTGATGAAAAATATTTTTTTCTCATTTTCCTACTCTAAAATCTGGGGTGCGTCTTATCTTCGGGTGCGTCTTATAAAGCGAAAAATACGGTAATTTGTCGTTTGTGGCATTTTTTTTAAACTTTTTGCTGCACTTTTACACATTTTTATGTAGCCCAATATTATTTTAAAGTCTTTTTTGTATTTCAATAGGATTTGAAAAACTTTGAAAAATCTGTTTCAAATATACAAAAAAATGCAGCTAAAACACAAAAAATAGTTAAAAAAATAAGAGCCGTAAAAAATACTATGCATATAGTAAAAATTAAAAATCATGCACTATTTTTGTCTCTGTGTCTCTGTGTGCCTTTGTATGACATCTGTGTCTAGTATTGTAGCTTGAATGTAACTGAGCTGCAATACCAGACATAGCCTCTGGACAAGTGTGGCACTATGTACTAGAAAAAAAGCAGTTTTTTTTTTCTAATCTCATATAACACCCTTTAAAAACCAGGACCTGTTCAGTGTGACACATATGCAATAATACTGGACATCTAAAATGGCTCAATATTTTAGAGGTTGCAGTAGAAATTGGAGTAAAGCACTGGTTGTGATCAGAGATGAGGACAATGGTGGTGTCAAGTCTACCTAAAGTCCTGCTTGTATAAGTTATATTTCAATCTACTTTTGGCAAGCCATCCAGAACAGTGCAATTGTACCTTGATTACGCTGCCTGACGCATGTCTCGCTGAAATAGAAGTTCTCAAAGTCTCTGTTCGATTTCTGCTTCTAGTGACACACTGTCACTTGCTGACTTGCCCGAGCCGACACTAACACTTTATTTGTGACTGGTTATAGACTCATTGAACAATGTAAGAATATTTCGACATCTTCAGATTATTGAAAATATCCAATCTGCCAATCATCGGGCTGCATAAATACATGAATACACAGCCAAGAGGTCAGAGGAGTAAAAACGTAGTCGCAAAAATTGAAATATGGTCCCCCTCTACAACAACTAGTAGTAAGGTCAGGACATCAAAAGCTTCTGATGACTTTGGTCTCCAACTTGTCCTTTTCACTGAACATTATCAACTTGTGACTAAATACAACTGTGAATGGTAGGGCACCCTTGGTTCTGGGCCGTAAAGCAGCTGCTTTGCGTGCTACGTCCATGCAAGAATACATGGATAAGAGGTCAGAGTTGTAAAAAAGTAGTCAGCAGGTTCCACAGCAAAAATTGGAATATGCCCCCCCCCTACAACAACTAGTTGTAAGGTCAAGACATCTAAAGCTTCTAATCAGTTTGGTCTCCACCCTGTCCTTTTCACTGAACATCATCAACTTATGACTAAACACAACTGTGAATAGCAGGGGACCCCATGGTTCCTGTCCCTAAAGCAGCTGCCGTCCATGCAAGAGGCTCACTTCTTGTTCAAGTCAAATACAAGAACTGGACAGAAAACTATGAAACTGCTTTCTCCCAAATGATCGCACTAATGGTTGTTGGTTCACATACAGTACCAATGATTGCTCCATGTAAGTGGAACTAAACGTGCACCAATCAATTTGGTATGTCGTTGACGGCCGCTCGTTACCAGCACAAGATCTGCCCGCGTAAATGGACCTTTAGTTGAAGTGCTGCAAAAATAATGTATAATAAACGACTATTCCTGTTTATTGGACCTAGCCCTGAATGCACCACTGTGAAGTACCACTTTGGTAAAGAGTGTTTCATAGAACAACCAGTAACCAAACAAAAGTAACAAGACTGAAGTTAATGGCTAATTCACAGACCTCCATCGCTGAGCACTAACATAGCACAAGAAGTGGCCGTTTGTCATTCCAGGATATACATAAGTAATGCGTGTTTGAACAGCTGGCGGGCGACTAATGCTGGAGGCATAAAATACATTTATGACAGTCTCTACTGGAGCTGAGCGAAACGGGAGAATTTTTGGAGAGAGCACAAGAGATAGAGAGAGGTAGAGAAAGAGGGGGAAGAGAGAGAGAGGGAGGAGGAGAGAGACTGGGAGGGAGAGAGAGAGATAAAGAAAGGTAGGGGGAGAGAAGGGGAGGGAGACAGAGATAGGGCAGAGGGAAAGAGCAAAGGTAAAGGAGAAAGAGAGAGAGACAGAGAGGGTAGGAGAAAGAGGGGAGAAGGGAGGAAGAGAGGGAGCAGGAGAGAGAGGAAATGAGGGAGGGAGAGAGAAAAAAAGGGGGAGGAAGAAAGGGAGGGAGAGAGAGAGGGGTGGAGAGGACTACTAATGCTGGAGGCATAAAATACATTTATGACAGTCTCCACTAGAGATGAGTGAATCAGGAGAATTTTTGGAGAGAGCAGGAGAGGTAGGGAGAGAGAGAGGTAGAGAAAGAGGGGTGAGGGAGAGAGGGAGGGATGGAGATAGAGGGATGGAGGGAGATAGAAACAGAGAAGGAGGGAGAGAGAGGGAGAATGAGAGAGACTAGGATGGAGAGAGAAAGAAATAGAGGTAGGGATAGAGAAGGAGGAGGGAGACAGAGATAGGGCGGAGGGAGAGAGCACAGATAAAGGAGAAAGAAACAGAGAGGGTAGGAGAGAGAGGGGAGAATGGAGAGAGACAGGAAGGAAGAGAGGAAGGAGGAGAGAGAGAAAATGAGGGAGGGAGAGAGAAAATGAGGGAGGGAGAGAGAAAAAGGGGGAGGGAAAGAGAGGAGTAGAGAGAGCGGAAGGGTGGGGAGGCAGAGGAAGGGTTGAATTGATTTGGGGCTGAATTGAACTGAATACCTGATTTGGTTGAATTAGATTTGAGTCAAATTTTCTGAAATTCACTCACCACTAGTCTCCACCAACATTAATACTAAAAAGTCAAACACTCTGAAATACTAGTATAAAGAAATAACGTATGATGAAGAAATCCGCACTTTTTTTAAATCGGACTTGTCTATTACAGCTAAGAAGTATAAATTGTAACTAAACCTTTAATGAAAAAACAAAATGGTGGCAGCACTGTTCAGAACGCTCCGTCCCCCTGACTTTCATTGGCTCTGCTGCACTTTTAAGACTGTTGAGACAGTATATGGAATCCATAGTCCATATGCTGAAACCCGGGAGGAGCTGGAGCTGAGGATGGGAGTTGTAGTGGCTCTGGCTGTAACAATTAATTACAGTAGCTTTCGACACACAGTGAAAGTAGGCGGCATCCTTTCTTCCCTGAGGGCACACTCTGGTTCTCAGAAAACCAGTCCAGAAGTAGATGAATAAACGTCTCTTTAAAGTGCAAAATGGGAGTTGTAGTATCTCCATCAACAACAGTTTTGTTCATACACAGTGCAAACCCTTTTCCCAGATAGCGAGGTATGGAGGCTGGCAAAGCAGGGTGTTTTGACCCTCTTTGTACACTATCCTGCTAAAGTCTCTCTCAGTAGAATCTATGGCTGGCAACAGTACCTTGGCAGTAATGGCTGTAGTATCCTCTTCAGGATACAAGGTTTTGAGGACATACAGGATGCATCCAAGTATGAAGGGTGTCTTGATGATTTTCCACACTTCAGTAGAGTCTGAATGGCTTTAGTGGCAGGTTACCTTGCTACCTATGCTTGGCAATGCAGATTCTAAGTTCTCCTCTTTTTATATCTCTTTCTGTTGCTCTTGCAGAAAATCACACAGAAATCTGAAGGTCTCTGGAACTTGAGGCCTGAGGAGAAGGAGCATAAGGCACAACTTCATCCCTCCTTCCAACTCTAGATTCTCCTAAGGTTAGGGGTGAGACCAGCCTACACCTAACCTCCTACCAGGTCTGTCCCAATCATACCATGCTGGATACAATACATGGCATAACATTACGTAACATCAAACAGCAAACCATTTGCAGATACCCCCTGCTCTGGGGTACTGCACATACAGTTGAAAAGCTGAGCAGAACTGATAAAAGATGAAGGTCTGAGCAATCTTAGCAGTGCTGTTGCAGTAAAGGGGTTATCTAACCTCTAAAATGCACCCCCAAATGCCCGGGCCCTTAACACAGATTGTACTTACCTTGCCCCCGGGGACCCACGTTGCTTCTGATGCATCTGTCAGAACATCCAGCGATGAGGGGGGGCATCCAATAGCAGGTCAAAATAAGGACAAGCCTCCCTAGCATCACCCACAATGCTAGGGAGGCTTGTCTCTGTCGCAGCCTGCTATTGGCTGCCACCCCCCTTTCCCGTCGCCAGATGTTTTAATCTGCGCAACGGGGAGATGCAGCGGTGGCTGTGCGGGCTTCAGAAGCCACACAGTATCCGGTGGAGCAAGGGGCCCAGGGATTTGGGGGGCATTATAAGGGTTGGATAACCCCTTTAACACATGCACACAGTGGGCACCCTTGGCCTCTTCAATGAGCAGTACTGCTGTCCATGGTGCTGATCTGTAGAACCTTTCTGGTCACACGTTGCTCTAAACGCTAACCCCAGCCAAGTCCCTATCACTCGCATAGCACCTTGGTTTACCTGCTCTACTTAGCACTTTCAGGACACCTTTATTTTTTCAATTACTCCCAGCCTGTTGTCTGTGTTGATTTATCCTCAGCTCTCAGAACTGGTCATTTTCCTGCCTATTGAGGAGTTAGTGATGCGCAGATGAATTATTCTGTTCTCTGGCTGAGAGAGCAAAGGAGAAGTGATTTGAAGAGGGGGGGGAGGGAGAGGAAGGGGTCTGGGAATGGGGTTTAACACTTTCCTTCCCAGAGTGGCCTATCAAACCGCTCGATGAAAGCGAGTGCCTTTCCCTTGCCAAGGGGTTAATAAAGTCACAGTGTCTTCTGAACAGGAACTAATGATGCAACAATTAAAAAAAACTCAACCAGAGGCTACAAATCAGACACCTGGTGCCAGGGAAAGGGAATAGAGAGCATGCAAAGAAATCCTTTCTCATTAATGCCTCATTAGGAAGGCAAGTGAGAGGAGATTTGTAGCAGCGGTTATTCCTGTCCACTTGAAATAAACAGACTGCTAGTCACATAAAGGCATCAAAGAACCAGAATATGCTGTACATCAATCCATAGGCGTGAAGGTCTTGATAGATACAGTAGGCTTCTACTCTCCACCTTACATGGAACGAGGGTTGGAAGAGAGTCAGTAATTCTACATGTATATAAAACTTGGGTTGAATACCTACTGTCAAGTGATCATTTTATGCATTTTATTCCATACATGAATCCGGGTTGTTTGGTCATGTTGGGGGGGGGGGGGCAATGAAAATCTCTGCAATATACATCACCATGCAAGGTCTCAATAGTTCCAACAGGTGGAGCAAGAGTCACAGCTCTGTTTTTTTTTGGAATAAAATTAATTTGCTTACCCCCTCCTCTCTCTAAGATATGTATAGGTCCTAATTTTGCTATAATTATTGGTGTTATTTTTGTATCTAGTCACTACCTTTTGGCATACGGTATGTAGAAGTGGACAGTTGCCCCAAACTACAATATGAAGCTAAATTTTAAGCATCTAGAATTCTCTAAAAATTAGCATAACTGATCAGAATGATGTATATCTCTACAGTCCTTTGCAGCAGATAAATGGTTACATATAGTTACATACTTAATACCTTAATACGGTTGAAAAAAAACATAAGTCCATCAAGTTCAACCAGGGGATAGGTGGCGACGCGAATTTTAGTACAAGAGGAGTGAAACCCAAATTTTCATAAGCATTGATGTCATTTACTTTTAAGAATTCATCTTAGCCCTTTCTAAAACTGTCCACTGTTCCTGCTGTGACCACGTCCTGAGGAAATCTATTCCACAGATTCACAGTTCTTACAGTAAAGAAGCTTTGACGCTTCTGGAGACTGAACTTTTTCTTCTCTAGTTGGAGGCAGTGCCCCCTTGTCCTTTGAGGGGATTTTACATGGAACAGTTTTTCACCACAGTTTTTGTATGGCCCAGTAATATATTTGTATAGGTTATCATGTCCCCCTGTAGATGTTTCTTCTCAACACTAAATAAATCTACTTCTTTCAATCTTTCTTCATAACTAAGACCCTCCATGCCCCTTATGAGTTTAGTCGCTCTCCTTTGTACTTTTTCCAGCTCCAGGGCATCCTTTCTATGGACTGTTGCCCAGAACTGAACTGTATATTCCAGATGAGGCCGCACCAACGCTTATAAAGTGGTAATATTACATCCCTGCCCCGCAAGTCCATGCCTCGTTTAATG
The DNA here is from genome assembly GCA_900303285.1 of Rhinella marina. Taxonomy (NCBI): domain Eukaryota; kingdom Metazoa; phylum Chordata; class Amphibia; order Anura; family Bufonidae; genus Rhinella; species Rhinella marina. The sequence continues at coordinate 28,433 of ONZH01015132.1, forward strand.
CATGACAATATCCTGGTTGCCTTAGTAGCAGCTGATTGACACTGTATGCTGTTATTTAATCTACGATGTACAAGGACACCCAAATCCTTCTCTATAAGTGACTCCCCCAGTGTTACATCACCAGGACATATGAAGCACAGAGATTATTACTACCAAGATGCAGAACTTTACATTTATCCACATTGAACCTCATTTATGCCCAATCACTCAGAGTCTCCAAGTCAGCTTGTATTTTATGGATATCTTCCATAGACTGCACAGTACTACATAGCTTAATGTGAACTGCAAAACTAGAATTATTGTGCTATTAATCCCATCCTCAATATCATTAATGAATAAATTAAATAATAGCGGATCCAGCACTGAACCTTGGGGAACACCACTTATAACCCGGGACTATTCAGAATAGGAATCATTGACCACAACTCTCTGGACACTGTCTTTCAGCCAGTTTTCAATCCAAATACAAACTATACTTTCTAAGCCTATAGACCTTATTTTACATGTTAAACATCTATAAGGGACAGTATCAAAAGCTTTTGCAAAATCCAAAAATACTACATCCACAGCCATCCCTCTGTCCAGGCTCCTACTCACCTCCTCATAAAAACAAATCAGATTAGTCTGACAACTTCTGTCCTTGGTAAATGCTGGTGATCACTAATGATATTATTAACAGTCACATACTCCTGTATATAGTCCCTTAAGAGTCCTTCAAAAATTTTTCCCACAACAGAAGTTAAAATGATTATCCAATGATTAATGTAAAATATTAGAATCAGACATCATATAGTAAATGACAACCTCTTGTCTAACAAAGCTAGTACCAGCCCTGTACATGGATCCAGAGATCTCCTCATTCATTGCTCTACTAGATTTATATCAAGCTGACAGCTCAAGGGGAGTGTCTTTTCTGCTGCAGCTCAGGGGGCGTGTCCATGCTCTCCCTATCACAACTCAGGAGGCAGTTGAAGGATAAAACTGAGCATGTGCGGCCTTCTCAGTGAGCAGGACAAAGAAATAAGAAAAGAACAAAGGGCAGGTGTAAGTACAGATATATTTTATTGAATAACTCACTGGCTATGCTAAATTTTTAATTACATGCAATTACAAAAGTATTCAGATCCAGGTGCTGGTGTGAAAACTGTAGAATATTTTTTGTGGACAACCCCTTTAGGCTTACGGGTAAATAATTACCTGTGAAGGACCTAGAGCCCTTTTTGAATATGGGCACCACATTTGCCTTGAGCCAGTCACTTGGCATACCAGTCCTTAGAGAATCTCTAAAAATTGTGTTTGGTTTCACAAAGTTTCCTAAAACTTCTTCGTGAGAAAATGTTTCATTATGTGCATAAAGTAAGGCAGTGCCATCTGAATGCTGGGACTTTTATATCTGGAGTTGGTGCATGATGTACTTGTGTTTGTTCCAAAGAAAACATTTAAACAAACTTCCAGTAATGATTGTCTTAGGAACATATTAGCTATCAGCATATTCTTTGCTAATATCATTTTGAGCTCTACAGAAATTGTTTTTGAGGAGTGTGGACACAATGGATGAGGTCATCCAGAGGTATCCTCATAAGGCAAACGGCCAACCCATCCGAGTCATCATCAGTTAAATTATGCATATAAATCAGCTAAGCAGCTTTAACTACCGCAAATCTTGGAGGCACTCAGTGAGCGAATACTTTCATCAGGAGCTACAAACAAAAAAATATATTTCATGCAAGTGGCTACATACTGCTGGTGGCTTTCATCTACAAGTGTCCAAATTGTTAAAAGTGGCGTTATAGGATAGCTGTTTATCTATAATCCTCCTAGATTTTTCTGTTTGATGTCCAAAATTTGGAGTTGTTAGTGCTAGCAAATAACGAGAGATAGAGAATGAATCAGATTCATCACAAATGTCACAAAAATTATTCAGACATGGGGGTACTACAAATTGTATATTGTGAAGTTTTACTGCTTGCTTCAAGCCGTAGCTTCCAGCAAGGAAAGAAAGGCAAAGGTTGGCAGGGACAGAGTTAACCACCCAGGTCTGCCCCTCTTGGGAGGGATGGGCTGGTCCTGTTTCCTGCCAAAAAGTGTGAACAGAGAGAGGATAAGAAGCAATCTTCAGTGCTCCTCCTCCTGTTACAGATTCTTCAGGGAGAAGTACCCAAATTGCCCTCAAGTGAAGACTTAAGATTACAGACAGAAGAGTGAAGTGCTACAATCAGCATTTACAGACACTGCTTTTCATTAGTTATGGCTAGCTGTGGGCAGGGGTGCACCTAGCCTTTCTGCTGCCTGAGGCGAAAACTGAAATGCCCCCCCCATGCCATTTTCTTAACCTAACTTCTTTGCCACAATGAAAGTGCTCATTGCTCATGGCCCTTCCACTGCCCTCCTCTTGCTCCTACCTGGTGCTACCTGAGGCAATTTCCTCACCTGGCCTCATTGGTGGTGCACCCCTGGCTTTGGCTATGGTCATCTATGGTTCAAGTCTAGGGTGTATGATCTGTGCCTGCTGAGGTGGCATATCGAACATCACTATGGGGCACATTTATTAAGACTGGTGTATTAGACACCATTCTCAATAAGTTGGCCTCTACATAACTTCGGCATATCCACCACCAATTCTTAATCTAAGACAGCTTCTGAGCTGCCTTACATTTAGACTATTTTCTACGCCTAAACCAGGCGTAGAAAATCATTAATGAGTCGGGCTTGCCCTCTTTATTAGGACTGGAAAAGTCACAGATTCTACCAGAATCAGCGCCAGATGATTGCCACAAAAGTGGCGTATATATGTTCGGAAATGACCCCCCATGTGTCCCATAAGATGGACTGTGTGATTTTCCAAACTCTCCAGCTGCTCCTGTCATCATTGAGCTTAAATTCCCCACACGACCGCTGCGTACTGGAGGCCTTTAGTCTTCTGCTTTCTTGATAACACCTTTGTATCTGACGTGAAAAGCCCAGAAGATAATCTTCTCTTGTTCTTCTGCTCCATTGTTCAGCTTCATCATAGGAAAGTTTTTGACTGTGATAGGCCAGCGAAGAAAGTTTTCACCATTTTGGTGAACCCTATTTGAGTTGATATTTTTACGCCAGACTTTGCTCTCGGCCACTTCATGACTATCATTGTCACACTTTACGCTTGACATTGTACTTGTTACATTTCTTGTATTATCTTTTTTTGCATTTCATTAGGTCACTTCACATTGCATATAAGATGAGAATCTGAAATTGCCCCTGGTAGGATATTTTTGACCGGCCAGTGCGAAAAAGTGAAAATAGAAGGTCGGAGAACTGACATTTAATATCTCCACCATTGATGCGTAGAGTGCTGAGTAAACCTAATACGCACTGATTTCAGCTGTCGCGGAGAAAACACTCCTTATAATTATTTTTCCGTTGACCTTAGCAAGTGTGAACAGAGAGTTACAACGTGTCCATCACCCCCCGGCAGGGACGCAGATCTGTGATATAGAAATGCCGGCCGTTCAGGAATCAAAGTGGCGGTAATGGGATGAGAAGCAAATGGTGATATTTACAGAAGGGTTCATTCCGCTTCATGAGGGCTCACTTATTAACCCCTTGTGTGTAATCGATCCCTGTTGGTTTGTTTGCTTTTACGCAGCTGTCAGTCAGACTTTAATGCCAGGGTCTGAGGAAATTTTTCTTTGGAATGCTTGACTGGACCAGACTGAAGTCAATACAGCCCGGATGTCAGACATCTGTGCATGTGTATAATAAAGCAGGGCTCCCCTTTGTCACTACACTCTTTATTAAAGGGGTTGTCTCATGCCTTACATTTGCCCTGTTAGGTCATATGCAGTGAGGATGGGAGTAGTAGTGGCCCTGATGAAGAGTTGTGCAACTGTTTATTCCCCCGGTCCGTTGCTGCCTGGCGATCAGTGCAGGGCAAATGCAATATTGAAGAACGAGCCCAGAATTAAACATATAAAAGTCTTTTTACTAAGAGCAGTGTAGAACTTCCTATACATTCATCAGACGCAATTTCCAAGTCCAGGTCTCTGGCAACAGGAGGATATGGAGGTCGGCTGCAGGGTAGCACTAGTGGTAGTCTGATGTGGAGTGTCTTAGCCGTAGTCCTTCACCTTACAAAAGTGTCTGTAAATGCTGGCTGTAGCAGTTAAGGCTACTTTCACATTTGCGTTTTTGCTAGATCCTGCAGGGTTCAGCAAAAATGCTTAGGTCTGGATAATACAACCGTCTGCATCCGTTACAAATGGATCTGGTTGTATTATCTCTAAAATAGCCATGATGGATCCAGCACTAAAACCATTGTAAGTCAATGGGTGACGGATCTGTTTCATTTTGTGTCCAAGAAAACGGATCCGGCATCATTGACTTGACATGCCAGACAGAAAAACACTGCTTGCAACGGTTTTCTATCCATCATGGGAATGCTTCCAAATTTAACGGAAGGAATTCTGGTGCACTCCGTTCCGTTCAGTTTTGTCCCCATTGACAATGAATGGGGACAAAATGGAAGCGTTTTCTTCCGGTATTGAGATCCTATGATGGATCTCAATATAGGAAAGTAAAAACACAGATGTGAAAGTAGCCTTACTCTGCTGTCTGTCTTCTCAAGGATTTACTTGAGGCGTGAACATATTTGATCTCTATGAAGAATCCTCTTTAGGAACTCAGGCTGATGCCTCCTCTCCACACTAAGTCTTAACAGGAACTCTTCCTCCTGCCAGGAAGTATGTCCAGCCCACTCCTGCCAAAAGGGGAGGGACAGGGTGGTTAGCACTGTTACTGATTAACCCTTGCCACCCACAACCCTATTGGTATATATTTCCATAGCATACAAAATACATAACAATGTACAACACAATACAATACAAAACTATATACAATGGTAGTATCCCCAAATCTGGGGTACTACACATACATTTGTCGCAGAAGTGGTCCTCCACTCAAGATTTCTCTCTGTTAGCGCACAATGACCAACATTCCCTATTCCAGCCTTGAGAAGATGTGATGTGACAACCCTCTTAGAGAGCTGGTATGAAATAAAAAAAGGTCTTATCTTTTCCCTACGAGCAGCTCCGCTTTTGCCTTTTGCTACAAGTGGGCAGCAAAATCTAAAGAGAAAAAGTATCTGTATAGCGCCACCTGCTGTTAGTTCTTTTTCATGTTTCTCTGTCCATCTTGATGAAGCTCAGTTCTATCCTTCAACTGCTACCAATCGTATCTTCTGTTAGAAGATGGAAATTACAGGAAGAGAGATGCTGCAGAACAGACACAACCAGAGTACAGGGCTTGTTCTATGTTTGTTAGAAAGTGACTGTCATGTACAATATGATGTCTTATTTTTCTTTTTTGGGGGGGATAACCTCTTTAATTAAAGGCAATGCATTAAACATGCAGTCCGACATAAAGCTGGAGGTGCTGAGTTGATTGATATATAGTTTTTGGGAAATGATTTAATAGAACATATATTTTATATGTATATCCTGTATCCCTTCCGATGTTTTGGAGTCCAGTGGGCGGTCCTGCTGAGTGATTGTCTATCTCTGTATGCACAGTCATACAGGGAAGGCTTCCATTCATTAATTGAGACCGCCCACTGGACTCCTAAGCATAGACAGAGCAGGGATAACCATCAATAACTTACAAGCTATAATTTATTTCCCAAAAAACTACAGTGGTCCCTTAGGTTACAATATTAATTGGTTTCCGGATGACCATGGTATGTTGAAACCATTGTACGTAACTTGAGTAATCGGTTCCAAAGCCCCAAAAGGTCACCCAAAATTTAAAAAAATTAAAATTTAAGAAAAATAAGCAGATAACCAAGACAGAAAAAACAAGTCCTTACAGATAACAGTCAGGAATAACTGCTAACAAGCAACTTATACAGATATTATGCTAGAGAAGTGGCCTTTTTCAACTTACGATGGGTCAGAAAACACCATTGTATGTTGAAAATATTGTACCCTGAGGCCATTGTATGTATTTTGAGGGACCACTTGTATATATCAATCTGATCAGCTCCTTCTGTTCTATAACATGTCGGGAGATTGGATAGAAATTTCATGATGAAAGGTTTTTGTGGCAACTCTACAGGTGATATACTGGTAAATCCATGTTTTATGTGGGCTCAGTTAAGACTAGTTGAAAATAGATGTGCCAGGATAGGAAGCGGCTCCAACTTGATCTTGTTATTACAGTGTGAATGGTATTTCAGCCAAGTACTACAAGAAAATTTAGACTAGCAATTCATATTCACAGGTTCATATCCATAAAGCAAGCATACAGAAAAATAATAAAAATATGGCTGCACAACATTTCACATGCAAACAATAGAACTAAGGAATGGGGATCATTCTAAATTAAAGTGGTATTATACCTTGCGCACATTTTTGATCAAACGTGTGTTGGGCCCATCTACCAGGCATCAAGGTGGCTTCCGCAGATGGATACCTAACACTAACAGACTACCTCTCTTGGACTTACCTCATCCTACAATATTCAGGGCGGTGTAGGAACCAGCTACATTTATACTCTGCTCAGAAGCCCCAGGCAGATGGGCGTTGCTCAGTCTAAAAGAGGTTTCTACACTCAATATATACTACAAGAAAATTTAGACTAGCAGTTCATATTCACAGGTGCATATCCATAAAGCAAGCATACAGAAAAATAATAAAAATATGGCTGCACAACATTTCACATACAAACAATAGAACTAAGGAATGGGGATCATTCTAAATTAATGTGGTATTATACCTACTAGAAATGAAAATAGAAACTCTTTGCACACATTTTCGATCAATGCCCATCTGCCTGGGGCGTCTGAGCAGAGTATAAATGTAGCTGGTTCCTACACCGCCCTGAATATTGTAGGCTTAGGTAAGTCCAAGAGAGGCAGTATGTTAGTGTTAGGTACCCGTGTGCGGAAGCCACCCTGACGCCTGGTAGATGGGCCCAACACACATTTGATCAAAAATGTGCGCAAAAAGCTTCTATTTTTTCAATTTTCATTTCTATTAGGTATAATACCACTTTAATTTTTAATGATCCCCATTCCTTAGTTCTATTGTTTGCATGTGAAATGTTGTGCAGCCATATTTTTATTATATTTCAGCCGAGTAGTCACTTTTTGTATACTGTATTTATTATAGCCATTGAAGAAGAAGCCCCAGGATTTCTTAGGGAGACTGGAGTAAGGGCAGTTTATTAACCACTGACCTCCAGTTTGGTTGTCTTTGCTTCGGTAGTTTCCTTAATAGGAAATTCTGAGAGTGCAGAGATGAATGTTTGCTGCAGACTCTAATGTGTGATTTAGTGTCCAAGAGAGAAAACAGCAGGTGCTGGGCAGATAAGGGGCACCATAACAATATATGTAATATCCCAGCATGCAAACAGAATGTAAGGTTTAAAGGGGTTCTCCAGGATTTTAATATTGATGACTTATCTCAGGATAGTTCTTCAGTATCAGATCGGCGGGGGTCTGACACCCGGCACCCTCACCTATCAGTTGGATGAAGTCAAGGTGCATGTGCCGTCTCCTGTATCCCTTCCGGCTTGCCATAGACATAGCAGCGGTGAGCAGGAAGAGAGACGGGAGACGGCACGTGCACACTGCGTGCGCTTTTCCTTCATACAGCTGATTGGTGGGGGTGCGGGGTGATCCGCTGATCTGGTATTGATGACCTATCCTAAGGATAGGTCATCAATATTTAAAGCCCAGAGAACCCTTTTAAAGGGGGTTTCCTGGTTTAATGATATTAAAGTAGAGGGAGAGGCTGTCAGAGGAAGCAGGAGGAGCAAGAGTGCACAGAGTGGCTTGGACCTGCTTTTGGTGCACTTAATTGCTCATTTGCATATTGATTAAAACAGTACTTTCTCTCCAGAATGAAGCAACAGATCGCTAAGTGAAAGCTATCATTACATTCAGATGAGCTAGCCCTACAAGACATTGTTCCTGGTTACCAATGAATTTCCTGGTGACAAACTCCCTTTACCTCCTGCTCTATCTTGCTCTTTCTTCCGCTATTCCACCATTTTTCTTCCTGTAGCTTCTCTTCTCGCTCTTTTTACCACTCCATACAGGGCATTTCTTGCTTATTTCCAACACTAATTTCCCCTTTGACCTTCCCCAGCACATAGACTTCCACCATACTGTATTCCTTTCCTCCATCGGTCTGACCTTCAACTTTTGGCACAACCTCAACTCCCACTCTGTTCTGCTTTTTCCTTCCAACTGGACCATAACTTCCCCCTGTGTAACGTCTCTGCTCAGCCCTTTTAATGATCCGTACAGGCCAGGGCTTGCTCATTTCCTACGCCGGTATGCCCGTTAACCTTCTACAGCACAATGCCCCTTCCCTATATTACTCCTTTCCCTCATGGTCTGGCCTTCACCCTTCCACAGAACCTTTGGTACCTTCTTGCAATATTCTATCCACTCCATCTGGTCCCTGTCCCTTGTCATCTACCCTTTTCCACTCTGCACCACCTTCTCCCTCCCTGCCCTGCCATTTTCTGTCTCATATCTATTTTTTACTAGTCTTTCCCCCCTCTATTTCATCAGGTTTAATCTTAGCACTCTTCATATTTGGGCTACAATCATCAGGTGCCATTTTTCAAAATTTCATCACATTGAGGAATGAAAAGACGTTAGAAATCAATCCTTAATTATCAAAGATCCATCAGCGTGTTAATTGCATGTTTGCTGTAAAGAAGAGATGTTTTCATGTTGTCACGGCAGTTGTTCTTTAGTGCTCAATAATTCGGTGCTAGGCTTTATGGTAGGAATGGAAAATGCAGAGTGATATTATACCTATAATGCCGTTTACTATTCCCATGGCTAATAATTATTTTCCCAAGTTATGCAGAAGAAACACTTACATCACTTATTTATACTGGATTGCTCTTTTGTCTTGTCACCTTGCTATAAGGCAAATTGTCAATAAAGATATCCCACTCTCATATACATGAATATATTCAAAATGTCACAATGTGCTTTGCATTTCAATACACAATGTAAGGATAGAGCAAACAAATGAGACAGGGTTTATGACTGATGTAACAGATATCATAGGCCAAAGGCTAAAGATGTCTTGACCCGATCGTAAAACCTTGAGAACACTAAGACATATATCCATCAGAGGATTTCTAGTTGACTCTGCCCATAGGTCTTCAGTTTTCCATAATATACCCATCACATTACATGTTTGCAAAGATAAATGTACATTATTCTGTATCCAAGGTTATGACATGCAGTGAAACCTCTCCAAAAGACCATCTTTTTGAGAAGACCACAGTATTATCCAGATTAGATTTTGTCTGACAGATTTTTAGTTCCATTGTATATTATGATATTAACCATCTTCTTTAAGAAGACCATCTTCCTAGAAGACCACTTTTCAATGCAATTTTGGGTGGCTGCCTCAAAGAGGTTTCTTTTAAAAATAATATACTTGAAAACCTTGGTCCTAAATGGATTGAACACACACAATAAGGCCACTTTCACATGGTCATTATTTGGTCAGTATGTTGCATCAGTATTTGAAAACCAAAACTGGGACTGAAGCCTACAGAGAAAAAGTATAATGGAAATATTTGGAGTGGGACCTCTTCCTTGTTTTGGATCCACCTCTCTTTACTGCCTTAATGATGGGAGTAGTAGTATCATGAGTACAGATAGAAGCAATAAGTCCAGCTTCAAAGTAACAGCATATTTCTTTTACCAATAGCTGTGTAGAGGCAGTAACAATGATGGTAGTAATTTCAATAATTGCAATATTCCAAAATAACCAGGCATGCAATTCCATTCTCATTAACACTTTCTACAATTCCTGGACTGCAGGATGAAGATCTGGGTTCTGGGTGGCCACTCTTTCTCAAAATGTGGTGGAAACAGAAGCAATATACCTTATCCACAAGCAGTAAAGTCTTATTGCCATACATGTGCAGTACCTTACTGTCTGAATCCAGCATGGCCTTGAAATGTGGTTCTAAATCAGGAATGTGTGTTCTCTTTCCCTCGGGGGTATTATCTCAGTTAAGATGTTCTCTGGCAGTTTTTAGTTTTAGGGAACACAGGCATGTGTTCCCTCTAGCTTTGATGACTAGACACTTTGTGACCAAGGGGCAGGGCTAGCCCATCACCCCGGAAATTAAGCTAACACTGCCAGTGTTGCCCATACATAACCATTTAGGATGCACATAATGCATAAGGAAATAAGTATTGTATCAAGAAATTATAACACATATCTCTGTAGCATGAGTAGGTCTTCAGTTTTCCATAATATACCCATCACATTACTCTTGCAGTGGTCCACAATATTAATTGAAGGGGTTTTCTAGATGATCTTTTTTATGTATATATATATGGACTCATAGAGGAATTAAAAAAAAGAAGTCAAACTCACCTTTACCAATTCACTGATGCTCCCATCCAGGCACTCCCCGGGTGGTTTCTCCTTCCTGGTCCCTCTTGACTCACAGCAAATAACCCTTAAGTCCATAACTGGCCAAAGCAGGTCAATGCTGTGGCCAGTGAATGGCTAAGCAGGCATTTCCTGTGTGGCTAGAGGGTCCATGAGGCAGATTCTAGATGATACCCAGGGGGTATCAGAATGGGAATAGCAGGGGATCAGTAGAGGTGACTATGACTTCTTTTGGGTTTTTTTTGCCAATTCTTTTTTTAATCCTTTAAAAAATTATTAGCTGACAACCCTTTTAACTGGGACACTATTTGTTAATGTACCATGGACTCCAGTTATAAGTGGTCAGTTCTTAAGCCTCCCTGAAATATTTTTCTGGAATTCCAAGTGTCAGTCTTCACTGGCTTATAATAAGAAGATTTTCAGTGCACAACATAACTAAGGGACTCCCCATTTTAACCTACCAAATTTTTGAAAATTACAAGGGGTGCCAGCATAGAGGATGTTTACTCTAAATGTAGAAAATGTAATGTCTCCAGTTTTTACATTTAATCTATGCCAGTAGCTGTTCATATATGGATTTTACTGTTAAGATTGATATGACAACCGAACCAAGCATGGCACCATGAATAGTCAACTATGAGCAATTCTGACAAACCAAGTCAAATATGTCATTTTTCCAACAAGAAGGAACATTTCCATGTGAATATCTGATCCTTTTGTATTTTGAAAGAAAAAAAAGTGAAAGGGCAGACCTTGGTTGTCCTGAATGCGTGACCAGCACACTTAGAGGAAAATGAAAACTGGAAATTTTCTATTGGGTTTCCATTATATTGTACTTGAGTAATAATGTAATGACTTCTTCAGTTTTATTGTATGGTTGTATCTCAGTACTATGATGCACAAGACTAGAACAGAAGTCATGTGGGAGTACGGAATCTGGTGTCTGTCATGAGGTTAGACCACCAGTTGCTTAAATATTTTCCCAGTGTGTGGGATTTAATACTACATAGGTGCATCAGAGAGGGCCCAGCTAGGCTATCTTTTCTTTTTTTTATTTCAATACTACTGCTTTTTCTCCCCTGTGTTTATATGTGTTTATGCAGTGGGTGGATAATTGGAGAAGAGTGGGTGTTTAAATGTACATTTATTTCATGATTGCCTCCTGCTTTCTCTGAATACTTTCATCAACACCACTCGTGGGAGACTATGCGGTGGATCTGTACCTCCTTAATGTAGACACTTCAGTCTACCTTCCTTCACTTTCTGAAGGAACTCTAGTATTCTACTTGTATGAAACATTTTCCCAACCTACATTCTTTCCTATTGTTTAATGCCTGATGGCTCAAATACCAGCATGGTTTTTCATCTTTAAAAAGTAATCCAAGAAGTGGAAGAACTGTGAAGATATCTGTGAGGCTGATGTCATCTTGGACACTAGGGTAAGGGGTGGTGAGGGCTAGATTATTGGACTCATTTTTTAGTCCTTAGCAGTAGTCATAGAGGAATCTTTCATATTTTTCCCATGGCGCCTACTGAAGTTCTCTCCAAGGGAAGTTAACCACTACTCTTCATTTTACTTTCCCTCGCTTTCTCAAACTGTAGGATTCCACTTGTATGAATTTCCCCAACCTGCTTTAGTTCAATCATTCCTTTTAGCTTAGTGCTTGATGGCTTGAATATCAGCATGGTTTATCATCCTTGAAAGAGTACTCCAGCAAAAGCAATTTTTAGGAAGTGGAAAGATGGTGAAGGTATGTGAGAAGCAGGTGGTAAAGTCACCCCAAAATCTAGGGTAAGGGTGGTGGGGGCTAGATTATTGGGCTGCGTATTCAATCCTTATCACTATTCCTACAGGATCTTCCATCTTTCTCCTATGGTGCCTACTGAAGTTCTTGCCAAGTGAAGTTACCTACGTCTCTTTAGTCTACCTTCCTTCACCTTCTCAAGAAACTGTAAGATTCCATCAATATGAAACATTTTCCCAACCTGCTTCAGTTCAATCATTCCTTTAGCTTAGTGCATGACGGCTTGAACATCAGCATGGTTTAACACCCTTATAAAGTAATTAATCTAAATGAATTTTCAGGAAGTGGAAGGATGGTGAAGGTATCTGAGAAGCACGTGGTGAAGTCATCCTGCACACTAGAATAAGGGCTGGTGGGAGCTTGATTATTGGACTACTTATTCAATCCTTAACACTAGTCTTAAGGAATCTTCCATCTTTCTCCCATGGCGTCTACTGAAGTTCTTGCCAAGCGAAGTTAACCGTACAGTCTTGAAATCAACATTGCAATCAGACACGTGGAACGAAATGTCAAGCTTGTATAACATTTCTATTCACTGATGTTGTTTCTTCTCATTGAGAGATAATAAATTGTGTTTTTGTAAGCCATGTACACAGATAATTGGTAGGAATCGAGACCCTTTGCAAAGGAGCGATTAAGATACACGTATAATGGTATTTAGTTTTGTTCTCTGTAAAGAGTGGGAACACGAGGCCTTATCTGCCCTTTGTGTTAACATTTTTTAATGACTTATTAACATTGTTTTCTGAGTCCTCAAGGCCTGGAGGTCCAGGATGCCATCCTAGGTTTAATCTGGACAGGCAAGTGAATCTTTCCATCATCCCCCCCTCCTCATCTAACCTAGGGCGAGAAGGGGGAAGCTGGGATGCTGTGTGGGAGGGAGATGGAAGGCAGATGACAGGTCCCTGATTAAACAGGAGGAATAGGAGCTCAATATGTTCACGGCTGTGAAAAGCGCATCTCTGACGGGAGCTGGTACAAACTCTCCCTACGCAGCCGGCTGGACAGGAAATGCTTGCATTTGGCTTGTTGCTTGCCCAACACTCAGGTTCCCATGCCAGCAGCACGTGTATAATTTCTTGTTGGCGCCACATTGTGCCAGGGTTGTCAGTGGGCTCCACTACTGGCATCTGCCTATCTTATACAACCGAGTTAACAATTTACTCTACACCCACAAGGAGAAAGATGAGAGCCAGGGGCAAAAATGTGTTAACATTTGATATCCCATTATGAAATGAATTTTTATGAAGCTAAGTACACATGTAGATATTCCAGAAATGACCAGATGGTCTAAAAGGAATAGTAGCTTTATACTGTTTGATTCAGCTAGGGCTAAAAATCAAGCGCTACCAATATATCAACCAAAACGGCAACTACTCGGTGGGTAAGTTTCACCCCTACTGACTAGAGATGAGCAAAATTCTTAAAAATTTGATATGGCTCCTTCGCCAAATTTTACAAAAAAAAAAATTGCTTTATGACGAATTACTTAACCATGAAGCCCATTTCTTTGTAAGTAGCGGGCTCAATGACAGAGAACAGCGATTGTGTCACCCATCGTCATTGAACCACTGAGATGCCGCGTTCATCGCGGCATCTGAGATGAATATTAAGACCTTTCAGGGGTTGATCAGTTAAAAAAAAAAGTTGCAGTAAATTGTACTTACCTTATCCATTTAAGTATGTGAAGAGGCCACCACAGGCATTTTGCTTGAAGATCCAGGGAGAAATCTTGAGCAGTGTGTGATGACGTCATTTCTTAAGCTACTTTCACACTTGTTTTGTTATTTTCCGGTATTGAGATCCAGCAGAGAATCTCAATACCATAAAAAAAAGTTTCTGTTTAGTCCTCATGCATTCTGAATGGAAAGAGATTGGTTCAGGATGCATCAGGATGTCTTCCGTTCTGGCAGCATTCCGTTTTGTGATCTTTATGGAGACTAAAAAAACGGATCAGTCATCCATTAACTTTCAACGTATCTAGTGACAGATCTGTTTTTTTCACACAACCTCGTCCTAACGGATCGGATGCATCCTGATTTGCAAAACCAAAACAGATTTGTTTAATTTCGGTTTCAATATCGGAATTAACAACTCAAGAGTGAAAGTAGCATTAACATCCTTCAAAATAATGACTTATGAAAGTCACTGAAATTTTGTAATGTATTCCTTTTTCCTTTCACCTTTATTGCTACTATCTCACGTTTTGGGCTGTGGACACACGACCATGTCCATGTAACTTTTATTTCCTGTGATGTTATGTCCTTGGGCGGGGCAGTGATAGGGGAGTGTCTATGTAACTAGCTGGTGGGAAGAGGTATAAACTAGCTGGGCGTTGTTAGAGACAGTGATAGGGGATTGTCTATGTAACTAGATGGGTGGGAGGAGATATAAACTAGCTGAGTGTTGTTAGGGATGGTGCTGGGGCCGTGGAAGAGAAAGGAAAAATGCATCATGGGTTTGGTTGGATACAGCAACAGGAAGTGCTACATATAAGATGGAAAAAACAGAGGGATTGGTTTACATGGTAAAAATTGGTCGAACTGAAAAAAAAAGCCTGAAGAAGATGTACATAAGGTAAACAACTACAAGTTCTGTTAAATACCCTAGTAACCCTGAAAAATCCCTTTAAGGTAGCATTGATTGAATAAGTAAATAAGTGAATACTGAAACAAGATAGCTAAGTCAATCTGCCATTTCTGTTGATCCCATTGACCCTAATAGAGAGTGTGTATACATGTGTGAGAGTATCTATACATGTGTGAGAGTGTCTGTACACCTGTGAGAGTGTCTATACATATGTGAGAGTGTCTATACATCTGTGAGAGTGTCCATACAGGTGTAAGAGTGTCTGTACATCTGTGAGAGTGTCTATACATCTGTGAGAGTATCTAGACATCTGTGAGAATGTCTATACATGTGTGAGAGTTCCCAAACATGTGTGAAGGTGTCTGTAAATCTGTGAGAGTGTCTATACATGTGTAAGAGTGGCCAAACATCTATGAAAGTGTCTATACATCTGTGAGAGTGTCTGTACATCTGTGAAAGTGCCCATACAGGTGTAAGAGTGTCTGTGTCTGTGAGTGTCTATACATGTGTGAGAGTGCCCATACATGTGTGAGGGTATCTATACATTTGTGAGAGTGTCTGTACATCTGTGAGAGTATCTATACATGTGTAAGAGTGGCCATACATCTATGAAAGTGTCTATACATCTGTGAGAGTGTCTGTACATCTGTGAGAGTGCCCATACATGTGTGAGAGTGCCTATACATGTGTGAGAGTGTCTACACATCTGTGAGAGTTTCTATACATCTGTGAGAGTGTCTACACATGTATGAGAGTGTCCATTTATGTGTAATCATTCCGTGCCATCCAAAATTTACATGGGTCATTGAATGTAATCAGGGCAGACACAGGCCATCAGAGCACCTCCCATATGTCTATTATGAGCTCAGTCCAGCAGGAAGCTGCTTGCTGCTCTTTAGGTAGCAGTTGACCCCCTTACTTATTTCGGCATCTGGACAGCTTAAATTAAGGGGGGCAGCTGAGACCCCCATCATCTAGTAGGCTTAGCATAGGTGTGCATGTTTGGTAATGTTACTGCTGCATATTCTCCTGTATTCAGAAATGGTATTTTGCGTTGGAAACATAGCACAGACCTGATTTATTTTTAAAATTACCCACAATTTTCTGCAGCATTTTTCAAACAGGATAATAAAACTCACTGACTGAAGCAGTGTTCCCAGAGCATTCATCAGAATTTCGGGTCCAGGTAAATTGAATGTACAATTGAGATACCAGAAGAATGTGTCTTACTCCACCACTACAGCGAGTCCCTGTTGACTTTGACTCACTGATTTCATGGTGATGTAAAGTACTCCTCGAAGAAAAGGGATTTTCAAGAATGATTTAAGAGAAAATGCATTAGGTGGAAATAGATTTTTCCACATGATACGTTGCTTGAAAGGGCATTTTGTCCTTATTGCTGTCATGGTACTCCTGCTGGGCTCAACGTGTCGGCTTCGCTGACACGCTCTGACATTCTAGGCAGGGACTCGTGAGTGCCCGTTACTGAGATATCATGAAGAAATTAAGTAAAACAAGAAAACAATTGCGTCCAACGAAACATGGCAGCGCGGAACAATGAAATACATTGAATTATTCATGCGGTGGTCTGTCGCTCAGTGACTGTTCCGTACTGGCCCTTAACCACGTACCGGGGAGAACGCCTGTGGCGGCTGAGCCGCGTCCCAGCACTGAATGTCCCCGTTTAGTTTGGCTACATTTGATTATTCATTAGCAGTCATTATGCTCAAAAATATTTTTGCATATTAACGCCTTTAAGGACACAGAGGACACAGCCAATTTTTATTTTTTGGGGGGCATTTTCATGTTTTCTTCCCGACCTTCCAAGAGCCATATCTCTGTTCAAATAACCATGGAGGCTTATTAGTTTTTGCTTTCATGTTGTGTTTTTTAATGGCATCATTTAATTGACCATATCTTGTATTGGAAAACAGGAACTGAAAAAAAAATTCCACCATGGTTTATTGGGTTTTCTTTTACAGTGTTCGCTATGAGCTAAAAATGATCACCTAATTCTGTATTGTTATGGCAATGCTAAGCTTATATAGTTTTTTATCATGTTTTACTACTTCAAATTAAAACCTTTAACGGGGTTTTTCAGGATTTTTTAACTGATGTCCTAACCTTCTGCTACTAACAACCAGAAGATGGCATGTTCCAGTCCCCTAAAGGGACTAAAAAGTACAGTGATAAAAAGTAATAGAAAATTTTAAAAAATATATAAAAAAACAAATATATTAAAAATTCACATCACCCCCATTAGATATAAAAATAAATAGGTCATCAGTATCTGATTAGTGGGGTCCAACACCCAGGACTCCCTCCAATCAGCTGTTTGGTAGAGCTGTGGTTCTTTGGACACATGGCCTAGGCACTACTCAGCCCATGTGGACGGTGCTGTTTAACCCCACTGATGCTACTATAGACAGTAGCGTCTGAAGGTTTAAATGGCCAGGATCAGAGTCAGAGGCCAGTGTCTGCTGTAGTGCACAGCTGGCACCTGCTGTGAATGGAGCCCACTTCAAACAACCTATTTTAATCACTACCGGGACTTTGGAGAAAAGGGTGCAGCCTTGGTTGGTCTCATTTTCATTACTATTAGGTGGCAAGAACCAATGTGAACAGCATTTATAGACAACAGCCACCATGGGCCATAGACTAAATAGAATGGGGGCGACTCATTAACTTCTATGGGAGAGTTTTTTAGACATGCTCTGTAGAGTATGTGCAGAGGTCATTATGCAGGGAGGGGGGTAGATAAGCTCTGACCAGGGGCGTAACTAACATAGTGGCAGACCATGCAACTTCTATGGGACCCAGGGCAAGAGGGGGCCCAATTGCGATCATCCCCTCTTCTACTGCAGGTGAAAACTTGGTCAGGACTCTACCCTCTAAAGGAACAACTTTTAGCAAATGAAGCAGGAGAAAAATGCCCAAGGGTCATTGAAAAGGGGTTTAGGTGGAAACCCTTCTGTCCTGTGTGGGGGCCCCTGGTTTGATCCTTGCTATGGGGCCCTTACTTCTCTATGTACATCACTGGCTGTGACCATCAATTATTGTGAATGGTGGATCACGTGTTAGTTACACAAAAGTGTTATTTGTGATTATAATCCTGACTGTGAAGATAATGAGATGACTGCTTCCAAAGTGATCATCACAGACAGTTTCAGCCTGATATTATACTTTTGGCAATGTTAAAAATTCAGGATTTAAAAAAAATATGTTTACCATAAAAATCGATTTAAACTTGTAGGTCATTTTCTGATGATAAATTCCCTTTAATTCTTCTTGACTACTTTCACATCTGCGTCATGTATTCCAGCAGAGAACAGCCATTCTGGCAAAAATGCGGAGAATCGTCCATACACAAAACGCTGCATACTGCAGTTTGTGTCTGGCCAGTTCCTGGCCTTCTCTGCTGGATCAGACGGCCGAATCTCCATGCCTCAGATGTGAAACTAGACTTAGCTGCACTCCGCTAATTAATGGAGGTTACAAATAAGGCACTTCCCTAAATAGTCCTAATGGGGTATCTGGAAAATCAGTTTTCTGAACCAGACAACCCCTTTAATTTAATGTTCGTTTCCTTTCTGTCTGTGGTTTACTGGTATGGTCGTCACCAAAGTTCAAAGAGATCAATACATTTCCCGGCCCTCTTTGTTGTCCAGCTTTCATGTCCATTAAAAGCCACAGACAATTTCCATAGAAACCTCATTACAAAAGATCCATTTTTTTATTATTTTCTACGGGTTGAATATTTATGTTACAATTTCATGAAGATATTATAAAAAAAAATGACATTAGGAATCTCATATGTAAAACCAAAGTAGAGATATATAATATAATAATATATAATGATATATAAAACCCTGATGACCCAATGCATGAAGAGAATGGAGTAATTCCATTTCAATATAAATGTTCTCCAAAATTTTCTAGTTGATAGCCTTGTCCATTGGAAAAAAAAAAGATATTACGGGACTGAGGCTAATGGAAATGTATTCCTGTTTTTTTGACACAAGTTGGCCATGTACAGGCAGATGTCTTATGAGATGTTACGTTAGCAATCAGTGCTAGGAAGCTGCTGCCAAGACGAATAAAGTCATGTGGAATAGATGCAGATTTAGTTTTCATATAGACAGTTCACTAGTGAAATCTATGGAAAATTATGTACAGTTTTAGTGACTTAAGTATAAGTCGTAGCTGAACTGGAGCAAGTAAAATCATGAAAAGATCGGGTGGATTGCAGTATCAAATATAATAATCGGGTGGATTGCAGTATCAAATATAATAATCAAACATCACTTAGGGTACTTTCACAGCAGCGTTTTTGCTGGATCCATCATGGATCAGCAAAAACGATTCCGTTACTGATAATACAACCGTCTGCATCTGTTATGAACAGATCCGGTTGTATTATCTTTAACATAGCCAAGGAAGATCCGTCATGAACTCCATTGAAAGTCAATGGGGGACGGATCCATTTTCTATTGTGTCCGTTTTGCTCCGCACAACATCGTGGACAGAAAAACGCTTATTCTGTCCGTGATGGGAACGCAACCAAACAGATCGGAATGCATTCTGGTGCACTCCGTTTCATTCAGTTCAGTTTTGTCCCCATTGACAATGAAGCTATTTCCCCCGCTATTTAGATCCTATCAATAGCGGAAAGGGAAAGCGCAGTTGTGGAAGTATCCTTAGTTTTCTAAAGCAACAGCCTAGACAATATAAAAAACTACGTACAAATCTAATAACAGACAGCACAGAGATGCTTATCAAACCTTGGCCATGACATGGGGGCATCCATTTTGTTTGGAGCAAAGAGGTCTTACCAATTAGG
The DNA here is from genome assembly GCA_900303285.1 of Rhinella marina. Lineage (NCBI taxonomy): Eukaryota > Metazoa > Chordata > Amphibia > Anura > Bufonidae > Rhinella > Rhinella marina. The sequence goes on from ONZH01015132.1 coordinate 48,082, forward strand.
CCTTGTCCACATTTCTGTGTCAGTGGAGCATCCATGAAAAAAAGCGTACATGTTTCATTCGTGAAGATGTCCTTGAAGGATCCAGGGTCGGTCCATGTGTCCGTTTATACCATCCGTCTGTCATCCGTAATTCACGGACATTTCTCACCTGAAAATTAATTTCCAAAGAATCTCCTATTAGTCTTCAGTGAAAAACGGCTGCAAAACACGGATGACATCCATGTTGTGTTTGTGATTTTCACGGACCCATAGACTTCAATGGGTGTGCTTGGTCCTCATCATGGATCAAAGTAGTGGAGGTCTACGTGATTTTTTCACTGACCAACATTTAAATCAGATGGAAATGTGAACAATGCCTGACTTATTTACTGTAAAACCAAGGAGGCAACAGAAATCTCTTTCAGAGAAAGTTGTGTATAGTCATTGAGTTATTCAATAACATTTATCTGTATAGAACCACCTGCTGTGTGTTTTTTTCCCTAGTTCTCTGTCCACTTCAGTAATATTGCTGAGGTGGACGCACATGCTCAGTTTCATCTGTCAACTGCCTCCAGTCTTATCTAGAAAGGACACCCCCCCCCAGCTTTGATAGGAAGAGAGATGCAGCAAAAAGGACATACTCCCTGAGCTGCAGCAGAAAGGACAGCCTGAAGAGACTCATTTGGAGCAATGAATGGAGACAGCTCTGAATCCATGTGGGGTACAGCGCTGGTTCTAGGGCTGGCCCCTTTAAATGAGCCTTAATGTCTATGTGTACTAGATTACTGGCAATAGGAAGATGACCCATGGATTAATATTCTCTCCTTCTCACACACAAAATTCGGGTTCGTTAGAACTTTTTGGAAAATTCAGGTACAAATTCTAAATTTTAGAATAGATAGATTTTAAGATTCTGACCTTAGTTTAATAGCTACTATTCAATCATTCCAGTCTTGTGCGTATGGTAGTTAGCACCATGACGTGTTAATTGCATCCACTTTGGCATGTTCTGCTGATTGACTAGCTTTAAAGGGGTTGGCCAGTTTTCTATACTGATGACCTATCCTCAGGATGGGTCATCAGTATCTAACTCCCGGCATCAGCTGTTTGAAGAAAACACAGCATTCGCCCCCTCTGAGGAGAAGCAACCTCTTTACTATCCATATTGTCGAATGTATGAACTTGCATTGGCGTCTCCACCAAATATGCAGAATGCAATCTCCATGTTTTGCCTATTCGTCATGAACCTTTCATTATTTTCAATTGACGTGTACTGACTGATGTCCATGTGTATGAAGTAAACGTTCACTGACCAAGTCTACTACTCTTGCCTGCAGCTGCTTCCTCGATGTGAAGTGCATACATGTACGTTCTCCAGCTTTGATGTCCTTTGCAGTATGTGGAAGGCATATTTAGTTGTAGGCTCCTCTGTCTTTTCTCAGTGAACAAAATACACATACATCGATATATTTTTTCCTGAACATGAGATTCGAGTTTCTGGTCACCTTTGGCCTAAACGCCTAAGGCAAAGTAGAGATTGCTCTCTTTAGACCAATTCCAGGAACTATTTTGTCCTCATTACGCTTTAACGATTTGGTTTCAACTAATGCATTAACATTTTGTTTTTTAAACCTGGAGATTAATGGTAGACAATATCTACTTGTAACAGCGAGGCTTCCATGAACTCTGTCACATTAGTGTTGTACAAGCAGGGGCGTACACAGATCTCATAGGACCCCATAGTGAAATCCTCCTGCCCCGCCCAGTTTCACTGCAATGCAATGCGAAATACAAAAAGCAAAAATATTTCTGATGAATTTACATTTTTTTTAATTAAGCGGACAAAATTTTAATTACAAAAATTGTGATAAAAAAAAAAAATTTAAGCCTCTTTCACACAGTGTTTTGGTCAGTGATTTCCATCAGTGATTGTGAGCCAAAACCAGGATTGGAAGTTGGAACCTCCACAGACATAAGGTATAAGATAAGGGAAAGATCTGCACCTGTTCTGTGTTTAGACCCACACCTGATTTGGGCTCAAAATCACTGATGGAAATCACTGACTGAACACTGACATGTGAATGAGGTGTTACATTGTGTCCTGGTGTCTCTGTACACTTCATGTCCTGCTTGAGGAGGTCTGGAGGTAACTTCTGTGATGAATCCCGCAACTCGCAGCCCCACCTGAAGTCAATTACGTCAGGCTCACGTGATGCAGTTGCGTCCATGGTCCCCAAGACGTAACGTTATGCCTCCCTAGGAGCACGTAAGGTCAGCTTGGCACAGTTTACACAGACGCCTCCTGCACACGCACGTACAGGAGGCCCGGGAAATGAGAGGGGGTGGTCCTCGCACCTCCAGCATAACCCACACTAGCTCACAACCCTGACAAACTGGGAGAGCCTTTTCACTGCACCAGTGAAACAGAGCTTTCTCAGCCCAGTAGACTACCCCCAGTTCCTCGTTTAATATAAGCCTGGTCCGCTAACGGGATTATATCGGGGCAGGAACCACCCCTAGGTAGCTATGATTATGCCGAAAACACGGACATGGGGATTCGTGATCGAGATACAAGAACAGTACAAGATTAAATTATAAATGTAATTGCCTTAAGGGCACACTAGATATAACTATATACACAGAGAATGGATACAGTGGTCAGATATGCCAATACAGGTGGTATGATACAACAGAAATGAACAGAGCGATAGTCAGTTACCAGATGGATGAGTAGTCCATTGGATTATGATGAGTTCTGGGTTGCTGTAAGTCCTGGCTGTAGTCACATGGGGGCAGTGATGTTAGCAGTTGGTCCACGGTCCCTCCAACACATGCTAGATGTGACCCCCTTTCAGAGTTAGACAACCGGCCACTGTCCTGTGTGGCTTTTTCATCTGTAGCCGGCCACTCCCCTCCCTCCGGTATGATGTCACTCTCCCTTCCCAGTTCTGGTAGCCAAAAGACCCATAAAACCCATTATGGCCCATAGCTGCAGACCATAAGGTCACACAACCCGACGGCCCCCTGCTGAGGAACTCTTCCTGGAGGAGGACTTCGACTCTGCGCTGGCTGAGTGATATGTGAATTATACACATGTGACCTGCTTTGAAGACAGAACCCCTGCTAGTTGACAGCAGATGGCTTTGATTAAATCGTGGCTAACATGGATCATGATTCCACATTCCTCACAACTTCATATTATCCCTATTATAGACATATATCTATACAAGCCAATGGATCTATAGGCCCCAGACAGAGGCATACACAGATGTAATAGGGCCCCATTGCAAGACTTAGCATGGCCCCCCCCCACCCCACCCAGTTTCCCAGTATATGTGGAACAATTACCCCCAGGCAAATCTCCCTCCACCTCACCCACTTTATCGGACTTCTATGCCGGTGGTTCATAAATATAGTGCCATGTATGAACACCATATTTCTCAATGTATTCATGCCAAACAGCTGGCAAACATACAATGACGAACCTCCTGTCTCCCTTCTATTACAAGGCTGTCTGCCTGCAGCCACCACTAGAGGGAGCTCAGTGTATAGGAATATATGCAACTGCAAGAAAAAGAGGGTCAGTCAGCACATCCCAATGCACAAGTGCACATCGCCATGGCTAGAAACACAAAGAAAAAAACGCAATGCAACAGCAATCTGCAATCACAAATAACGTACAATAATGTCATAGTGATAGAAAGCATTCTGCTAATGCTATGCTTATTTTGTAAATTTGAGATTCTTGCCAAATACATTTTGTACAAAATTATATGGGCCTGTCTGCTCACGTCAAGACGATCTCTATGAGACGGGAACCTAACGCTAAATACTACCTGTTATGTGCCATAGTGGCCACCATAAAATTCAGGGAGCGCAGGTTCCACATGCATGCTGGGTCCACTCTGCCTTTTACCATTTTTTGTGCCATTGTGGAGAACACGTACAGCACAGGTCCATGACGTGTGAATGAGGCTTAAAGTGTAACTTTGAATCCATTCAAACAGGGGACGATTCAAATATGTGTCATATTTTTTTTTATTTGTGTAACATGTAGGGGTAGGGATGCTGACCATTTTTGTAATACACTTTAATTACTGAAATCATACATTTCTACTAGAAAAATAGCTCTAAAGTGGCCCATTTTGAGCCTTAGCAACATCCTTATGTCTTCTGTTTACATAACAGTGGAGACTTGCTCAACATTGACTGTTATGTAAACAGAAGACAGAGGCTCGAAATGGGCCAGTTCAGAGCTGTTTTTCTGGTATAAATCTATGATTAAAGTATATTACAAAAATGGTCAGTATTGCTGCCCCTATACATTACACAAATAAAAAAAAAATGACAGTTACACTTTAAGAAGAGGCACCTAGTATTAGGCTTACCGGTTAGTGCGAAAACTGTAGGTTTTTAGTATGTTTTCTTTAAATATAGATAGTGACATGGGATTCTTTAAAAATATGTTTAACATAAGAACTTGATTTCACCGAAGGGTCATTCCCATAGGTTAGTCCTTTAGTCCTTAGAGCTGGGCTGAATTACAGATGTATATCTGGCTCATGTACATTGCCCGTTACAGACTGCATTGATGTCTAAGCTCATGAGGAGAGGAGATCCGTCTCACTATCTGTCTATTTACAGCCACTGTCTAACTTATAGTTCTCCTGTACGGCCAGGCACATGATGTCTAAGGTTTCCTCTTGGTAGGTTCCTCAGACGTTTATCTGTCCCTCTCCTCGTGACACAGTTACAGGGTCGTCAGTATGATTAGCCGTTCTGAGTGATGCCCGCACCCTGGGGACACTTACCGAGGACATGGTGACAACCCAGATCACGTCAATCAGTGATTTCCTCCTCCATTCTTATTAAACGCAGCTTTACATTTGGAGGATAGGTGTATGTGATTTTATATAAGCTCCGACACATACACACATAGCAGACCACCATCAGATCAGACCCTTCAAAACACGCTTCCAGTGCTTCATATGAAGGGCTTGGACCCCATTACCATGTCTTTATCTTCAACATTATCCATTTCTACATTGTTCATGGGTCAGACATTCATTTCATGAACATTAATAGTGGAAATTGACAGAAAAATACCGTCCGTATTCTGGAGAATTGCTGAATTTAGCATTGAATGCAGTGGAATGCAATGAATAAGATGGGATGTAAGCCATATAAATCATCCTCGGGCTCATGAATAAAGGAGGCAACATGTGGGTGGGAATGATATTTGCATATTGATGCAGGCAATGCTCTAAAAAAAAATAGCTTCAGCCATAATTTGACCTGATGTGTTCTGTGCATATTCAATTGTAAGCTCCATCTTCCAAGCCGCTGCATACTAGGTGCACATTAAATTGCTTTATATAGGGGATCAGAGAAAGTAGTGAGCTTTGATCTTTGTAGTTGATCCATGATGCACAGCAATAGTCACCCACTGGGAGACGTTTAACGGAGAAAACAACTAGTGTTGAGCGAAGCAAAGCATTCTACGTTTAGGAAAGCTTTAATTCGCAACAAAGCCAAATTTCCTTTCGCTTCATGGTAACGAATCAGGTTTTCCTAAAATGGCGGGTGCACATGTTACACATTGAAAGTAAGAAGCCCGCGAACGCAAGATCACCCACAATGCCGTGCAGCCAGCCAATCCGCAAATAGCGATCTCCTGTGATGTCACAGCCCTATGAAACCCTCACCCCGCACAGTCTACGCCATTGTCCTGTGAGCTGAGTATAGGGAGAGAAGTGACAAATGCTCATGCGCTAGGGACAGTGTTGCTGAAAATGATTAAGAGAAGAATATTAGAGAGGGAGACTGCAGGGAGAATGCAGGGAGGGGAGACTGAGGGGAGAGTGTGAGGAGAGTGCAGGGAGAGTGCTAGGAGAGTGCAGGGAGACTGAGGTAAGAGTGTGGGGAGAGTGCAGGGAGACTGAGGGGAGAGTGTGAGGAGAGTGCAGGGAGAGTGCTAGGAGAGTGCAGGGAGACTGAGGTAAGAGTGTGGGGAGAGTGCAGGGAGACTGAGGGGAGAGTGTGAGGAGAGTGCAGGGAGAGTGCTAGGAGAGTGCAGGGAGAATGAGGTAAGAGTGTGGGGAGAGTGCAGGGAGACTGAGGGGAGAGTGGGAGGAGAGTGCAGGGAGACTTTTACTGCCTATTCCTACTCTTACGTATCCCTACATCAGCCGTAAATGTAATTCAATACCAATAAGATGGAAGCTTTTATTATTTTGGTGCCAGCGTGCAACCAATACCAACCAGTCTGCACGCCTTAACGCAGGTCTTAATGATGACCATCTTCATCTTTTGTTGGATTTACTTCTTCCAAGTCATCCTTCTTGGTCTCCATGTCCTAGAAAATTCAGCAATATGCAGAGAGGAAGAGCTGGATGTTCCTGATAACATATTCTCATCGATATTAGATAATGTGGAAAAGGAGGAAAAGTAGATGGCAGAAGAAGGGCTCTGACCTGTAGGGCAGGAGAGTGCTTGGGTTGGAGAAGGGGATATGCCACAGCTGATTTATATCCTGTTTTTACACAGCCCACCAAGAAGGTGATTTACTTCTAATTATGAAATGGCTGAAAGGGTGAACTTACTGTAGGTTTTCCAAAGCTAGTCTTGAAAACAAAGCTCCCAAAATAGGTCATACCCTTCTTCTACTGTATAGCCAGATGGTGAAACAAAATATGAAAACAATATAAGTCAGATACCTAAACAGTACTATGTTCGTCTTCTTTGCCTGAATGGCACCTTGAGGCTTGTATGTACAGGGAGACGTTTCAGGGATGTTTTACCTTAGACTCTGTGACATTTACTAGGCTTGGCTTCAGTTAGAGATTTTTCAGAACTAAGAAAGGAACTCTGCGTGAAAGAAATCTGCTGTATTGGCCCTTTGTATCTACAAAAGTGCATTTTCTATTTGTGCTCAATGAATTGTCTAATAAAAATAATAACATAAAAAATATCATCTTGTAAATTGCTCCCTTCAGTCATCACACGTTTCCCACACTAATCACTTCATTAGTTGCCAGTACAACTTAAGAAGCCCAGTTGTTAATTTGCTCCCGTGGTGCTTGGTATGGGGGACAGGACCACCGTTGTTTGATTTGTGCGGCTCAGACTAATAGAGTGAGCTTTATTGTTACATTTTATTGTGTTTTTCGATTTTTCTTCCTGTTATACAGTTCTTCTGGATGCATTATAATTCCCAAATCTCTTCATGTATCACCATTTCCATTTGATGTATGTTAAAGGTCATCATTTGTCTATCAAGGAAAATAAGGAGCCCAGTACTACCTGTCTCTTGATTTTCTATTAAAAGATTTACAGATTACACGGTACTGAAAGTTGCTCATGGGTCTGAGACTCTATGTGTAGATGTTTCACATGGACAGACAATTCTCAATAGCCAAATATAATAACTCTGCTGATAACCCAAGGGTTATACCGTAGCATCTGTCTCCTCTTAGTGCCCAGTTCATCAGGAATTATGATAAGAATGGGCTACATATTTTGAACATTCATTTCTATTGTGCCTATAGGTCTTAAATATGAAACATAAAACTGTCATTTTCATTTGCAGTACCATGCCAATCCTCTTGGTGTGCTGTAAATTGAAATCATAGTGAATGTTAAAATACAGTGGTCCCTCAAGTTGCAATATTAATTGGTTCCAGGACGACCATTTTATGTTGAAACCATTGTAAGTTGAGTAATTGGTTCAAAAGCCCCAAAATGTCATCCAAGATAACAGAAAATTAAGATTTAAGAAAAATAAGGAGATAACTAAGGCAGATAAAGCAAGTACTTGCATTTAACAGTCAGGAATAGCTGCTAACTAGCAACTAATCACGCTATTTTACCTTGGGCTTGATTGGTTGGATCTGGGTCTGAGGCATTGTATGTTGAGTCTAGTTTCAACTTACAATGGGTCAGATGTATGTTGAAAATATTGTATCTTGAGGCCATGGTATGTTGAGGGATCACTGTATATTAAAGCTGTTCCTACTAACTTAGATATTTAGTGGGGAAATGTCCTGTTCTGCAAAACAGAATGGTCATTATCCAGAACCAAAGCCAGCAAAGAAATTGCTACTAGTCTTCCTAAACCACTCTGGTGGGTAGGAAGCTAAGGCTAAGTTCTTCACCAGAGCCCATCGTGATGCCAGATGGACCTGGCTGCTATGGACTGAGATTACATCTGTGGAGTAAGGGAGCAGAAAACTGACGCAAGCTTGCTAGAACTAGCAGAATGACCGGGGGTTGAAGAGTAGTCAACTAACAGGGTCAAAACCAGGAGAAACAAACAGTAACCAAAGTGCCAAAACAGCAAATGGGGGTTCATCCAAAAACAAACCAAATTCAGAATACCAAGTAAATTAGTAGAATGAGTCGCAGTTAGACACAGGGATGTCAAATGCAGTAGAAGTGAATGGCACAAAACACAGCCAGGATACAAAAAGCAAAATAATAGATAATAGTCAATTATAAATCTCCTCGCCTAGCTCTGGCATTGGACGCTGAGTCATTACGGTCACTGTGCCAATACCAGCCTCCCTGAGGAAGCCTGAATAAGTTACACTAATACACATTGGCTCCTATCTCTCTGTGAAATAATTATAAATCTAACTAGCTATTGTCTTCTCCTCACTGTGAAAGAAGCTCTCTGACACAAAACTATCCGCAATCTGTTATTTAAGAGCTCTTCCTTCTAACAGATGTGCTATCCCTCCAATGTATAAGCCCAGAAAAAACATGGCAGATCCTAAATGGGATCTCATAGAGTGCCTATGACACGTCCACTGACATCATAGCTATAGTCTCTCATCATTGGTTGATCACTACAAGGCATCATGGGCAAGCCCCTGAGCAGGATCATGTGTTCCTCCTCCTTCATTTTCTCATCTTCCCTGTGCTCTGATATATAATATGGGAATTTTGCAGGACAAATCCGAAAAGCTCTGCATTTGCTACCAAATTTGTTTGATGTTGGACCTGATGTTGGATCTTCATAGTTGGCAACTGTTCAGAAATTGCCAGGATTGTCCCTGATTTTCAGAGACAGTCCTGGCAAATTTGGGCTCTCCCGAGCCGAAAATGGGCAAAGCTTATGATAACCCCACCCATAAGTGGCCATTTCTTGGTGGGTTGGGGCGTTCCCTGGCAGGGCTTGAATGCCCTAAATTTACCAAGTAAAATTTTGGGAAGTATTCATCTCTAGTAGCTACTGCCACGATGAAGTTGCTGCCATACAATGTCACTAATACAGTGTTGTACATTATTATATGATCAGTAGGACATGGCATTTTTTTCACACTTCGGTACTTCTGGAGTCCCCTACATACAAACCTAAGGCACCACAATTCTACAAACATTTCCTAGTACAGCCTCTTTAAGAAATAACATTCTACCAATACTCATTGACACATACCGCTTACCTAAGCACGTCAACCGAGCCACAGATTGTAATTTGATGTTTGCGCGATCCTTATGACGTTGGGGGATTTGTAGGGTATTTGTAGGATATATAGATATAAAAATAGAAGCGTGATTTCCTAAACTCAGCATACTACAATAATACAAAGGACATCCAAACTGTCTTACAATAAATCCTTTTATATTTTGTACAATAAAGTGCACACAGGAGAATCTCCAGGCAGCGCAGATGTATTACGGTGAAGTGGCTGCGGCCATTGTCGTGTATATGAAAACCTTTCCAGTTGCCTTATTTCTTGTCTCCTCTCTGGTGTCAAATAGTAATAACTGGAAGAGCTTTTAACATTTATTAAAGACCAAGACTATATTGCAGCAGCAAATATTGCCAAAATTTGCAACTCTTTACAAAAAATTGGTGGGGTGTGGGTGGGTCACCAGGATCCGCAACTTTTACCAATATGTGCACCAGAAAACAAAGCTAGAACCAGCCCTATACCTCACATGGCTCTAGAGCTCCCCCTAGTCATTGCTCTGCTAGATTCTCTTCAGAGTGGTAGTTTTGTGCAGGTCTCTCCCTATCAAAGCTCAGGGGGCATGTCTTTTCTTCTGCAGCTCCGTCACAGCTTCTAACAGGAGATTTGGCTGATGGGCGTTTATGGATGGAACTGAGCATGTACAGACACCTCAGTAGGTGGACTTGGACATTACTATACATATTAAACACCAGAGGGCGCCACTATAATGACGTAAGGAGAATATCTCACAACTGGAACATTTTTGTAACAGAAAATAAAGGACAAAATGAACTAGTTTTTCATGAAGAATTAACATTTAATGGTGGCACAACCACTTTAATACATTCCCACATAGAGTCATTAGGGGGAATTTATCAAGGCCTACTCTCCTGAATTTTTGGAAAGGGGGTGGGAAAATGGACGCGAGACTGTGGAGTTCATTTATGGCACATTTATCAAGTGCGACTTTTTAAAAAGTTACTATAATTATCGCAGTCTTAATCCAGTAAAAAGAAAGTCAGTAACAGCTCAAGACCTAAGTGTTAGACTTAAAGGGGTTTTCCAAGGCCTATAATGCCCCCCATATGCGAGGGACCCTCACACAGATAGTACTTACCTCCCTCCCCGGCACCAGCGTCGCTTCTGATGCTGGCACGGCCACCGCTGCATTTCCTCGTCGTACGGATGAAAACATCCGGCACGGGTGGGCGGTTAGCCAATAGCAGGCTGCAATAGGTACAAGCCTCCCTAGCATTGCGGGTGACGCTAGGGAGGTTCATTCCCATTGTGGCCTGCTATTGGCTGCCCTGCGACGGGGAGAGGCAGAGGCGGCTGTACTGGCATCAGAAGCAACATGGGTGCTGGGGAGCGAGGTAAGTACAACCTCTGTGAGGGGCCTGGGCATATGGGGGGGATGGGCTTTATAGGTCTTGGATAACCCCATTAAAGATTCACCAGATTCATAAAACATTGTGCGACATATCATATATATATTTTCTAAATTCTGCTCAGGTTACAGCAATGCAGACTCCTGCAAAACAGACACAAAGCTGTATTATACACACTGCACACAGCTGCTGAAGAACCTCTTAAAAAACGAGAGTGGACTACATGTCAGAAGGAACTTCCCGCAAATGCAATGTGCAACTGACTGCTTCTGCAGAAAGAGATACGCAGATGGCGGTCCAACCCCCAACACCACCACCAATCAGCTTTTTGAAGAGGCCACGGTGCTCCAGTGAGGGCTGTAGCCTCCTCACAGCCTGAAAAGCACGGCTCCGTACATTGTATAGTGGCTGTGCTTGGTATTGCAGCTCGGGCCCATTCACTTGAATGAACTAAGCCGCTTCTAGGTCATGTGACCAAGGAACGTGATGTCACTGGACTAGGAAGAGGGCACAATGGAGCACCTCAGTCTCTTTAGATACGTCACTATAAAAAGTAGTATTAATAATATATATTAGGAAACCAAGTCTGTTTTCTATCACTAGTACAGAAAATGAGTTAAACTTCCTAGAGCTGTCGGCATTATTAGAGAAATGGGCTCCCTCTACCTAATATCTATCAAACATGAAAACACTCATATTAAACAGACCATAATTGTACTTTTATCCTATCACACATCTTGTAATTTGGTCCTTATTACGCTCTTCGTAGATTGAAGACGTGCACTCTGAAGCGATAGTTTTATAACCTGTGCTTCCGAAAGATAGGCTCCTCGTCCACGCTCTGCATACTAATCATCATAAAGGAGATGTTGCATGACTAAATGCTTACTCTTCAGTGCATATTATGGAATACCTCCTTCACCTCTCTTGTCTATCCTCCCAGAATACAGAGTAGATGCAGAAGAGGAAATCTGGGCTTCATCCTTCCAGATAATGATAATACCCACAGTGGTGTCACAATAGTGGAATAATGCACACAGTGGTGTCACAATAGTAAGATAATGTGCACAATAAAGATACAACACAGGACAAAGTGATGTCACAGTAGTGTAATAATACCCACAGTAGTTTCACAATATTGGAATAATGCACACAGTAGTGTCACAATAATGTGCTAATACCCACAGTGGCGTCACAATAGTGAAATAATGCACACAGTGATGTCACAAGAGTGAGGGAATGTGCACAGTGAAGTTATAGCATAGGAATTATGTGCACAACAATGTCACAATGGCAGGATAATGATGTCACAATAGTGAGGTAATGAACATAGGAATAATGCACATCATGATGTCACAATGGTGGTATAATGACCACAGTGATGTCACAATAGTGGAATAATGCATATGGTGGTGTCACAATCGTGGAATAATGCACAAAGGGATGTCATAATAGTAAGATAATGTACACAATGAAGATATAACACAGGCATAATGCTCACACTGATGTCACAATAATGGGATAATGCACAAAGTGATGTCACAATAGTGGGATAATGCCCACAATGATGTCACAAAAGTGAGGGAATGTGCACAGTGAAGTTATAACACAGGAATAATGTGCACAACAATGTCACAATGACGGGATAATGATGTCACAATAAGGAGGTAATGTGCACAGGAATAATGACCACAATGATGCCACAGTAGTGTTACAATGCACACAACATTGTCACAGTACAAGCAATCTACACAGTGACTTTACAGCATAGGAATTATTCAAACAGTGATGTCACTGTACAGCGCTAATGCAAACCATGACATCTTGAGCGTATCATATCAATGTAAAGGGATGCTGCACACCAAAACAGTCACCATGTACACTGTTACAGCACAGCACAGGAAAGAAAACGTAATGACATCATCATACAGACATAACTCATGATGTCACATCACAAGGATAATGCAGTGATGTTACAGCACATCATCCCACTTATCTCTAATTGCACCTTATGTCTGATTGGAGATGGGCCCCCTTAGTCGTTGTTCCCCGTAGCAGCTGCTATGCCGGCCACCCCCTGGTTATTATGCCCATGTGTATCCCTTGTAGAACAAATTGGCTTGTGTCTTGTAGCCTTTTTGCCTATGTCTGTATGAGTAGGGGTAAAAACCAGCAGTTCTACATCATACCCCAATTCCTTTCACCCATGTCCTCTCCCTTTCGTAGTTGAACTTGATGGACATATGTGTCTTTTGAACTATACTATGATGTATGACGTCATCCCTGGATAACCAAGTCTGAAGGCCATCCAGCTCTCCGTTCTCACCGGAGACATGGGCCCACCTTACTAATGAGATCCACTTTGAATTACGGGAACAGCTGTTCTACCTCATCTGCCAGGTTTTGGTTGCAGCCTGTATGATGATTACAGAAAGAAAGAAACAATATTATGTGACGGATTCATTCATTTTTCATGTTGTCTTAGACTTCAGGTCAATCTTCGACAGTTGTTCACAGCCGGTGGCCTGGAGATCCTCGGTTTATTTTTGCAATGTTCTGCTCAGCACTTATTTCTAAATTTCTCAACAATGCGGGCACATATAAACATGGGACCAACACAGATGCCTTAAGCTGCCAAGCGCACATGTAACAGGTCAGCAAGTTTCATAGGTACAAAACTGCTGACAGATGCCCTTTAAAACAAGGCAGTTACTAATGTATTGTGCTTGTCCATATTGCCTCCTTTGCTGGCTGGATTCATTTTCCCATCACATTATACACTCCTTGTGTCCATGGGTTTTGGCCACCGCTGCAGTCCAGATACGAGGTGGCCTGGACGGGAGCTGCTGCTATGTATGCTTCCACAGTCCAGGTCACCAGGGAGGCCGCCACCTTTTTCCTATAGTGTACAAGTAGGACCACTGCTGCTTGATAGCAGGTGGTCGTAACCCCTGGATACGAGCAGTGTATAATGCAATAGAAAAATGAATCAAGGAAGCAAAGGAGGCAATATGGACAACCACAATACATTAGTAAGTGCCTTCTATTAAAGGGGTTGTCTCACTTCAGAAAGTGGCATTTATCATGTAGAGAAAGTTAATACAAGGCACATACTAATGTATTGTGATTCTCCATATTGCTTCCTTTGCTGGCTGGATTCATTTTTCCATCACATTATACACTGCTTGTTTCCATGGTTACAACCACCCTGCAATCCATCAGCGGTGGCCGTGCTTCCACACTATAGGAAAAAGGGCCAGCCTCTCTGGTGGCTAAGACCATGGGAGTGCACATAGGCTAGTGCTTTTTCCTATAGTGTGCAAGCGCAGCCACCGCTGATGGATTGCAGGGTGGTTGTAACCATGGAAACAGGCAGTGTATAATGGAAAAATGAATCCAGCCAGCAAAGGAGGCAACATGGACAATCATAATACATTAGTAAGTGCCTTGTATTAACTCTCTCTGCATGATAAATGCCATTTGCGGAAGTGAGACAACCCTTAAACACTTGGGGGTCAGAGGGTGCACAGTGGTGGGTGCAGAAGAACCCAGAATTCTTCATCTGCTGCTGGATTTCTTGTTGGACACATTTATTTCAGAAGTGTAATTTTCATGGATTATATGGCGTTACAAGTATTAATATCACCTTTACCATGATAAATCATAGCTTCATAGAGCTCAGGGACTATCGACTACAGAAGAAAATTGTTTCCGCTGATGGGTTGCGGATGGAATTTCAATATAGTTTTGGCTTTCGTTAAAGTATAGAATGATAAAATAGCTTATTTATTATAGTTAACGTTTCTGGTAAATAAATCCCAGGGCACGTTGTATTTAACCCTACTAAAGTACTGGCATATTGGAGGTAGCAATGAAAGAGATAATAGAATTACCGGTAATAGTAATCAATAAGGTGTAATTAAATGATCTCAGGTGTTGTTACTAAAATCAATTATTGGTTTCATCAACGCCAATATCGTGTTAGGAAAATATTGACGCTCCACTACTCGACCCTTCACTCATGAAAAGAGCTGACAGACACTGGACCAATACTAGAAAATTTTCCATTTCCTCCACACTAGTTTTCTGGCGTAAAAAAGGTGTAAACACAGTGTTTGCGTCTTTTTAATTGCAACTTGTTGCAAGTGGCTTTTCTTGCTGGTGAGGGTGGAGAGGAGTGGTGAGGGTGGAGAGGAGTGGTGAGGAGTGGTGAGGGTAGAGAGGAGTAGTGAGGGTGGAGAGGAGTGGTGACGGTGGAGAGGAGTGGTGACGGTGGAGAGGAGTGGTGAGGGTGGAGAGGAGTGGTGACGGTGGAGAGGAGTGGTGAAGGTGGAAAGGAGTGGTGAGGGTGGAGAGGAGTGGTGAGGAGTGGTGAGGGTGGAGAAGAGTGGTGACGGTGGAGAGGAGTGGTGAGGGTGGAGAGGAGTAGTGAGGGTGGAGAGGAGTGGTGACGGTGGAGAGGAGTGGTGACGGTGGATAGGAGTGGTGAGGGTGGAGAGGAGTGGTGACGGTGGAGAGGAGTGGTGACGGTGGATAGGAGTGGTGACGGTGGATAGGAGTGGTGAAGGTGGAAAGGAGTGGTGAGGGTGGAGAGGAGTGGTGAAGGTGGAAAGGAGTGGTGAGGGTGGAAAGGAGTGGTGAGGGTGGAGAGGAGTGGGGAGGAGTGGTGAGGGTGGAGAGGAGAAGGGGCCAGCAGCCCTGGCATATTTATTTTCTTTCACTCCAGTAGGTGTAAAAGAAGACTGAAATCTATGCCAGCCATAGCTGGCGTCGGTCTCAGATAAGTAGCACAGAATGCCGGACTTAGCCTATTTTATGGCAAGGCGTGCTCCTAAATTAGGCTCAGCCTCTGACATCACACCAGGATGGCACAAACCAGCATAAAGCTCTGATCTCTAATAAACTCCCCCATTATGCCTCATTGCCTTCATCTTTCTTCTCTTTTAAAGGGGTCGTCCGGGATCAGAGCTGAACCTGAACATACCCCTCCAGCACCCCTGATATGAGCATTGGACCCTTTCATGCACCGATGCTCTCCCTTGCCCTGTGCGATACAAACAAGGGCTGTTTGTTTATGTTTTTACTTTGCTAGGCGGAGGCTTCCGATGCTGCCGGTGATGTCACTGGCACTGATGGGTGGGCTTTAGTGCTGCCCTAGCCGTTTTACAGGCTAGAGCAGCACTTAAGCCCACCCACAAGTGCCAGTGACATCAGCGGGCTCACTGCTAGAAGGAAGCCTCCGCCTAGCTTTACCCATGGAGAATCCAGTACGTCACCGATCTCCAAAAAAGTCTTTGCCTTGTGTGATTCAGCACAGAGCAAAGGAGAGCATCGAAGGCTACCTGGATGAAAATAGGGATAACCCTGGTTCAGCTCTGAACCCGGACAACCTTTTTAAGTTGATCTGTTTGCATATTGAATAGGTATGAATCTAAGAATAGGGGCTCGCTTAAAGGAACATGGTTTAAGATTTAAAGACTATGGAACACTTTGGGAGTAATTTTTAATCATGGCATTCTAATATCTTTGGGCAAAAAAATTTTTTTTTCAATTAGCCTGTATTAAAAATTTCCAACAGTTTTTCCTCTACAGTTTTCATATTCAGTGCATCTGGAGGCCAGGTCAGAGAGATGCTCTGACAGCTTGATCTTTGAATTCCTGACTGCTCATAAGCACTCATTTAAGCTAAATTCTTATCAAACTTATCAAAACTTAATTTTATGCAGTTAAGAAAGTAACAATAAGGACTACAGATCAAGTATTCAGAGTTTGCTGATGGATTCACTGAGAAGGAGAAAGCAATGTAAAAGCTATTGAGTAAAAACTGTTGAACATTTTAATAAGGACCAATTGAAAAAATTCATCTAAACTATCTATATTACAAAAATCAATGTCTGTCTGTCAGCCCTCAATCATCCAAACACCTTCACCGTTGGACACCAAATTTTGCACTTTTTCATAAGGTCTTAACTCTGTTGGACGTACCATTCTTGAGATATTCCCAAAACACATGTATTAGACAATAGAAGCTTGCAGGTCCTTCTGTCGTCTCCTCACTGACATACACACAGTTTTTCACCAGGTTTACATAACAATTTAGCTATTTTTCCCCACTGGTATATGTCACTGTTAGGGTTTGGGGCACTGTGGAGGTCATTGTTAAGGGTCAGAGTGCTATGGAGGTCACTGATAAAGGGGTGGGGCTCTGTGGAAGTTACTGATAAAGGGGCAGGGTGCTGTGAAGGTCATTGTAATGGCGGGTGCTGTGGAGGTCACTGTTAAGGGGGAAGGGCACTATGAGCAAGAGTTAAGTAGAGATGAGCAAAGCGATTCGTCAATTCGTTGATTCATATCGAATCTTGGAAATTTTCAGCTGCGAAGCGAATCCGAATATTAGGTGATTCGCTTCAGCTTTGTACGCATTCGCTATGTAGTTGTCCTATAAATTATACGCTATTGCTACGTATAAGTTACTCTATACGTTGTTGCGTACAAATTCAATTCGTAGTTCGTTTATCATGCGCAAAAGCCCGGGAAGAAAGCGGTCACTTGACCTAAGTGGGCAGGGCTTGCTCTGATTGGCTCAGGCTCGGTAAGCCAGTGATACATCACTTCTGCTGCGACTGCTGAGACGAGCAGAAGCACTGTGTGTGAAGTTCTGAGACTCTGAGACCTGTTTGTGACAATTGGGGTGTAATTGCTGGGAATCCATATTACACATATCAGGGATACTGCAGGGCAAGTGCAGGGCCTGTTCAGGGCTAGTAATTAATCAGGCAGGGAGAGAGAGACAGGGAGAGACAGGGAGATACAGGGACAAAGACCAGCTGCAAGGCCACAATGTGAATTGAAAAATGTCTGGAATGGATAAGCAAAAGGGGTCCAGTTCCAGCCAGACCTCGAGCTCTAAAAAAAAGGAGCAAAGCCCGTCATTTTCGTACGCAATTTGTACGCTCATGCATACGTGTTCAAAAAGGTTGCAAACCTTTTTTACATGAACGTTCGTTATTAGTGCGCAAATGTTCGCTAAAAGCCATATAATTACGTATATTTTGTACGCAAATTCAACAAATCTATTCGTCGAATATACGAATCTTAGGAAAAGTTCGGCGAATTTTGCATGATTCGCTCATCTCTACTGTGGAGGTCACTGTTAAGGGGATGGGCGTTGTGGAGGTTACCGTTATGGCGGACAGTTAAAAATAAAATAAATAGTGTGTTACTTCCTGGGTATATAGGGCTACTACCAATTGTCACACTCTGGTATGGGGGGGAAATATCCCACACCAAGCGCAGGAGGAAGAGGGGGGGGGAAGGAAATGGGATTAGGCCTGGAAGAGTAAAGGCAGAGGGTCACCTCCTATACAAACCCTGACTCCAGTCCTGCCCTTCTAACAGTATAAACAGGCCTAGAAGGTGGGCAAGTTCATACGCTGGAAACCTGGGACCCTAACTGTCCCTGAAGGACCCTGAAGCCAGTGACAGTAATGAGACAAACCGTTCCTCCACCAACCTGGACGAACAGTAGTCTCCCCTCAGGCCCAAACACCAAAACACTGGGAAGATATACACAAATAAACGAAAGGGAAGGAAGACACTTAGCTTTCCTGAAGATTGTGGCAGCAATGGGATCTCCACAGAGAAACACACACCAGACACCACAGAAAATATAAACCGCACAGCATGGTGAGAGAACCAACACTAAATAGACAAAGATAATTACAAAGATACCAACACCTGAAGGGGGAGGGTGTGGTGAATGTCAGCA
Organism: Rhinella marina; assembly: GCA_900303285.1. Taxonomy (NCBI): domain Eukaryota; kingdom Metazoa; phylum Chordata; class Amphibia; order Anura; family Bufonidae; genus Rhinella; species Rhinella marina. The sequence goes on from ONZH01015132.1 coordinate 66,672, forward strand.
ACAACAAAACAATCAAAGGAGAACCTGTCAGCTTAACCCATGGGTTGCCAATCTGACAGACCTCCTGATACCTGTCACAGGAATGTCCGTGACACCAATATCCCTGTAAAAAAAGAACAGCAAAAAGCAAAAAAACAAGACATGGATTGGCCTCCTGGACACCCTTGAAAAAATCCAATAAACACACAAACAGATCAACACTTCATACCCGTGTACTTTTTCTAGTTTATTGATAGAAGTTTTCTTCCACCCAGTCTTTTCATATATATGTTGTATAATTGGCTTGGGGGGGGTTAATTGTTTTTATCTTCCAGAATAACAGCCTGTCATTTTTCATTGTCCTGGCATCAGCAGATACTTGAGACATCGACATTCTATGTTACACTCTATGAGTTTGTGTGTAATTAGGTCATTTTATACCAAACTGGCTGCAAATTACAGCATGCATGGGCCCTAATAGGCCATCAGTCCGATAGACGATGTCTTGTCTAATCAGGCTGTTAGGCATTTCAGCCATTAGATTTGATACAATGAAACCGGACACATACCTGTTTTGTTCATTAAAATTCATTCAGTGTTTTTCTGTAGTGTAAGGCAGTATGAGGTCCTATAAACAAAGCTGCCTGAAAATTATCTTCTGAAAAAAAGCTTAGATTAAAGCGTGACTATTTGTATTAATGATTAAATAAAACACACCTCCAGTGAAAAATAAAAAAAACTTTACAGTGCATTTAGAGCCTTATGAAGCCCTGTGAAGCCTTTCCTTTCTAAGCTCAGCAGTTTCGGCCACAGAGCTCTCTTTTCTCATAATCCACAAGCACTTACATTGTCTGCCATGTTACAGATGCAATGGAAATTCAGTCCAGTAACTGACACTGTTTCCACAAGCACACATTTCATATGCCACTGCTAGCGAGATATGTTGCCTGATAGAATCAGTGCTGATGCTGCTGTGATCACAAAACATGAGCTTGCAAGTCCCATCTACACTACAGATAGCTTTTCATTCCTTGTGGTTTGCATTCCTTGTGGTTATACTAAAATGATTGGAGCTCACAGCCTCCAATTTATTAATAATAATAATAAAATCACTTTATTTAGCTTGTTTGGGGATTAGAAAGTAAAGTAGGGCATCAAAATGAGTTTCAGATGCCACACATTTGTTCGGCATTTCAGATTTTATAGTCCCATAGATAAGTTGATAACTTACTACTCCATCAGGTGGCTATAGACTATGGTAAACTGCAGTCTCTAACATTCTAGTGCAAAAGCTACTAATTAATAATACAGGGTCTGATATTCCATTCACCGTCAGGAGGAGCAATTAAAATAATAATAATAATATTAGAGAATTGCTCATATTACAATTAATGGGCAGCTAAACCTGTGATAAAGAACTGGTAAGTACCATACTTCCCTGCCAGATCCCACGCTGCTGCTCCTGCTCTCCCAGAAGGACTCTATTTTCCTGGCTGCAGCGGTGACATCACGTCATCAACTCATAACCACTGCAGCCTGTCAGTGGTCTCTTCATGTTCACCGCTGTGGTCAGTGATGGCTTCAGCAGTCACGTGTTGCCAACATGACATCACCACCCAAGTCAAGTAAGCAGAGCCTAGCTGGGGGAACCAAAATGGCCGCGAGGGATCTGTCAGGTAAGTACTTACCTGTTCCTTATTGCAGGTTAATCCAGAGGGTTATCTGGTTTTATTCTTAGACCAGAGAATCCCATTAAAGCATCTGAAAAAGGGAGGAATATTTTAAAGTGAACGCCTAAAGACCAGCAATGGCCTTCCATAAGACCTTCTTTGGTAAGCCTCAGCTCATTAAGAACCACCTAGACAGCAGCATATCTTAGGTTGGGCAAATATAAATAAAACAAAGTTAAATATACAGTGGCTGGGAGTCATTAGTGGTGAATTGGTCCTGGGAAACAGGACCATCTCCTAGTGGAAGGTATTGGAGGCTCATTCCTGAAGAGAGGATGGTAGGTAATGTGAGCAGCTTTCCCACCTGCAGGCTAGCTTTCCTTCTACATTTGCTATTAAGGCTGAAATGTAGGAAAAAGAGAGTCACCTAAAGACAAAGGAATCCAAATAAGCCATTTGGAGTATGTTGGGGGTATGTACCCTATGATTAATCAGCCATATGGTGGCTCTGACACTAATATTAAGGATAGTGTTAGCTACACAATTGAAAACTTGTTTAAGTTTACTTGGGGAACAAATGCTGTAGACATGGAGCCTTCAGATGACCATCTCACTCAGGTGAGAGCAAAAAATGCTAGTCTTGTGTATGTTTGTCAGTGTTTTCTATATTATACCCTGGTCAATCTGTGTATATCTGTCTTTCATGGCCAGGTGGTGCGGTTATAGTGCGGTACACTATTAAAAAGGGCTGTTAAAGAACTGCTTTTATTCAGTTTTCCAGGTTTTCAGTTTCAACAGAGAGCTGACATCTCTTCTGACAAGTCTATGTCACCTTCTGTTTGACAAAGTGATGCTTGACAGCAGTCAAATGCACCTCCTCCGCACACATGTGCCCAGGCCGTTGCAGTATACATATTTTTTTATATCCCTTTTTATATGGATGTAGATTTGTTAGGATTCCAGACGTACAAACAACAACACGAGCAGCATACGCCAGGGAACGGATAAGCTAAAAACACAGAAAAGTGGGTGCCCTGCAGTCACATTAATAGAAATCACTAAGGAGGAGTTATTGTGGAAAAGACTTGCTTCAAATACAGTAGTATTTGGAAGTAAAAGACCATGAATTGAGCCATACCAGACATATGGCGCTGTTTTGGGGAAAAAGTAGCAATGTTTTTCTAATCTCAAATAGCCTCTAAAAGCAGCACTCCCACAAAAATGTGTATTCTCTGACCTGTTAGAAAGGTATATAATGTAACCTGCAGTGAAGGTAATTTTCTTACCAAAGACTGTTTATGTGAGTTATAACCTCCCTTCTGATCCTCAGCTGTCATGTGACTCTCCAAATAACACAGCATCATACGTGTGGACAGGAAGCCAGTTTTTCTGTGTACTCCTCTGGGATCCTCAATGTTAGTCTCATAGGAATGAATAGAGAAGTAACTGACTTCCTGTCCTGTGTCAGTTGGAAATCAGAGTGTTGGTCACATGACACAGCTGAGGATCAGAAGGGAGGTTATAACTCACAAATACAGTCACTGGTAAGGCGATTAGCTTCATTACAGTTTACATCATGGACCTTTTTAATGGTTCAGAGAATAAAGATTTTTGTGGGAGTGCTATTCTAGGGAATATGTCAACTACTTTATGCTCCCCATTTTTCTGATTAGGGTTACCATATCCCACCCCCACCCATCAGATGTTTGAAGAGGTTGATTCTTCCTATGCCATTGATGTCATGCCAGATGTATTACTTTTTGGGAATTTCTCACACTTTTCACCACTTTTCAAAACTGGCAATAAAAATTGGAGGGGCTTAGCGGAAACGGAAAGGGACAGCAACGACTCTACAGATTTTTTATAATTTATCCCAGATCTACTACGAACTGTCAGAAGATGCACCAAATTTTTTTAAGTCAGAACCTCTTAAGGGGGCCAGCAGATTTTAATTGCAGAAATTTCTGTGACTGGAAATCAGTTCTATTCACCTGAATGGGGTTTGCAGAAATCCATGTGCTTGCCGCCAAAACAACCCCATTCGGGTTGTTGGTGGTCCGGTGGTGGAGAAAAATTAACTTTTAAAAATATGCAAATGAAGTATTCGAGAACCAGGATGCGGCCTTATGTGGTTCAAGCACTACTCCATTGATACCTCTGGTGCTCCCTAAAGGGGTTATCCGAGACTATATAACCCCCCCTTGTGCCGGGCCCTTCACGGTGATTATACTTACCTCGGTCCCTGCTCCCTGTGCCGCTCCTTGTCCCCATACTGACGCTGCTGCTTCTCCCTGTCCACAGATGAAAACATCTGGTCATGGGGGAGAGCAGCCAATGGCAGGTGGGAACGGGAACGAGCCTCCCTAGCTTCGCGGGTGACGCAAGTGAGGCTCGTCCCCATCCCCGCCTGCCATCGGCTGCTCCTCCCGTCACCAGATGTTTTCTTCTCTGTACGGGGAGAAGCACCAGCGGCGGTGCGGGGACCAGATGCGGCACAGGGAGCGGGTACCAAAGTGAGTATAGTCAACGGGGGTGGGGGGTGGGGTTATATATAGTCTCAGATAACCCCATTAATGATGTCCCCCTGCCTGTAGATTGACAGCACTAGACCCTCTGGTCTAGTGCTGAGATCCCGCCCCTGCACACCCGTGAACGCATAACATCTTCAGCTTCATTCTCGACTTGTGAAGATGTATGGTACACACACACTGTCGCCTCACTGAGCCCGGAAGTGACAGCGCATGCGAAGATGTATAGTTCTGGACACGGGTGCAGAGGATCTAGCATTGTGAACTACAGCAGAGGGGTATTATTATGGAGCACCAGGGGCGTCGCTGGAGCGATGCTGCAATGTGGAAAATATGTAGTAACACAAACTAAATGGAAGCAAAAATCCTAAGCAATGTAAAAGCAATGAACGCCTATAAATACCAAGTGATGGCTGAGTGGTACTTTAAACAGCAAATACACACAAACCGTACAATAATTATACATAATGGTCACGTTATTCTAATCAGTGTGCCTTCGGGGAGTACAGCATAGAGTAAGTCGACAAGTTCCCTTTAAGCAATCCCTTTAATCCAGTTTGTTGCAGAAAAGGCATCTATGTCGCCCCATTGTTCAGTCTGATAAAGAGCTGCTCCTTCTGTCAAGTTCTTCCAGTAAGAGCCTTTTCTCACTACACAGAAACAATGCCGTGAGTATTACAGCCGCAATGGTCACAGTAATGGAAATAAGAAAAAAAGGATTTTTGTGACGCTCCATTTGTCTTTACATTGTATGTCATTGTATCTCTGTCTCCTCATTGTACAATCCCACAGAATGAAAAAAGTCTCTTTGAAATAATAATAATGACCAATTAACCATAAAAACGGTAGAGGACGATGCGGTTTTCTGTTTTTGCTTTTCATTTTTCACTCTCTCCCTTCCCAGAACCATAACTTTTTTACTTTTCCGTTCACATAGCCGTATGAGGGCTTGTTTGTTTTTTCCAGGACAAGTTGTGCCTTCTAATGGCATCATTTAATATTGCATATGATGTAGTGCGGAGCTGGAAAAAAATTCCAAATGGGTTGGAATTGGAAAAAACAAACAAATCCAAAGCATCCAAAGTCAATTCGCTCATCTCTAGTGATCAATATCAGAATGGCAAGGGTTCGATAGCCCACACCACTTCTGATCAGCTGTTCCTGTGTAGCTCTGGCACCAGAACTAGATGCCGGAACTACATGGCTTTGTCCATTCAACAGATTCATCACTGCTGATGCCAGAGCTACTAAGGAAAAGTTGATTTGCAGGAGTTCAGGGTGTTGGACTTCCCTAGTATATTATTCCACATGGTTCCAATGGGGATTGTGACTTTAATAACATTTAAAGGGGTTGTCTCATCTCAGACATTGGTGGCATATCTCTAGAATATGCCACCAATGTCAGATAGGTGCAGGTCACACCACTGGAACATGCATCTATCTCTAGAACATACCTTGCAAAGTGAAGGAGAGCTCACCCTCCATTCACCACTATGGGAGTCCCAAAAGTAGCCGAGTGTAACAGGGAGCTGGTGGCGCGCTCCCTCCCTGCAGCGCTGCCTGTCTCCCACGTCTATACTGGAGCGAGGATTTGCCCAGTCTCCTCATATCCCTAGCAACCCAGGGGAGGGGAGGACCCGGCAGCGCACGCTCCACAAGCGCTGCCGGCGTCCCCCATCCCCTGGGCAACTAGCAGGAGGGGAGCTGAGCGCCGACATCCATGACTCGACGCTCAGGTGTATTGAGGTATCTGATGTGGGTCACATAATGCTGGCCATGTCACGTGACCCATCCTCTGGGCCTATTTAAACAGGCAGAATGGTGGCCACAGGTTGCCTGTGATTGGTCCTTCTACCTTCACCAGCATTTTGATTATCATTACGACTTCTGTTACCTGGCCTCGGCTTTGAACTTGACTTCATCCTTGTGTAATCCCCTTGATTTTTTGACTCTGCTCCTGCATTATCCCTCAGTATCAACGTGACTTCCTGGCTTTTGACCTCGGCTTGGCGGTATTCTCTTTCTGTGTGTTCTGTCTTTGTCTGTTGTTTTCTCCCGTTCTTCCCCTCCCTGTAAGCCCCAACACATATCTAAGCTAGGGACTGCCGTCCAGTTGTGCACCGTCGCCTAGGACGGACAGTGCAAGTAGGCAGGGACAGTGGTGTGGATTTGAGCTCAGGGCTGCATTATTCCCTGAACCTTGACACAAGCTTACAAAAATAGCTGAGAGCACTTGCTTGGCTATTTTTGGAACTTCCATAAAGGTTTGGGAGCCCCATTCTGGAGCTAGGTTCGGGTCCCACCACTGGGACCTGCTCACACCAACACCAATCTGACAGCTTGAAATAAATCTAGAAGAGCAATTGGAGCAATGAATGTGGAGATCTCTGGATCCATGTGAGGTACAGGGCTGGTTCTAGCTTTGTAAGAAAGAGGTTGTCATGTACTAGATGATGTCTGATTTTCATTTTTACATTAATCATGGGATGAGCCCTTTAAATGAATAAGGCAAAAAAAGGAGCTGGGGTCATTTTTAGACAAATATATAATGTTGTTCCCAAAATAACTGAACATCTGAGCAGAGATCACAGACAAAACAACACCTTTTCCCCTGGAACAAAAGAAAATTTGCATCATACCAACACTCCCGGACCATTCAAATTATAAAGCTTTACGATGTGCAAATGGCACAACTGGTTACAGTTCAATCTAACACCTCGGGATCGAACTGTCATACCCGCTTAGCCTCATTAAACAACAATCAGCCACGTTGAAGATATTGACATGTTTGTGGAGGTGCTCATTATACAAAACCCTTGGAAGTGCAGGAGCACAGTAGACATTATGGTGGGTGTGTGCACTATGCAGTGGAAGACAATGGTGTTAATGGAATGGATTTGTTTAAAGGCCTTTTCTACATTTATTAGACCACCCTCCCAACGTGCACCAAAAGCTCTGAATCATAAGTAAGCAATACCATGTCAAAGGCAGTTCATTTCTTCTCCAACAGTAGGAGGCAACATTGTTAATCGGGTTTGATTGTACAGTTTCGAGCTCGAAATCTATAAAAACCTGGTGAAAGCTGCGTTCTGATTATGTGCCGAGAAGAAGAGATCATTTCTGTAATAGAGTCTTGATTGTTAGTATAAACTAGAGAGCTGGGTCTAAAAATGAGCCGTTCATTGTATCCTGCAGGGTTTTTTTTGTCTTTCTTAAAGTTCCCTTGCAACAGACTTTAGGCACCAGCTCAGGTTCCTCCTGTTCTCGCAATATCTGCTGTGTCGTGTATTTGATTAAACACATTTCACTCAGCGTGCAGACGAAGGTGCCTGTGCAAAGTATTTCAATATTAATAAGACTGACGATTTAAAGGGGTATACCTCACCTATGTACCGTGAAATGGAAGCCGGCCAACATTAAGTTTAAAGGGGTTTTCTGGGACTTAGATATTGATGTTCTGTCCTCCTATAAGAAAATTCTGATTGTTCTTATTTAAAATGCATGTTCATGTCTGATAAAATGCATGTGAAGAATATGGTGTTTTGCAATGGAACTGCTCCCCTTAGTGGGGTAGTAGACATATGGACTAGAGATGAGCAAACCTGCTCGTAACGAGCGGTTCACTGCTTGGATCCCCTGCGCTCCCCTGCCCGCAGCCATCCGGATCCGTCCTCACCCGACTGTAAGTCAATGGGGACGGATGCGTTTGGTGTCACACACTAGTCACATACCAGTGTGTGACACCAAACGGATCCGTCCCCATTGACTTACAGTCGGATGAGGACGGATCCGGTTGGCTGTGGGCAGGGGAGCGCAGGGGATCTGAGCATTGAACCGCTCGTTACGAGCAGGTTCGCTCATCTCTAATATGGACCTCAGAAAGATTGGTCTTCCAGGGCATTCCTCTATGAGCCAGATGGATACCTGTTCTTTCAGAGCTCATCACTGCTATTTACTTCAATGGGAGCAGTGCTGTAGTCAGAGTTAGACTGGCCCATCAGAGTACCAGAAGATCTTCTGGTGGGCCCAGGGTCTGATACTATAGTGGGCCCCAAAGGTCCAGGAGAAAATTTCATTTGGAGCCAATAACTTGTAACTAGGGTCTATTTCTTTCAATCAAAACCCACTAGACCTCACTGATGATATGGGGTTGGGCCCCAAGAATAATTTCCTCTGGTGAGCCCAAGGAACCCTAGTCCAACCCTAGCTGTAGTAATGGGCTGCCCTCTCTACTACTGGTATGTAGTTCCAACGCTGACTTCTGGTGACGGAGCTACACCTAAACAGCTGATTGTGAGGGGTGTGGGGTGTCATAGTCCTGCTGACCAGCTAATGATTTTGAGGATAGGACATCACTTAATAAAAGCTGAAGATCCCCATTTAAGAATCTATGGTGTGGTGCAGGTCATTTTAACTTCCAGGCAAAAGCAGAAATTTTAGCTTTGCCAGGAGGATTACTTTATGGTTAGTAGTGGGTTTGAAGCAGAAAATCCACAATATTATATAGGGTGCTGGAGATATTATAAAACATGGTGTGAACAGCAAATTATCTGATACATTCGCTGATAGAAGCTACCATCTCACTGGCTCTTGGATTACTCTTCGATTACTTGCCTTTTGTTCCATACGGTTACAAAGAAATAACATGTTCCTAAGAATATACCTTGCTTCTTATCAACTTCATTTTATGTTAATCTATTAGATGTTGCATTAAGGAGACATTAATATATCATGGCGTTAAGTATTGTATGAAGCCATGCTCCATAAGGCAAGGATTGATTAATAGAGGAGGAAGACAGTGCATGAGGAGTGGGTGGAGAGGCATTGTAAACAAGTTAGAAGGAGGAGAGGGAGAGGGATTGCAATACAAGGGGAGAGTAGAGGAACTGATCCAAGGAGTGGAGGAGGGGGATCACTGTGTGACTGAAAACAATAAATGGTGGAGAGAGGGGAAAGATGAAAAGATTAAGGAAAAAGCGGAACGTGATGGAAAGGGTGAAAAAGGTCTACTCTTGATCTTGTACAGTTGTGTCAGCAAATTATATTACTAGTGCATATCTCCAAAACTGCACAGCTCCATACCATATGGTCATGTTTGATAATTATTTAGTAAGCAAAAATGTTGGGTGAAAGTGGACGGCAGTATGTCAACGGTCAGCCAAGAAAGATGAAGGGTCTTGGCAGATGGAGAAACCAGCATGAAAGAATGGGAAGTTAGAGCTGTTCTATGTGGCAGGAGATGGAGAGCATTCTGAGGGTGGATGTAGCACAGCAGTGAAGAGATGGAGGGAGGAGAGTGGAAGGAGAGATGTAGATAGAAGAGTGAGGAGAGTTACAAGAGAGATAGTGAAAGGAGAGTGAACAGTGACAGAAGAGATGGAGAGAGGACAGTGGGAGATGGAGAGAGGAGAATGAAAGAAGGATAGAGTAAATGCAGTGGTCTTCTTCAGTGACGAGGTCAGAGGCGCTTTTTAGGAAGGAACACTTCCTTCCCGACAATTGCCTGCAAAATTTGTAAAAGGGCCTTAAGATGTAAAACTCACTGTCATGAAACAAGTGCCTTTGGTCCTTAAAGGGCTTATGTCATGATTGATGAAAAAAAGGAATAAACACATACTGTAGTACGTGAGAATCTCTTTTGTGGACAAAGCTGAACTAAACAGAACGGAGTGCTCCAAAATGCATTCTGTTCCATTTACAGTAGTTGCGCTCCCAGACCGGAGAGCAAACTGTAACAAGCTGCGGTATTCTTTCTGTCATGGGATGCGGAGCAAAACGGATCCGGCATGACCCACAATGCAAGTCAATGGGGACGGGTCCGTTTTCTCTGGCACAATCTGGCACAATAAAAAACGGATCCATCCCCCCATTGACTTTCAATGGAGTTAAAGGGGTTGTCCGGGTTCACAGCTGAACCCGGACATACCCTTAATTTCACCCAGGCAGCACGCCTGACATGAGATGCTCCGATTCCCTCCCTTGCCCTGCGCTAGATTGCGCAGGTCAAGGGTTTTTTGTTTACATTATACACACTGCCGGGTGTTCGGTGACGTAACCGGCTGTAATGGGCCGGCTTTAGCGCTGCCCTAGCCGTTTTACTGGCTAGGGCTGCACTAAAGCCCGCCCATCAGCGCCGGTGACGTCACCGGGCTCACTGTTGGGCGGAAGCCTCCGCCCGGCAGAGCCAGGTTCGTCACCCGAACCGGGCTAAATGCCTTTGCCCTGCGCTAATTAGCGCAGGGCAAAGGAGGGCATCGGAGCATGAGATGCTCCGATGCCCTAGTCAGGCAGGCTGCCTGGGTGAAAGTAAGCTGAACCCGGACAACCCCTTTAATGACGGATCTGTCTTGGCTATGTTAAAGATAATACAACCGGATCTGTTCATAACAGATGCAGATGGTTGTATTATCAGTAACGGAAGCGTTTTTGCTGAACCCTGCTGGATCCAGCAAAAACGCAACTGTGAAAGTAGCCATAACCCTGAGTCACCAATATTTAATGCTAGAGAATTCTCATAGAAACCGTTCTAATTGAGAAAGCCAGACAGATGACTAGCGAAATGTCTTTAACAAAAAAAAAAATGTACAAGTCCAGTTGGTCTGACTTATTACTACTGATATACCATGACTTGGATGAAGGAGAACCTTCACAGACTTCATTTTTGAACTTTGACTGACAATGAATTATTTCTTTTGAGCACCATGTTCAGTGACCATAATATAAAGCATTGTAGTGCACCAAGGCATATCTACACAAAAAGTGCGCTCATGCTTACAAATGTAATCAATCCAAGCACAAAGAGTGCCAAATGTCCTCTGTAAAATCTTTTGTGGTAGTAATGATGTCTTTACTGAGGTTAGTGATTGCTAAGGGTCCATTCAGACATCCATAAGTGTTTTGCGGCCCACACATGGCCGGTCCTATGGTAGAAATGCCTATTCTTGTCCGCTTGCGGACAAGAATAGGACATGCTCTATCTTTTTTGCGAGGCCACAGAACGGAACTACGGATGCGGACAGCACACGGTATGCTGTCCACATCTTTTGGGGCCCCATTGATAATTGCAGAACGGATGCGGAGCCAGAATTACGGACGTGTGAATGGACCCTAATAGAGCCATTCACAGCGCCTCATTACTGTGCCATGGTTCCTTTATGATAGTGCCTCACACAGAGCCATTCAATGTGATTCACTTATCTGCATAAGGCTAACTTCACGCTTGCGGCAAAGCTATCCATCAGGCTGTTCCGGCAGAGAACAGCCTGCCTGTGTTCCCCATATCCGGCATAGCTGGATAGTGCCGCATGCCCATCGGACCCTACTGACTATAATGGGATCCGTCAAGATTCCAGCCTCTCCGCTACATAAATGTTGGGATTCAGACAGACAAAAACCTTTCTGTGCAGCGCTTTTTGTCTGGCTTAATTCCAACATTTATGCTGGGGAGCATAGGGATCCCATTATAGTTAATGGGGTTCGGTAGGCACAATCTGTCTATCCTGGATCCAAAGCGCTCCGGCAGGCTGTTCTCTGCCAGAACTGCCTGCTCGATAGCTTTGCAGCATGTGTGAAATTAACCTAATACCTCTGTACTGCTGACATCTCCTTGAGGATCTTGTGGTGATCCTCTGATGGGCAACCATGAATGATGACATAGTGAGGGTTTGAGCTCATTGACCCCATTGATGGCATCTTCTGATGTGCGATATATCAGGATGATTTTCACTGTAAGGGCAGAAACATCTGAGGAGTTGTGGTCGTATTATAAATGTTATTATATATTTTTGCCGTAAGGTTGATGGACTGGATGGGGAGCGGCGATGATGAGAAGGTTGAGAAAAAAAAGCAGGATGATAAATGAGAGATCCGGCATTAGAAAGAGAGGAAGATACGCAGAGGGGGGCTGTAGTGTCACACGCCTTTTGCCTTCTAACAGGCTTCCAGCTGGCTACTGTGTTACTCCGCCATATGTCTGTCCTCTTCTGTTGTCTAATAAATATTCAGAAGGCACAGGGGGTACAGGGTGTTACAAATGGCCTGTTAACCTGTTCATGCCCTCCACAGTTACCACGCCTAAAAAGGAACCTGTCATCTCCAAAACATCCCCTGAACTAGAGTAAGAGATGTATAGTGTAAGTTTTATCTTCATACTCCCTTCCATTCCGACGCTGTGCTCCCACAAACCTGCAGTAAAATGCACTCACTGGACTCTTCTTTGAGTCCTCTCCATTATGTGAGTGAGCACCGGAGTCCAGTGAGTGCATTTTACTGCAGGTTTGTCACAGCACAACGACGGAATGGAAGTGAGTATGAAGATAAAAATTACATAACCGGACTCAACGTCACTTACACTATACACCGCTTACTGTAGTTTGGAGGGAGTTTCAGAGCCGACAGGTTCCCTTTAAGAGTTGCCTTAGGTTAATCATTGAACATCACTTTATCCGCCATGGTAAACTTGTTCGGACAAAACGTTTAGAAGATCGAGGTGCCACGTTGGATTTTCAAGTGCACTTTTACACTGCTCAGTGACAATCAGGGGAAGCTTGTCAAGGTTAAATTTTGGTTCCGCGTCGCATCCCGCCGTATCTAGTTTTCGTTCACTTTCTTTAATACCTCCTGTAATTGCTGACATCTTTTCCTGCTCCTTCTCAGATCCAGTTTGCCTTGTCAGTTATACTTTTCGTGTATTTCAACCCAATTTCGTTCCCTCGTCATTCATTATCTCTCTCTTTTCTCTCAGGAGCTCCAACCAGTGAGATAATTATAGTCTCCAGTGTCCTCGCCCTCAGCTTGAGTATCACAATTGTCATGTGTGGACTCTGCCAGTGGTGCCAGCGAAAACTGGTAAGTAAGCAGTATGTGTCCGTCTTCATCCTTTTTCTTATTACTTCATGTCTGCAAATACTTTGATGAGTACGCTTTCATAAAATATGATCAAAGATGACAGGGGGAGAGGGCACATAATGTACGTGTGGGATATTCTATCCTCCAATTATTTTTTGTATTTTCAACTGTAACCAGTAATTTAATCTGATATTCGATATTAATGAGTAGAAATGATATATGGTAGGCATGAGGGGGGGTCCAGAAGCTTCAATTAACATTCCTGGGGTCATGTGTAGAGAGGATTTAAAGGAAACTGTTAACTTCTACCTTCATAATCCTGACCCTCCACCACCCTTGTGTGACCAAAAGATTTTGACCAGTTATTCCCATCTTGCATTAGACAACACCCAAGCCATTGAGTTGTTTAGCATAGCACATTACATACTAATTTTCAAGATTTTTATACTACTGACCTATCCTCAGGATAGGTCATCAGTTTCTGATTGGTGGGGGTCTGACATCTGGAACCCTGCCAGTGCTCCTGTGAGCGCCGCTGTCTTCCTGCAGCTTACCAAGCAAACTCCACACATTGTATTGCGGCTGTGCTTGGTATCGCGCTCAGCCCTGTTCACTCGAATGGGGCTGAGCTGCTACTATGAACATGATGCTACTCAGCCTAGGAAACGCAGAAAGAAGGTGGTGGCACTCACAGGAGGTCTGGTGTCTCTTCAAACAGCTGATCGGTGGGGTCCTGGGTGTTGGACTCCCACTGATAGATGACCTATCTGATGATCTCCATAAAGTCCACCCGGTTTGCAGACTATCCTTACTACATTGAAAGTATTCGTACCCTACTTCCTATATGCCACTGACCTTGCAAACCCACCATGGATCCAGAAAATCATTCACAGAAAAAAAATTGAATGCAGTTTCATTACCTTTACCAAAAACTAGAGTTTTAATGAACCGCTTACCCCATGCTGTGAGCAAAACATAATCATCTGTAAACATAATAGTCATCTACTAAAATGTTATTCCATCAAATAAGCTATCAAAACAATGACAAATTTAGGATTATTTATCTCAAAATAAAAAAAAACACAGTAGGCTGAAATAATTTCTTACATCTCATTAAAATTACACTCTTTAGATGACCAGTAGAAGGACAGTCACAGTACGTAAGAATGCACATATATGTAGGTCTTCCCTAGTAGTGGCTTTAGTTTGTGGTCAATGATGACAAAAAGAGCAATTGTAACCTGAACATTTCTTCTCACCGCTCACATGAATATGAGTGGTGTTGTCATTTTTCATTCTCACTGCTAACATGGAATTGAAAGTCACCCTGGCGGACAGGGAAGATAAGCCCTCACTCTTCAGAATTCTTTCGGCCTTCAGATGTTAAGAAGGACAGATCATTATGATAATGTATGGCATTTTATGGGACTCCATGTGCTACTGTACAAGATAGGAAGCTCATCCTCCTAGAAACTATTTTTAGGGGAGACTACGTCCAAAAAAGTCCCATCTAATAGAGCAGGCCAACTGACCCCCTACATAATCCAGAATTCCATGTGAACTTCAGCTGCCCTTGTTTTACATGGATGGTGCCACCGGAAAGTCTGGCTACCAAGACCTTCCCCCAGCAAAATTGGCAGCTCTTCTTTAAAAAGGTTTTTGTCTCACCAGATAATGCTCTCCATGTGCTGTTTTCATAGATTTTCAATTCATTTGTTCTAATGATGGGGATCGATAAGGCTCATTTATTTCAGTGATTAGGATGGCGGTGGTCCCTCAGGGTCTCCAGTGATGGTTGCTCTCCTATAATCTGAACCTGATGGCAACCTGTTTGTAACTGTAGGACGTCACCCACGATCCAGGCCCATAAGAGAGTCCATTCCTTCCTTTACTTACTCAAGCATAGCTATTCATGTGTCTTGTTGCCAAGAAGTAAAGTGATCTTAATGGCCTCACATCTGTTCCAAAGAACTTTGGTAGATGTCTTTGCAGTCTAATGCAAAATACTCCAGGGAAGGTTTGGAAGAGAAAAATAGAAGAAGATTTATCTCAGACATAAATGGAACAAATATAAACTGTGTTTAAATGACTGTCCTTCAACTATTAATGCATGTTTATTCAGTGACAGATCTTTTCTTATAGACTCTACCCTATACTAAATGCATGAACTTACGCTGATGCTCAAAATGTGAAGGTTATTTGAAGGGGATTGCATTTTTTCCATCCCCATGGAAACCACATTTGGCCACATAGCTGGGTATCATTCAGTCACAAGTAGAAATTCCTTGGGCACTGGTGCAAATACTGACAGATCCATACATCCAGTTATAGATGCAAACAAGCCAGAGATCCGCAATCTGAAGTATGTGTTCTGGAATCAATATTTTATGTCTTCCCCACTGGACACTAGAGAATGAAGAGCATCTGCTAGTCTAGAAGTTTGCTCTTAGAGTCTAATGCAGCACAGCAACGTCAGTCATCGAGGCAGTGGTGGCTGTACACCCTGACAGGTAGCATCAGGCTGGTGATCCCTGGGCCCACCAGAGAAGATGATACATTAAAGGGTTATTCCCATCTTTGACAATGGGGGCATATCACTAGGATATGCTCCCACTGTCTTATAGGTGCGGGTCCCCGCACCTATATCGAAAACGGAGCCCCAAAAGTGAAGGAGGGCGCACTGCACATGCGCAGCCGCCCTCCATTTATTTCTATGGGGCCGTCAAAAATAGCCGAGCTGGCTCGGCTATTTCCATCGGCTACATAGAAATGAAGGGCAGTGGTGGTCGCGCATGCGCGGTGCACTCCCATTCATTTCTATGAGAGCTGCTGGAAGCTGTGCCAGGTAGTGGCCGGACTCCGGCTCCATTCTCTATATAGGTGCGGGTCCCAGCGGTGGGACCTGCAGCTATCAGACAATGGGATCATATCCTAGCGATATGCCCCCATTGTCTAAGATGTAAATACTCCTTTAAGGTGAGCAGTTTATGAGTCCAGCTAAATCTCTGGTCAACTAGCCTGATTGACAAACTCCCTTCAGTGCATCTCCTCCCCTGCTGCTGAGATTTCACGTTCCTCAGTATAAGCTTTTTACATGGATAGATTTCTAACCCTTAATGAGTCCTGACTGATGATATAGAATGCAACGCAACGCTTAGTAACTGCCATTGCGGCAACCATCATGAGCACAAGGACGAATGATCGTTGATATGATTTTTTATCTCTATACAGTTTCTTTTTTCAACACACTCTATGTTTATACTAGATATTGTGCTGCCGCTGAACAATGATTTTTAGTGCCGCATGAAAGATCTCCTTCTAGCTCCATCCACTGTTTAGCTTTCGGCACCAGTAGCTGCCAAAAACAGCTGATAGGTAGAGGTGCCGGGTGTTGGACCACCACGAATTGAATATTGATATTGAAGCAAAAGTCATCAACCTCTGTCACTCAAGCTGTTGTCAAACTGCAACTCCCAGCATGCCCCTTTCACTTCTATGAGAGATCCGAGAACAGCCAAACAAGTGTATATGCTGGGAGTTGCAGTTTAATCGTAGCTGGAGTGCCAAATGTGGCTCATCCCTGGTCTAAAGGGTGGAAAACCGCTCTAACATTCAAATTGCTTACAATAGACACTAGGATGCTCTTAAGAGCTCATTGTATACTGAAGTAAACTCCTAAGCTCCCTCTAGTGGTGGAAGCAGGAAACTAGAATCTAATGTTTATAACAATGCAGATAACAAAGGGGATTTTGAGTTATGCATCAGATAACTGAAGCTCTGATCCAGGGACGGACTGGGAACTTAACACCTTAACGACCTAGGACGAGAATGCTCGTCCTAATATGGCATTACTTAACGCCCTAGGATGAGCATTCTCGTCCTAGGGTTAAGGTGGTGCTGCTGCCCCGCTGTCGCAATCTGCAGCAGGGGCCCGGCTGATACTAACAGCCGGGCTTCTGCTGTATCCGCCAGCACCAGTGATTACACCGATGCCGGTGGATTAACCCCTTGTATGCCGCGGTCACGCTGACCGCGGCATACAAGGTAATTGCGGCAGCTGTTAAAGCCATTGGGTCCCCGTGAGGTGGTGGTGGGGGGCCCGATGGCTGAGATGAAAGCCCCGATGCCTTGCCCAGAGACACCGGGACTCCCATCTACAGAAGCCCAGGAGACCCAGCCACAGCGCTGGGTCTCCTAGGCAATGGTCAGCGTCTCACAGTGTGAGACGCTGACAGTTGAATGCAGCACAATACAGATGTATTGTGCTGCATTCAATCAGGGATCAGACCCTGAAATGTTAAAGTCCCTTACTGGGACATAAGTGAAATGTTAAAAAAAAGTTAAATAAAAGTGTTTTAACAAAAAAAAATAAAAAAAAATAATAAAGTTTCAATAAAAAAAAGCCCCTTCCCCATAAAGAAACACATAAAAATAGAAAAAAAAATAAAAAATATACATATTAGGTATCGCCACATCCGTAAAAACCTGCTTTATTAAAGTATCACATGATCCAACCCGCCCGGTCAACACCGTAAAAAATAAAAAATAAAAACTGTCTAAAAAAAAGTCGTTTTTGGTCACATTTCATCACAAAAAATGTAATACCATGCGATCAAAAAAGCGTATGCCCCCAAAAATAGTACCAATCTAACCGTCATCTCATCCCGCAAAAAATGAGCCCCTATCTGAGACAATCGCCCAAAAAATAAAAAAATTACAGCTCTCTGACTATGGAGACACTGAAACATGATTTTTTTTGTTTCAAAAATGATATTATTGTGTAAAACTTAAAAAAATAAAAATAAGTATACATGTTAGGTATCGCCACGTCCGTAAAAACCTGCTCTACAAAAATATAGCATGATCTCTCCCCTCAGGTGAACACTGTAAAAAATAAAAAATAAAAACTGTCTAAAAAAAGCCATTTTTTGTCACATTTCATCACAAAAAATGTAATACCAAGCGATCAAAAAAGTGTATGCCCCCAAAAATAGTACCAATCTAATCGTCATCTCATCCCGCAAAAAATGAGCCCCTATCTGAGACTATCGCCCAAAAAATAAAAAAATTACAGCTCTCTGACTATGGAGACACTAAAATGTGATTTTTTTTTGTGCTTCAAAAATATTGTGTAAAACTTAAATAAAAAAAAGTATACATATTAGATATTGCCGCGTCCGTAACGACCTGCTCTATAAAAATATCACACAATCTAACCTGTCAGATGAATGTTGTAAATAACAAAAAATAAAAACAATGCCAAAACTGCTAGTTTTTGTTACCTTGCCTCACAAAAAGTGTAATATAGAGCTACCAAAAATCATATGTACCCTAAAATATCACTAACAAAACTGCCAACTTATCCCGTAGTTTCCAAAATGGGGTCAGTTTTTTGGAGTTTCCTACTCTAGGGGTGCATCAAATGTGACATGGCAACTTAAACTTTTTCCAGTGAAATCTGCCCTGGCGTTCCTTTCCTTCTGCGCCCTGCCGTGTGCCTGTACAGCAGTTTACGATGACAAATGGGGCATTTCTGTAAACTACAGAATCAGGGTAATAATTACTGAGTTTTGTTTGGCAGTTAACCCTTGCTTTATTCTCAGAATAAAATGATTCATATGGAAAATCTGTCAAAAAGGTGAAATTCGGAAATTTTGGCTACATTTCCCTTTAATTCTTGTGGAACACCTAAAGGGTTAAAAACGTTTGTAAAATCAGTTTTGAATACCTTGAGGGGTGTAGTTTCTAAAATGGGGTCATTTTTGGGTGGTTTCTATGATGGAAGCCTCACAAAGTGACTTCAAACCTGAACTGGTCCTTAAAAAGTGGGTTTTGGAAATTTTGTGAAAAATTTCAAGATTTGCTTCTAAATTTCTAAGCCTTCTAACGTCCCAAAAAAATAAAATGTAATTTTCAAAGTGATCCAAACCTGAAGTAGACACATGGGGAATGTAAAGTCATAACTATTTTTGGAGGCATTACTATGTATTTTAAAAGTAGAGAAATTGACATTTGGAAATTTGCTAATTTTTCTAAATTTTTGGTAAATTTGGTATTTTTTTATAAATAAGAATGAAATATTTTGACTCAAATTTACCACTGTCATGAAGTACAATATGTGACGAGAAAACAATCTCAGAATGGCCTGGATAAGTAAAAGCGTTCTAAAGTTATCACCACATAAAGTGAGACATGTCAGATTTGCTAAAAATGGCCTGGTACTTAAGGTGAAAAATGGCAGGGTCCTTAAGGGGTTAAAGTAGCCCTGGGGAAAAAAATAAAATAAACGTTGCCCCATTTTGTAGGCAGGTCCAAAATAACAGAAGGCGGGGTAAGACAAGTAGGTGGGGTCAACAATACCACAGCGCAAAATACCACCCCAGCAGAACCAAATACCACAGTGCAGCACAATATACTGCCCCAAAAGCTGCCCCTCAGTGTTAGCCATCAATAGCGACCATCTTCTGTCCTCCTCCTCCAGTTTTCCAGGGAGCTTAGGAGGTGAGGTGCGGCCACAACAGATGAATTCAGGAGGACATGTGTGGTCACTGGCTGGGTACATGAGTACCTGATTCTCACAGCGTCAATTACTTACCTGGTCAATCCGCCCCTGCTCTGATCTCTATATAAGAAATATCAAGAAATTAATCTGCATGGATTTTATTTCCCCCCAATTTAGATTGATGGATCTACTATCACCAGCACATGACCAAAACAATTTAACATCCAGTATAATGTGTTACCAATTGTGCTGACTTTCCAAAGAGGAAAAAAACAAAATGTGTTGTCCATTTAATATTTCAAATTTATTGCTGGTACCAAAGTTGTGTAACAGATCAGTGTTTTGCAGACAACCACAAGTACACAGAGCTTTCCTACTGGTGCAGTAAATTCCCATCACGGATATATACAATGGAGTTCGTGCTGTGAATTCTTTATTGGAAAATGCCGTTGAAGCTCATGATACTTAAATTGCCTGAAACAAAATCTCTTGCTTGAGATGAAACCAATAAAACATTCACATGGTTAAAACCCCAAATTAGTGTGACGTGTCAGATGAATATTGTAGAAATTAATTTCCAGCTTTCATATTCTGTGCTGCAACACGCTGGGTCTTCAATGATTACAATAGGCTTATCTGGGCTATCCGTAACACAGGAGTAACTTTCCCATTCATGATGTGAAAGCATCCATGAATGAACACTGTGTAGCTTGCATGTGAATATTCATGAACAGAGACTTATAAAGCAGGGATGCTCAACATGTGGCCCTCCAGCTGTAAAACTACAACTCCCACCATGCCCTGCTGTAGTTTGATAGCTGTAGGCTGTCTGTGAATGCTGGGAGTTGAAGTTTTGCAACAGCTGGAGGGCCACAGGTTGAGCATGCCTGCCTCAGGCCTCTTTCACACTAGCTGCAGCACGGATCCGGCGGGTGAAGGATCCCGCCGGATCCGTGCTGCCGCAGGTGCACGTGTGGGGCCGGAACCACGCTCCAACCCCACACCTGCATCAGACACTATCTTTAGGAGGAGGGGGGTATACTTACCTGTCCCAGGAGCTCCCGACCTGTCCCAGCAGCTCCAGAGGACGGCGCGCACAATGGGAAGATTCCCCACAGCGCCCCCTGCTGGAGGGAGGTGGGAGCTGCGAGGGACAAGTGCAAGGTGACGGATCCGTCATGAACTCCATTGAAAGTCAATAGAGGACGGAACTGTTTATTATTGTGTCACACCGAACGGATCCGTCCCCATTGACTTGCATTGAGGGTCATTCCGGATCCGTCTTGGTGCGGATGCCCAGACCGGAGAGCAAACCGCAGCATGTTGTGGTTTTCTCTCCGGTCTGGAGACTGAAGAGATCTGAACGGAATGCTTTTAGGAGCATTCCATTCTCTTCAGTTCAGTTTTGTCCCCATTGACAATGAATGGGTAGAAAACTGAAGCGTTTTATTCCGTTATTGAGCCCCTATGACGGAGCTCAATACCAGAATAGCTAAACGCTAGTGTGAAAATGGCCTCAAAGTAATCAATTATGAAGGTAGGTATAATTTTATAATGTATTTCTTTTGTCTTTATTGCTCCTAATCTTCAATCTGTACTGTGGTCACATGACCTTGTCCATGCAACCCTTTCTTATTTCATGTCCATGGATGTGTCAAAGCAGCAACAGGGGCAGTGATAAGGGAGTGTCTATGTAACTAGCTGGTGGGAGGAGCTATAAACTAGCTGTACGTTGTTAGAGGTAGTGATAGGGGAGTGTCTATGTAACTAGCTGGGTGGGAGGAGCAATAGACTAGCTGGACGTTGTTAGAGGCAGTGATAGGGGAGTGTCTATGTAACTAGCTGGTGGGAGGAGCTAAAAACTAGCTGGGCGTTGTTAGGGGCAGTGATAGGGGAGTGTCTATGTAACTAGCTGGGTGGGAGGAGCTATAAACTAGCTGGATGTTGTTAGGGGCAGTGATAGGGGAGTGTGTATGTAACTAGGCTGGTGGGAGGAGCAATAGACTAGCTGGACATTGTTAGAGGCAGTGATAGGGGAGTGTCTATGTAACTAGCTGGGTGGGAGGAATTATAAACTAGCTGGGCGTTGTTAGGGGCAGTGATAGGGGAGTGTCTATGTAACTAGCTGGGTGGGAGCAGCTCTAAACTGAAATGTTGCCCCCCTTCTCCCATGTCAAATTCCAAATTCTCAACCTAACCCCTTCCTTCCATCCTGGTAAAGACATACTTGGAAAACATTACATATAATGCTACAAAACATACTGGTTAATATAGCGATACAGTTGAATATGCAGAGAAGAACACTTCCACAATGAAAGCACACACTGCCAAGGCCATTCCGCTACTCCCCACTTGTCCCTACCTGGTGCTGCCTGTGGCAATCGCTTCACCTGGCCTCATTGATGGTGCAACGAGCACTGATCTACCCCTTGTTTGAAGTGTGGACTGCCAGTGAAGTCATTGGTTAACAATGTTATACCAGTTACATCATGTTATATTTTACATAGTGTACAATGCATTCGGAAAGTCTTCAGACCTTTTCACTTTTTTCAGATTTCATTATGTTGCGGCCTTGAGCTTTAATAACAAAATCAAGTATTTCTCTATAATATTTCACACAATACCCCACAATGACAAAGTGAAAACAGAATGTTCAAATCTTTGCTAATTTATTGAAAAAGGGAAAAATCAAAATCTTGCATGACAAAAATATTCAGTATGCAGTGATTGCAACCTCCAGTCTTCTTGGGTATGATGTGAAAAGGTTTGCAGACTTGGATTTGGGGATTTTCTGCCATTTTTCTCTGCAGATCCTCTCAAGCTCTGTCAGGTTGGATGCGGACTTTCTGTGGACAGCCATTTTTAGGTCTCTCCAGTGATGTTCGGTTGGCTTCAAGTCAAGGCTCTGACTGGACCCCTCAAGGACATTCACAGAGTTGTTCTTAAAGGGAACCTGTCATCTCCGAAACACCCCCTGAACTAGAGTAAGCGGTGTATAGTGTAAGTGATGCTGAATCCGAATATGTAAGTTTTATCTTCATACTCACTTCCATTCTGACGCTGTGCTCCCACAAACCTGCAGTAAAATGCGCTCAGTGGACTCCAGTGCTCACTCACATAATGAGAGGACTCAAAGAAGAGTCCTGTCAATGCATTTTACTGCTGGTTTGTGGGAGCACAGCGTCGGAATGGAAGGGAGTATGAAGATAAAACTTACATATTCGGATTCAGCATCACTTACATCACTTAAGTCACTCCTGTGTTGTCTTGGCTGTGTGCTTAGGTTCATAGTCTTGTTGGAAGGTGATCCTTTAGCCCAGTCTGAGGTCCACAGCACTGGATCAGGTTTTCATTAAGAATACAGTATCTCTGTAGTCTGTACTCCAGGGGTCCCCAAACTTTTTACACAGGGGGCCAATTCACTGTTCCTCAGACCATTGGAGGGCCGGACTATAAAAAAAACTATGAACAAATCCCTATGCACACTGCACATATCTTATTTTAAAGTAAAAAACATCAGACCTCAGATCAGCCCATTGTGCCCCCATCAGCTCTCAGATCAGCCCATTGTGCCCCCATCAGACCTCAGATCAGCCCATTGTGCCCCCATCAGACCTCAGATCAGCCCATTGTGCCCCCATCAGACCTCAAATCACCCCATTGTGCCCCCATCAGACCTCAGATCAGCCCACTGTGCCCCCATCATACCTCAGATCAGCCCATTGTGCCCCATCAGACCTCAGATCAGCCCACTGTGCCCCCATCAGACCTCAGATCAGCCCATTGTGCCCCATCAGACCTCAGATCAGCCCATTGTGCCCCCATCAGACCTCAGATCAGCTACTGTGCCTCCATCAGAACTCAGATCAGCCCATTGTGCCCCCATCGGACCTCAGATCAGCCCATTGTGCCCCCATCAGACCTCAGATCAGCCCATTGTGCCCCCATCAGACCTCAGATCAGCCCACTCTGCCCCCATCAGAATAAAATAAAAAACTCTCTTACTTTTCTTGCACTGCGGCTCTGCTTCGGGTCCGACGCACTTCTGTTTTCTCTGCCCGTGCTGCACTGTCACCTGACTGCATGCAGCATCAGGTCAGAGTGCACGCACTATGTCCTGATGCTGTACGCGGTCAGGACAGTGCAGCGCGGGCAGAGAAGACAGAGGAGCGCCGGACCCGGAGCGGAGCCACAGCGCAGGAGAGGTAAGAGAGTTTTTTATTTTATCCGCCAGGAAAAGACAGAAGTGCGGCAGGGGCCGGATAAATGGCCTCAGGGGGCCGCATGCGGCCCGCGAGCTGTAGTTTGGGGACCCCTGCTGTACTTTATTCAGCTTCCCCTCAACCCTGACCAGTCTACATGTCTGAGCCACTGATGAAAACACCTACAGCATGATGGTGCCACCTCCATACTTCACTGTATGGATGGTATTGGGCAGGTGATAAGCAGTACGGGTTTGAAGACTTTCCAAATGCACTGTATGTGATGTTGGTGTAAACACAGATTGTGACATTGTACCTTTATTTACTTATTTTAATTATTTATATAGCGCTAACCTTTGAAGCTGTTTTGCACTGTATACAGGTGGGCACATTGGTTGGCCGGGTTAGAGGTCACATATGCTGATGTTGCTGCAGAGCATGACAGGGTCCCTGTACAAGATGGTGTAGTGTCCCACTAGCACACTGCTAATCGGTAAAGTGCGTCCTGTCCAGTATCATCAGTCCTTTTGGAGTTTGATGCTGTCCATGAGGAGAACACTTCACATATGGGCCTCATATCATGGACTGAGCCTTAGTCTTCCGGACTAGCTTGGCAATTTTTGCAGTTGACATTGTTGGCTTGGAATTTGAAGAATTGCACTTTACTGAAGGAGATATTTGTACACCTCTCAACTGGAAATTAAGTGCCAGACAAATTGCTATTTTAGGATTTGCATTTAGAGGAGAGACTTCTTAAAGGATACTGAAAGCTTGGGAGCCTTGTTTCAGCTCAATCACACCATTGCTACACCATTGAACCTAGACTGTGCATCTCCATCTTTTTCGGGTGTGTTCTGCAACTTGCCACCAAGTAAAGTAAAAAAAAAGAGTAATTTGTTCAACTTCAACTCAGTCTCCTGCTTATCATTCACAGACTAACCCCAAGGATACCCCATCTTCCACCAGCCAGGAGATTCTATACAGGCTGTGTCCTTGGGGAACTACCACTCCTATTAGCCCAAAAGTGACTCCCTCTTCACTGCACCAGCCCTAGGAGTAAGAGGAGTAACCACCACCTACATCCTGACCACTACTACTCACACTCTCTTCACACTCCCCCTGGGTTGCTGCAGTAGAACCAGATTATATAAGGAGAATGCTAAGATCACATTGTGGTGAGTCAGCATAACTGTGTACTGGACACCGGGAAAGAGTGCACCTGTCCCGAGCTAGTACGCAGGATCCATAGGTGGAGTAGGGCTTGCTGTAAGGAATAGTGACCTTGAGTTTCCACAGGGCAGTTTTAGTTTATTACCTACGCTGTGGACCTTCTCTTGACTACGGTAACTGAAAGGGTCTACTGGAATGTGCACTACTCAAGGAAGGGCAGCCCTGAAGATAGCAAGTAGTTTAGGACCACAGAGGGGGATCCGGCCAGTCCACGAGTCCCTGCAAATGCCTCCTGTGGATAGTATTGCATTCTATGTAAACAGTTGGTGCTGCATCCCTTCAAGTGGTTGCAAATAATTTCCAGAGCTCTTCTATAGGACAACCCAAGAAGTAACAAGTCTTTGTGCCAGTTCCAAGCTCAGAGACCTGTACAGCCGATTACCATTAGTTGCTCTGTCTATCATTTGCTAAGAGTTCCACCCCTGAGGAAGCCACTGGGTGCGACCATATGCATGCCGACTCCATGGACCTCATTTTCACAAGCCTTAGATCTGAGTGATATGTGCCTCTGGCTATTCCATACTTATTGTTTTTTTTATATTTTTTGTTACTATTTAGTCCTATTTAGTGGTGAGATAGGACTGAAAAATTGATCTGCCACGTCTTTTACTGGTATTCCTCTGAAATCTGAAGATAAAGTTACAGGAATCAGAGCCTTGCATTTTTGTATCTGCTGATCTTTGTGCACAATCACGAATGTTTAGTAAATGGGTAAAAGTATTGCTGACCAGTTTTTATTTTACATCTATGGCCGGCTTGTCTTGGGCAGAAGCATTTAGCCTTTTTTCACCAAACTAGATCACTTTCGTTATTTCTCAAAGACAAATTTTTACAGTTCATAAGGTCAAAATTACAGTAAATAACAGCACGTAAACAATGGAAATCCATTTCACAGCCTCAAATGACATCTTAGATTGTGGTTTTCAAATAGGGCACTCAAGATACATTTATCTATTACTTGAAAACAAGTCTATCCGTATGGGATCAATAGAAATCCTTAATGCAAAAGAACTGTTTTACAAATCTGATTTGGTACAGTAAGTGCTGATTTAGAGATTATGAGATAATAAAGTGGAGCATAGTCTAAGATATCTGCGCTCTAAGAAGTGTATTGGATATCAATATTCAGAACCCGGTGGGAGGTAAATTGAGAACTACAGCCTTGATTTTATTATATTATATGCAGTACATACCGGAAGACAAATATACATATCTCTAATCCTTGCGTATCAGTACTTCATTCTGAACTTGTGGAACTGAAGACATATTTTGTCCTGTGCAGATCAGACAATATGTGCACACATAAAGTACAAAGTAGTGTCTCAGAGAAACAGGTCAAACATGCCCAATCCTATTTTTCCCCAACTTCTTCCTTCAGGGACTGTTGAGCCGCTCTATGCTTATTAGATCATTGGCCAATCCCAGTAAAATCAGAAAGTTTGGTACTTTCATCCAATGAGTATGGCCAACTTCAGATTGCATGCCATGCTTGTCTGGCATTCATAGCTATGGAAGAGTAGACCACCCTGTGGACTCTACCATTTCAAGGGGTTTTCTAAGATTTTTTTAACTGATGATCTATCCTCTGGATAGGTCATCAATATCTGACCGATGGGGACCCAACACCCATGATCCACACTGATCAGCTATTTGAGAAGGTACTGGTGCTCGCAGTAGTGCCACTGCCTTCTCTCAGCCCACCAGGCATAGCAATGTACAGCGGCTGTCCTTGGTATCGTAGCTCATCCCCATTCACTTCAATGGGGCAGAGCTGCGCCTAGGCCATGTGACGAATGAGTGTGACGTCACATGGCCTAGGTAAAGCTGCAAGAAGATGAGGGCTGGTGCCTTCACAAATAGCTGATCAAATACTGATGACTTATTCAGTGGATAGGTCATCAGTTACAAAATCTTGGAAAACCCCTTTAAAGGGAGTCTGTCACCTAATTTTCACCTATATAACTAAGAACACTGTCCCATAGAAGATTGTATACACATCCCAGACATACCTGTGTGCACTGTGTGTCTGTATTACATGTCACATCCCAGACATACCTGTGTGCACTGTGTGTGTGTGTGTATTACATGTCACATCCCAGACATACCTGTGTGCACTGTGTGTGTATTACATGTCACATCCCAGACATACCTGTGTGCACTGTGTGTCTGTATTACATGTCACATCCCAGACATACCTGTGTGCACTGTGTGTCTGTATTACATGTCACATCCCAGACATACCTGTGTGCACTGTGTGTCTGTATTACATGTCACATCCCAGACATACCTGTGTGCACGGTGTGTCTGTATTACATATCACATCCCAGACATATCTGTGTGCACTGTGTGTCTATATTACATGTCACATCCCAGACATACCTGTGTGCACTGTGTGTCTATATTACATGTCACATCCCAGACATACCTGTGTGCACTGTGTGTGTATTACATGTCATATCCCAGACATACCTGTGTGCACTGTGTGTCTGTATTACATGTCATATCCCAGACATACCTGTGTGCACTGTGTGTCTGTATTACATGTCACATCCCAGACATACCTATGTGCACTGTGTGTCTGTATTACATGTCACATCCCAGACATACCTATGTGCACTGTGTGTGTATTACATGTCACATCCCAGACATATCTGTGTGCACTGTGTGTCTGTATTACATGTCACATCCCAGACATACCTGTGTGCACTGTGTGTGTGTATTATATGTCATATCCCAGACATACCTGTGTGCACTGTGTGTCTGTATTACATGTCACATCCCAGACATACCTGTGTGCACTGTGTGTGTATTACATATCACATCCCAGACATACCTGTGTGCACTGTGTGTCTGTATTACATGTCACATCCCAGACACACCTGTGTGCACTGTGTGTCTGTATTACATGTCACATTCCAGACATACCTGTGTGTACTGTGTGTCTGTATTACATATCCAGGAAAAGCACTTTTATTCTGCAGGAAAACAGCTCCTAAGTGCCCAGCTCTGCTGCTGCAAGTGCCCAAAGCAAACCAGACTGAAGAGGGGAGGGCTGCTTTAGCTGCTCATATCTTGGTATTGGTAGTAGATAGAAAAATGGATCTGACCTTCTCTGAAAGCTGGCATTCCAAGCTTTCAAATGATACCAAAATGAATTATATCCAGTATATCAGAAGATATAGCTGTTAGAAATCGAGTCGGGAGAGAAAGCTGTTTTTACTTCTACTTTTAGCTGGGCACTTGGGAGCTGTTTTCCTGCAGAATAAAAGTGCTTTTCCTGGACATGTAATACAGACACACAGTGCACACAGGTATGTCTGGGATGTGACATGTAATACACACACACAATGCACACAGGTATGTCTGGGATGTGACATGTAATACAGACACACAGTGCACATAGGTATGTCTGGGATGTGTCTCTAATCTTCTTTGGGGCACTCCTGTTAGTTATATAGGTGAAAATAAGGTGACAGACTCCATTTAAGTTCTGAAAACCAGGACCAGAGCTGATCATACATATTAAATTAGCATTGGCTAAACTGGTCAATTTTGGTGGCTTCAACCAATGATCTAATGAGGGCAGCTTGATAACACTGATGGATGAACATGCCCAATCCTTTGTTCTCCTAGGAAATTCGGAGAGCTGTCTGAAATAGTTGTCACCTCACTGCGATCTTATGTATCTAAAAGATTGGGACTTTGCAGCCAAGAAATATGGAAGCAGGAACAATATCAACTCAGGTGGACAAATAATGTGAGATCCGAGATCTCATCTGTCCATCAAGCCGGGCTTCACACATTGACATCAATAAGGTGGACAATATTGAAGTGCCACCTTTATAGTTTTTAATCCATGGCGACGTGTCTTCTAGTTAACATTTAGCACCCCCAAGCAACAATTATCACTTCATAAATCATGATCAAGGCTATTTCATTTACGGATTCTCAACAAATTCTATATATTAGTGAAAAGTATTAAAATAGAGAATGTGTCCCCAGAAACAGAATATAATTAGAAAAAGTATCAGAAGTTCTGTAACAAAAATTGGATTGCTTATGAAATGGTCACCAATGTTTGTAGTTATGGAGATAGCGAGATAACGGCCTCAGGTGTCTAATTGGATCATTACAAAAACACATTTTCTTTTTTATTCTGCAACAAGTCAATTTGGCACTCAGCACAACAGTTACATATGCCAAGATGATTCCAATGTATGAAAGCAGATCACATAACATACTCGTTACTTGAAAGTCAAATGAAGATATTTTCATCAACCAAAGCTCAACACTCAAGTAGTCCTCTACTTGCTATGGCATGTACAAAGGTCAAAGCTATGAAGTCAAGTGGTATCTATTTTTTTAATCAAAAAGCAAGTCACTTATGCCTATTCTAATGTGATGTCTGAGTTGAAAATTGTGTGGTTCTTTATGTAATGCTTCTGATAAATCATGTTGGAAGACTTGTCGGATAAACATCTGGTCTCTTGATATTTGTCCCAGTTGCAAAGCACAAACTGAATTGGACAACCTTTGATGTCCTTCTATAGGAACCTTTGCCATTTTTAGATTTAGCATCTGCTAAAATATGGGAAGATCCTGGAATCCATCCCATAAAATTTATATAAATGGAGTATTTGGGATTTGGATTTAGTTTGTTGCTCCAAAATGGTACTATGCACAATTTCCAAAAACATAGCTCACATAATAGAACCTTGGAAACTAGTGGTGTACCTATGGAGGAACACACGTTCAAAGCAGTCTTACCAAGACCATAACAATGAACAAGCTTAGAAGAACTTCATATAAATTTTGTTTCTTTGATGATCTTGGTAAGATTGCTTGCAGAGTAAGTCATCTAGTGAACTTTCCTTAATTGCCTTCTCATCCCCATAATTGCTTTACCTCCTTACACAATTTGCCTGTAAATCTAATCAAAATCTGATAATCCCCTTGAAATACATTATATTGCCGATGTGTAGGTGTAATATCATTAAAGAGGACTTGAAACCTCTCATCTCACGTCTGTTTTAGTAACTAGTTGAATTCCCAATTCAATAACAATTTTGGTGCATCTATTCTTATGACTATGTTGTACCATTTGTCACAGTGGTGTCCCATGGCTGCCTCTGCTCTGCTCACCTGCCTTGGTTTTCTGAATCCTGGCGATGAATCCTCCTTCCAACCCTGCAGGGTGCAGCCTGCATGTCGGCAAGGTCTTTCCCTCTAGCTCCTAAAAAGCCAGTGCATGCAACCTACTTCACACCAACTAATGGCTGGCCACCTTTTTGTACTTTAGGCACATTCTCTTATGGGAGGGTGCCTGAGCAACAGGTTCTAGTTCCGTAGTGTCCCACTAGGTGTCCTGTTGCTCAGGCACCCTCCCATAGGAGACTCCTTGGCTCCACCAGAAGCAATGATCCAGTAGTTCTATCAATCATCTATATAGGACTTGTGTTTATCTATGCAGGAGATATTATCAATCAGGTCTATAATCAATACTTAGAATAACTCCTTTGTAAGTGATTGGCTCCAAATGGGGTTGTCTTGTGGACCTTTTGGGCTCATTTTTATGCCCACCATAAGATCCACTGGTAAGCTGGTGGGCAGGTCTGATCCTGACTATTGCATAAAAAGGTGGTCATTGTGGAATATGGTAATGTGGGCAATAGTAATTTATTGTATGTTTGGAAACTAGCATTTTGTGGCATATTGCTGAAGCTAGATTTAGAAGTTATAGAAACGTGAATAATCATGATATCCACTAAAATGTTAGCTATTGAAGCCACGGAAAGTAGTTGATGAACACATATCAAACACCAAGAATGTGTTTTTGCTATTTAGCTCTTTCAACATGTCTAAATATAAGTCTTGGGCTGTAGATCTGTAGTAACCAGAAGAGTAGCTAGGGATTCAGCGTGGGGTGGGGGGCACATCTGAGTGGGCCCCAGTGTATCTTTACAACTGAAGAGGGGTATCCTAATGCTGGTTTTTCACACTCAGGTTTTGTTCAGGCTTTTTGTTGATGTTTTTTAAGCCCCCCCAAACAGCAAATAATGCTACCTGGCTGTGGGGTATGCTGTCACTGTAATTCTTCCTATAAGCTGCTGTAGTCCAGCAATTTACAGCAGAAACTTGCAATGAGATACAGACTGCCTTATATACAGATGTAAATGGACGATGTGTTCTAACTTCTGCACCTGCTGATCTTCATTTTGTAGAACGCATGGTGTTCTGCTGCAGAACAACAAAATGAAGATCAGCAGAATGCGGCGCCATCTATTTACATCTGTATATATCACACATAACTGTCAGCAGAGGCCTGTGATGAGATACACTACAAGCTGTATTATATACAGATCAAATGTAAATGGTTGGCGTGTCCTAGCTTCTGATTATCTTCATTGTGGACGCTTGGAGTGCTCTGCAGCTTGCTGCAACCAGTCCACCATCCATCAAACCCCAGATCAGCCTCCACATTTATACAGACCCCTGATCAGCCCCCAAATTCATACAGATCTCAAATGTTATCCCATGTTCATACAGACCCCAGATTAGAACGCAAATCACTTCTAAAATTCGATTAAACCCCAAATCAGCCCCCAGATTCATACAAACCCCAGATTAAACCCCAAGTTCATACAGGCCCCATATTAGAACTCAAATCACTTTCCAAATTTACACAAACCCCAGATCAGCCTCCAATTTTATACAGACCCTTGATCAGCCCACTAATAATTATACAGACCCCAAATTAAACCTCCGATCAGCCCCCAAATATTTACAGACCCAAGACCACCCCCAAATTCATACAGACCCCAGGTTAGACTCCAAAGCAGCCCATAGATTTATACAGAGCCCACATTAAGCCCCAGATGTGTCCCCAAATTTATAAATACCCTAGATCAGCCCCCACATTCATAAAGATACCAGATCAGTACCCAAATTCATACAGACCCAAGATCAGCCCCCAAATTCATGCAGACCCCAGCTCAGACCCCAAGTTTGTACATACCTCTAATTTATACAAACCTGGGCTGGGCCCTAATCATGCTCCAAATTTATGTAGAACCCTGGTTCCCCAAAACCCATACCCTACCCCCTTTCCCCTAAATGCAGAGAAGCAAAAAAAAAAAAAAGAATACTCACCTCTTCTTTGTCATCGGGCACCACAGCCACCACTCTGGCTCTTCCTGCAGAGCAACATTGTATTCTGGCACTAGTGCTGCACTACATCCTGACGTTGCACACAAGGACAGGTCAAAGTGTTCACCCACGTGCACTATGTCCTGATACTGTACGGTGTCGGGACCTAAGCGGCGCTGGTACCCAAAGAAGAGGACCTGAGAGCCATGAGTAAAGCGCCTATCCATAGCACCCTGGGCCTCCTGTCCTCTAAGGCTGTATTGGGTGCTTCCACAATGGAAGGGTTCATTTGCTATAGTATCGGCTTGTTGAGCCCTCTCCTCAGTGGGCCAATGGAGCTGGCCCCCCGCTAGCTATGCCTTTCAAAGCAATGATTCATCAAGTTCTCCACCATCCTACTCGAGATCATGATACCTCATGTGAGTCAGATTTTTATTGACATATCTGAGCCCAAGTAAGTACAGTATATATCTACAATTTATCTGATCTTCTGAGGCTCTTGAGGAGTAAACTCCAGTATTGATCTCTACATCTTCATAATCATTTAGAGATAAGCTTAATCACCACTTTAGTGACTTCAGAGGGAACATACTCTCAAGCAATCTTGAAGCTTAGAAGTCTTGTTCTTTAGCTGCACTGGCCACGCAGACGGAGGCTTATTGTTTGATACTGTGCTCTTTGCAAACGATTTTTGTCTTTTTGTTTGGTTTTGTACAGTTACCTATTTTAGTTTTTTTTTCTCTCAAGTGATGTCATCTCTGACATTTCTTTATAATGTTTATACATCTTCTGTACCAATTTAATGACTTCAGAGGGAACATACTCTCAAGCAATCTTGAAGCTTAAAAGTCTTGTTCCTTAGCTGCACTGGCCATGCAGTCAGAGGCTTATTGTTTGATACCATGCTCTTTGCAAACAATTTTTGTCTTTTTGTTTGGTTTTCTACAGTTACCTTCTTAGTTTTTTTTCTCTCGAGTGATGTCATCTCTGACATTTCTTTGTGATGTTTATACATCTGTATCAGTTAGAATTATGCCTTTCGTACACAGGGAAGGATTATTTTTAACCTTTAGAAGTTGTACCTTTGGTATATACTTTAATTCCAAAGAATTATATTTTATCAAAGGTATTAGAAATATACAAAAGACAGCAAGAAGTGAATGTGCAAGGAGGGGGTGGAGGGGCGGCGAAGACCTGTCACCATCAACTGTAGCTTTTTAATGGAGGTGTTACTGTATGTATGTATAATGTATATATACATAGTAAAAAAAAAAACGCAGTTCCAATATTTTAACCATAAAAAAACTTTATTTAAACAAAAAATAAGCATCAAGCAGCCCTGAGGATTGTAGATAGGTATATCTACTGTGGAGGGGGCATATCTTGGGATAACTACTCTGAGGGAGCACATCTTGGCATATCTACTATGAAGGGGGAACATGTGGGAATAAGCACTCTTAAGGGGGCACATATCTGGCCATAACTACTGTTAGGGGGCATATATTTTGCCATAACTACTCTGAGGGGGCACATCTTAGCATATCTACTGTGAAGGGGGCACACGTGGTCATAACTACTCTGAGGGGGCACATATCTGGCCATAACTACTGTGAGGTGGCACATGTCTTGGTATAACTACTCTGAGGGGCACATCATACCATATCTACTGTGCAGAGGGCACATATCTTGGCATAACTACTGTGAGAGGAAACATATCTGGGCATAAGAGTTACTTTAACGAAGCATCAAGCAGCCCTGAGGATAGAATCAGCAAGCTAAAGTTTACCAATGAGGAAAGGAAAAATTGATAGTTTTTTTTTTTTGCCCATAACGGAGGAGATAGTAAAATTAATTATTAGCTCTTCCTGTGTCACCATATAAATAGGATTAAGAGTGGAACTTTCTTAAAATTCAATTCAGGGTCCAATTCATCGAAATTGACCATGACATTCGACTCAGGTCCAAATCAGTTCCACCCAAATCGAAAGTGCTCTAAATGCCTGGAAAACCTCTTTCTCTCTCTGATCGCTCTCCATCTCTATATCTGTCTAGCTCTCTATCAATCTCTGTATCTCATCTCTGTCTCATCTCTCTGTCTCATCCCTCTCTATCTCATCTCTCTATTATCTTTCTATCTGTGTCTATATGTCTCATCTCTGTATCCTATCTCTCTATTTCATCTCTTATCTCATCTTACTATCGCTATCTTGCCATCTCTGCCTTTCTCTCTGTTTCTAACTCATCTCTCTCTCTCTCTCTCTCTCTCTCTCCCAAATGTTTTTAGAAAAATTCTGGTCGACTTTTGATTGTATAGAAACAATTCCCTCATCTCTAGTTCAGAGTCAAGTGTCTGCATAAGATTGCTTAGTACTGCATGGAGTTAAAGGGGTTGTCCAGGTTCAGAGTTCAACCTGGACATATCCCCTTCTTCAACCAGGCAGCCCTCTGATATGAGCATCAGAACATTTCATGCTCAGATGCTCAAGATCCTGCACAGAATCATGCAGGGCAAAGGCTTTTTTTTACCAGACTCTTCATAAGGACTGCTAGGCGGAGGCTTCCTCCTAGCACTGAGCCCAGTGACCCCAGACCACCCTTTTAATTGGCTTAGAAACCAATTCACCTTAATCTATATATTATGGTCCAGGCATAAAGGTCCAATGACACGCGCTCACATTTCTGTCTGTACCTGACATGGCATTCACAGGATAACTCACATCATCTATCTATTTAAAACTCTTTTCACCAAAGAAGCTGGCTCTTCCATTCAATTCAGATGACTACACTGTAATCCAAACTAATGAACTTGTGGTGTTTTCAGAAAATTGAAACTACCCTTTTTAAAGGCATCATTGTAGACAGTAAAACGTGAGGAACGCTACATCCAGAACTGCAACATTGTTCTATCTTCCTACTGCAAGACATAACCTATGTTTTATGTCTTTTATGATGTATACTGTATGGTTTATGAAAAATAACAAGTCTTAGACCATTTCCCTGTGAAATAAAAGCCCTAGAAATTAAAGGGGTTATCCCATGATTGATGTAAAAAATGAAAATCAGACATCATCTATCACATGACAATTTCTTCCTTATAAAGCTATAACCAGCCATGTACCTCCCATGATCCAAAGTTCTGAGGGTGTGTCCTTCTTGGGGGTGGGGGGTTCCTTTCAAGGGGGTATGTCCTTTCTGCTGCATCTCTCTTCCAGTACTGTCACAACTTCTAACAGTAGATGTGGCTGGTGGG
Organism: Rhinella marina; assembly: GCA_900303285.1. NCBI lineage: Eukaryota > Metazoa > Chordata > Amphibia > Anura > Bufonidae > Rhinella > Rhinella marina. Next base: position 102,026 of record ONZH01015132.1, read on the forward strand.
AGTTGTAGGATGAAACTGGGCATGTGTGACCACCTCAGTGGGGGACGATTTTCTTTTCTGTTTTGGTCCCAGGTTCATATATGCCCTCATTGCTGAGAAAAAATATGTTTTAATATATGCAAATGAGGCTCTAGAAGCAATGGGGGCATTGCCGTTACACCTAGAGGTTCAGCTTCTCTCTGTAACTGCTGTGACCCTCTGCACTTTGATCGACAGGACCAGGCAGTGAAAACATCATCACTCCTAGCCCTGTCAATCAAAGTCCAGAGGATGCAGCAGTTAGAGAGAGAAGCTGAGCCTCTAGGTGTAATGACAACGCCCCCGTTGCTTCTAGAGCCTCATTTGCATATATTAAAACATAATTTTTCTCAGCAATGCAGGCACATATGAACATGGGACCAACACAGATGTCTTCAGCTGCCAAGTGCACATGTAACATGTCAGACAGTTTCATAGGTACAAACCTGCTGACAGATGCCCTTTAACTAGACATAGCTAGATCAGCAGCTCCAGGGACCATAGGAAACAAAACCTTTTATGTAACAATGCATTTTATATTAAAATCCTCTGATTTAAATGTACAATTGAGATGTCTTTCTGCTGTACTGTGAGATGCCATACATGTCCTTCAAGCTTCCTACAGACTCTTAGAAAATGAAGGAAATCACATAAATGTCTATAGTGAATTAACGTCTTTATTCATGTTTCTAGACTCTATGGGTTTTTGTCTTGGATCCTTTTTTTCATCAAACATTGTGGCCTCTTCTTTTATACTTCTTTCCTACAAGACAAAGATTAAGGAATACATTGAGCTTTTTGTGGTAACTTACCTCTGACTGTGTTCTTGAACCATCAAGTGCAATATAGATTTCTTTTCTTACTTTTTTCAGTCTTGACCATTAAAAGCAGAGGTCTCCATCCTTTTGTAGGTTGCAAGACACTTTTCCATACTCTGGGTGGGGTTGAGTTACACTAAATATCAAAATAAAAAGGCCTATTTAAGATATGAATGAGAGATATGGATCTTACCATAGTGTTTTTGACTCTGGTACCAAGCTCTTGGAATGCTATAACCTCCCTGGTGCCATTAGCAAGCAGCTGCCAATAGTTGGTTTGAGCATTGCAGTCTCTTCCTAGTCAAGTGATGTCACGTTCATCGGCCACATTCATACCTCCCAACCATCCCAGATCCGGCGGAACAGTCCCGGATTTCAGAGGCTGTCCGGAACAGCTGAGGTACTGTATGCCCGCTCTCTGCTGATTGTAATGGTGAAGCAGGGAGTCGTCCGCTTGCTGCTTCACCATTCCTCTCATCTGCCGGCGCTCCCCAGCAGCAGCACGATGTGGTCACAAATCACACTGCTGGCTGTGTAGGAGCCAGGAATAAGCCTCTGTGCTCCTCTTAACAGCTCGATGTGTGACAGTACACTGTGCTGCTGCTGTCGATCACCGTCAGATGAGCTGTGATCATCAGAGGAACCAGGTGAGTATTTACTGTTTGATTTTTTTACTTCCTGTGAAGGAAGGTGAGGATAATCACTCTAAGGGAGCACTTTTGGGCATAACTACTATGAAGGGGCACAGCTGGGCATAACTACTATGACAGGGCACATCTGGGCATAACTACTGTGGAAGGGGCATATCTTGGCATAACTTCTCTGAGGGGGCACATCTGGGCATAACTACTATGACGTGTGCACATCTGGGGATAACTACTTGGAGGTGGCACATCTTGGTATATCTACTGTGGAGGGGGTACATCTTGGCATAACTCCTCTGAGGGGGCACATCTGGGCATAACTACTAGGAAGGGTGTACATCTGGGCATAACTACTCTGAGGGGGGCATATCCTGGCATAACTACTATGAAGGGGGCACAGCTGGGCATAACTACTCTGAGTGGGCACATCTGGGCATATCTACTGTGGAGGGGGCATATCTTGGCATAACTACTCTGAGGGGGAACATCTGGGCATAACTGCTGTAAAGAGGGCACATGTGGGCATAACTACTATGAGGAGCACAATGTGGGATAACTACTGTGAAAGAGGCACAGTGTGGGCATTATTACTGTGTGCTGGTACAGGGGGAATAATTAATATATGGGGGCATTAAATCAGACTGGGTGTGCAGTTATGTTTTGGGCGGGTTAGAGGTCTTGCCTATGAAAAAAAAATGCCAATCGCACGTGTTGTCCCTCTTTACAATTTTGTAAGGTTGGGAGGTATGCACATGGCCTGTGAACAGCTCAGTCACATTCAAGTGAATGGGCCTGAGCTGCAATACCAGGCACAGCCACTGTAAGCGCTGTGCTTGGTATTCTGTAAGGAGGTCGCTCCTTTTCAAGCAGATGATCGTCTGGGGTGTCAGGAGTCGGACCCCCACAGATTAGATATGGATGACCTATCCTGAGGATAGGTCATCAATATTTTAACTCCCGGAAAGCCCCTTTAATGATAATCTGATAAAAGCTAATGTCTCATAACGGCCAAACAAACGGAATGAAATAACCGCAAGCTGATCTATTCTAACATATGTTCAACTGTTACTATAGCAATTTGACACTGCATATTTCATAGTGTGTAGAAGCTGTTCCTTTTACTCATTTTTTTCCTTCCAAAACCTCAACAAAAGGTTTTCATCTACAAGAATGGAGCCAGCATTCTGCATTAGATGAGCGCATTGATGGAATACTTACATACCGTCGTGTCTGTGCTTAAGAGCCCGCAAATAGATCTCTTTCTCATTTCCAATGTAAGCTGTTGTTTTGATATTTCGCATCTGTCAGGGCTCTCGGGGTAACAGGGCTTATTGTGTCAGAGCCGACAGCACCGTGATTGAAGCTTTTATGACAGGAGTCGTTTTCAGAGCACATCATCATCGAATGGCACTGGCTAACTTTAAAGTGACAGCAGTGGGTTCCTGGGTAGGCCATGCATCCACGCACCACTGGCTTTGAACTGAATCATGTAAGGGAAATTTAGGCAAAAGTCAAATAGCCTGGTTACTATGTGATAATTGCACTGTAGTAATCACTGGGTAAAATACATAGCACCATTAGGCTGAGTTCACATCAGCATTCAGCCTTTCCATTCTCCTTCTCTGTTATGGGAGCAGGACTACGGAAAGGACGGATTCGGCACCCAAACGGATTCTATAGACTATAATGGGGTCTGTTAGGTTTCCACTCAGAGAAAAGTTGTGCATGCAGGACTTTTGTCTCCGCTTCAAAAATCTTCCTCTGAGCGGAAACCTAACGGACCCCATTATAATCTATGGAGTCCGTAGGCTCTTTTCAGCTCAGTTGTGTGCTGAATCCGTCCCTTCCTTTCTCCTGCTCCTATTACGGAGCAGGTGAAGGGAAAGGCTGAACGTTGATGTGAACTCAGCCTTAAAGGGGTTTTCAAGGAGTATAACAGAAAGTGAATTCAAAATATTTGAGAATGAATAAACGTACGCAGGCTTAGTGAATAAATGTATTTACTAAGTGTGATTAAATATACAATAACACAAACAATCACATACAGAATAATAAAAAGTAAATAAATATCACTAGCCTAAATATGCAACATGAGTTGGCACTACAGTCGCCATGTCGTAGCACATGGATGACACCCCTGGGTGTACAAGAAATAGGGCAAATCAATATTCACATCATATCTAGAATGAAGTTTTCAATGGAGTGCACTGAGTGAAAGTGTCTTACAGATTTTAAACTTATAGCGCCTCTTCCCGTGTGTGGCACGCATGTCTCTGAGATAACTCAGGAATGTGGTCTTTTCAGCACAATGGGGGATGGTTACTATCTCTAACCCACTTCATTACGAGGAAAACTTGTAAACTATTACACATAGTATTAAACAGAATTAAAGGGGACAGAACCAATCAGTACTTTAAAATACCCTTACAATACATTCCACCCCTGGTTCTTTTATTTTCAACACCCAACATCAAGACCTATTCTACATATATAGCCTAGTAATTTGACAGAAAACTACTTTTGAACCATTGGATCTCTGAAAAAAGTTACCCCTCCTTATTTTCTCTGTGTTGATGTGAAGGGGTTTTGAAAGTGTTATAAGGCTTCTTATCAGTGGGTGTTAAACAATCCATTACCTTGTCTGTTGGGGGAGCTTTGCCACTATGACCTCCTCCGCTCACTGGTCTGCAGAACATTGCATCAGCCCTGCTGGTTGATTGGGAAGTCTTGGGCAGATGATTACCTTTGAGGTCCACCCCTGGACAGCAGTAGTACGAGCAGCAAGACCTTGTTTAGCATGGCAGACCACTGGCTGAAGACTCTTTTTGTTTGGTGACAGTCAGGTCACCGAAAACTGTTTCTTATCACACCTGGTGTCATTTACTTGGGCAGCCCATGGACACTTCTGAGGTTGCCAGTCCCTGCTCTGTTTAACAGCTGATACAACCTGCACTTATAGGTCATCAGTATCAGAACAGTGAGGGTCTGACTCTCAATTCCTCCACTGATCAGTGAGCAATAAGAGGATTTTTGGACCCCTTCCTCCAGTCAATGAACTTATTGATGCTCTTGAATGCTAGGATCATTATTTATCAAGTAGTCAGGTACATTCTTCAGCATTTAGATCACATTGTAGGGCCACCTCTAGTTACACCATCTCTTTTGATTCGATTGAGAAATGACCACATGCACTTATTATACTCTACAGGTATATCTTTCACCAGAGCATTTAGATTAGATCATTGATAAGTGAAAAGGCCCATTAATCACATCTAAATGCATTGCATTACACATAGTTTATATGGGATTACATACGTTTGCAGAATCTATTTCTTCTCTTCTTTCAGCTCACCCTTAATTTATTCTGCAAGGTTTCCTCTTAGGTTCAGATTGCCTTTTAACCACTTTGCTTGTTATCCCACTCAGACAACAGAAAGCATGGGAGTCATTAAGCGTCAGGGGAAAAGATTCCGGAACAGGACGTACTTATGTAAATGATGTGCTATTTATGCTGGACAAGTTGTAGTGGACATACTCAATAGATAACTGTAAACTTGTCTGATATCAGTAAGATCTTAAAGGGGTTGTCCCACAAAAAATATTTTAGTTTTCAAACCAGCACCTGGATCCAAATACTTTTATAATTGCATGTAATTGAAAATTTAGTGTAGCCACTGAGTTATACACTAAAATATATCTGTATAGCGCCACCTGTTTTTTCTTTCTTTTTTCTTTTTCTTTCTTTGTCCTGCTCACTGAGAAGGCCGCACATGCTCAGTTTCATCCTTCAACTGCTTCCTGAGCTGTGATAGGGAGAGCTGAGACACGCCCCCTTAGCTGCAGCAGATCAGACACTCCCCTGAGCTGTCAGCTTGATATAAATGTAGCAGAGCAATGAATTGGGAGATATCTGGTTCCATGTGAGGTACAGGGCTGGTTCTAGCTTTGTTAGAAAGAGATCATCATGTCCTATATGATGTCTGATTTTCATTTTTTATATGGGATAACCCCTTTAAATCAATATATTATGTATTGTATCCACAGATCAAAGGCAGATCCATGTGTCTCCATGTCTACTAATTACACACAGACTCTGTGTGTACCGTACACCTGAAGTCATGTATTACTCCTGAAGTCATGTAATATTCCTGCTGTTTGTAAATTAACTTGAAGAGGTGCAGATCGAGGAGAGCAACCCATGACTATAGTTTCAGACTACACTACAGGGTTTGTAGTCTGTAACCATGGAGACATATAAGTCTACATAGGAGCTATAAACACAAAATATATGGAGATTTTAAATGAAGCCTTTTTAAGTATTTTTAGAATTATTCAGTTTAGATGGACTTAGATGTTCATATCCTTGATTAGATTTACAGTACTAGATTATTAGAATGAGTTTCACGTTCAACTATGTTTTATGTTCTTACATCTCCATTAAACTGCTTAATGGGGGAGGGGGTTAGAGAGGGATCATATACTAAACATCACAAAATTTCAAATTTTAGGATTTCATAATACAATGTAAATGTATCCCTCTTCCCTTAAAGGGAGTCTGTCATCAGTTTTGATCTTGTAAAACTGCTCTCCACACTATGAAGAGGCCTGGGTGAGATGAGTAATCATATCTACTTGCAGATCTGCCTGGAGTGACAGCTGTAGATGTCTTCTGGTTGGATGTTGCAGATGTCAGTCAGAGCAGAGGGGTGGCGGCAGCAATGAAGCAGCACAATGCAGAGAGAACAATGAAGGACCACCTACTGGACACATGGGCGTGGCATCTGGCAGGATAAAACTTCACTTTATTACTCCTCCTGATAATAAAAGCTGCTGTTAAGATATGATTACCCATGATACTCTGCTCCCTGCCTAGTTCTGTCAGTAGTTATAGAAACCCTTTGATGCCAGAACACTCTTTGATTTACAAGACATTGGGGCACATTTATTAAGACCAGTGTTTTAGACGTCGGTCTTAATAAAGCCCCTGTGCTGGCGGTGGATCCGCGGAAGTTATAAAGAGGCGCAGGCCTCTTCCTAACTCTGGCGGCTCCTCCGCCAGTTCTAAATGTAAGACAGCTTCCGAGCTGTCTTAAATGTAGACCAGGCATAGAAAATGGTGAATGAGACCCCTTCCCCGCCCACGCCTACAATTTTAGACCTGGCGTGATCGGGGTGAAGTTGCATATTGCGGCACAACTAACTCAGCTCAGCTCAGTATGCCATATATTTTTTGGCTAGTACTCACATATATCTACCCCGAGTTCTGCAAATAATTATTTCTTGTACTTGTGCTGTGATCAGTATAAACATATTAATAATGTAGACTGTAGTCTAGCAAACACGGGATGAAGCAACACAGTAAACAGCTTTCATGTTCTGGCATTTGCTGAGTTTACCAGTGACTTTTGTAGCAGTGTTTATCGTAGTCCTCTACATTTCTATGTCTACACGTTGAGCTTATACTTCTTAGAGGAAATGTGTCATCAGAAAATGATGTGTTGTTTAACTCAAGCTTTTTTGTTCAGCATATTTGTAAAGAATTTGTGGCAGTTATATAGAATATATGTATATTTATAAAAATGGTGCAATCTATCTATACACAGGATCCATCATTCACAATAAGTGAAATCACAGCTTGTCTACCTCTGCAAAGGTCACAGAACATGCCGAGAATACTCTCCCATAGAAGTCAATGAGGTCCCCTCAGACCATTGTGTCTATGGCCCATGGGGCTGCTGTAAATCATCTCTCTAAATGCTGTTAAGAACGGCTCAGGCAAGATGGTTGCCCCGATAATCACGTTCATGTTAGAATTTAAAAAATTACAATCAGAAAATAAAAACAGAATAGAAAAAAATTATATATCTGTTTAACTAACAGAAAAAGTATAATTGACATATTCCCTTTAAATATAGAAAGGGCTTCACACTTTGGGAGAAATATTATTCCACTCTTACATGCAATAGCTAAGCATATCTTAAAGGCACAGTACATTTTTGGTATAGAATATTTTTTATTCGGGATTTTTGCCATTAAAGAGGACCTGTCACCCCTTGGAAACAGTAACACTGACCCACAGCATTTAGCTAAGGGGATCTGTCACTAGTTTATCTTGCCCTTAGTTAGGACACCATAAAACGGGTGACAGATTCCCTTAAAAGTAGCGACCAGTCCTCTTTATAAAATGTACATACTGCCCTATGGTCATTTCTTAAAAGCCATGATGCCTTGTGTTCTGCAGAGCTGACGTCATTATCCTGAAAAAATGTTACTTATTTTAAAAAGTGATCCAACAACGACATCAGAAAATTATTGTTTGTTAATTTTACCGCAAAAGTCTAAAATTATAGGGGGTCATTTATTAAGACCACCGTTTTAGACGTCCCTGCGGTGGAGGTGGATCTGCCAAAGTTATGTAAAGTTATGTAGAGGCACTGGCAGTGGATCTGATGAGGGTCTGTAGACGTGCCGTCAGTGGATCTGATGAGGTTATTTAGCGGCACTGGCCTCTACATAATTTAGTTGCATCCACCGCCGGTCTAAATCTACGGCAGCTTCCTTGCTGGCATAGATTTAGAACATTTTCTATGCCTAAAACAGGCCTAGAAAATGATAAATGAGACAGGCCTGGTGGCCTGCCTTCTTCCCCGCCCATGCCATGCCCCCTTTTTTGGTATGAGCGGGGTAAGGCGCAGATTTTGATGCAAATAACCTGCGACAGATATGAGCCAGAAAACTGGGGTATATCAGTTAGTACATGATCCTCAAAGTCCCAGATGTACTAATGTGTCTCTACCTAAAACCTAATAAGTGGCGCAAAATGGCACATTGGTGGCACAATTTGGCGCATCTAGGGTTTCTACATTTTTTCCGACCTGCTCAACAAGGGGTTAGGTCTTACTGGATAGGGGTGGAGCATCTAGGAAAAGTGGATAGGCCAAAGGAGCAACATTATGGCGTAAACTTCTGTCTCAAGTAAACCAAGCAATAGTTTCAGAGTGACAGAAAAGTGTCTGTCCCTTCACCAGATTTATCCTCCTGCCTGAGCCCCCGATCCAGGTCTAGACAGCAGGTCTAAGCTTATGCAATCTGTAATTATAGAAAATCTAGGCCAAAGACTTTACATAGGTTTTTAGCTGAAAAAGAACCTGAGATCTTTTTTTTTTCAAATTAATAAAAAAAAAAAGAATATAAAACATAAAGCACCAATTTTCCGAAAACAATGTTAGTGTTTTAAGTGCTAAAGGAAAATGGTGATAAGCAAATGGATTTATTGCACCCCGGGGAGAGATGTGAAGCTTTGAGCTTTGAACACAACAAACTAATAATTGTATTTGACTTATTCATGAAAGCTGCAAATTGTGAGTACTTTTTAGTATAAATTTCCCCTTGTGTATAAAATATTGATACACTCTCTTTATTTCCCTGCTAAAAATGCAAAAAGCCATAAACATCATTATTTTTTAAATCAAATAACCATAAAAGTGAAGTCCAACAAAACATGAAGTTAAGGGGGTAGAATATATCAAATCCAGAATTTGGGGTTCAAATAGTCGCAAAACAGGGATTTGTGACTTTTTGTGCAAAAGAAATGTGTGACATTTTGCATTTTTACACCACTCATTCTAGTTTTGAAAATTGGGCGTGAAAGTGGATTTGGTTAGTCTGCGGAGCTGATTTAAGACAGATCTATCCACTTTTGCTTTTTTTAAAAAGTGTCTTACTCCAGTAAAGGGGTTACAGTGGAAAGTGGAGGGACAACTCAAGACAAAAGTGTTAGACCTAAAGAGGACCTGTCACCCAGGGGCAGACTGGGAACTTAAAGTGGCCCTGGAAAAAAATTAAAAGCGGCCCCATGTTGTAGGCAGTCCAACTTAACAGAAGGAACAACATAAGTAGGGGGATACAACAATGCAAAATACCATCCCAGCAGAACCAAAGTAAGGCACAATATACTGCCCCCAAAAGTTGTCCCTCTGTGGTGGCCATCAATAGATGCCATTTTCTGTCCTCTTCCTCCAGTTGTCTTTGATTAAGATATGGAGCAGGTAAGGTGTGGGCCAGATCCATGAGTATCTGATTCTCACAGCATTAATTACTGTTGAGAACTCATTATGTACCCAGCCAGGGGCAGAGAGGAGGGCTGGGTGGCCCTCTGAGGCATCGGCCCACCGAGAAATTTCCGAGTAGGGTCTATGGCCAATCCACCCTCTCTTGACATGTCTCTCTGGACCAGGGACACACCCAGGTGCATTTTCAGTTTGCACGGGAGGAGGCCAACGGCACTCCAGTGGCTAGAACCATTGGGCAGGGAAAGTGGAACGCCAGTGGTACCGGACCACCACAACCCTAAAGCTATGGAGTTGGTAAGCAAGGAAGCGACCACGTCCACCAGCAGGAAAGGAGTGGCAGCGAGAATGGACCACAGCCAAAACACCAGATATCCTACTAGTCTCTGTAGTGCCTCAGGAGGCTTTACACTTGCTGGTATTGGAATGAGAATGTAGAAAAAAAAAGTTGAATTGCAAGGAAGGGAAGTAACAGGACACTTTTTCATACTAGATTGACCTTTCATAGCATTGATTCACAGGATCGGTAGTCAGCACTTTATTACAAATTCATTAGAAATATACGAAGAAACGTGTAAAGCTAAACTATGGGCATTTTGGATTTGCATTTTGACACCGCTTGCTCTGAAAATGCTTCCGCCAAATTTTAAGCGGTGAACCCCAGGGCCTGCAAATTACTCTTGCAATTTTCCCACTTAAATGCTAAGGATAGAAATTAAAGCGTTGACATTTTCAGGTCATGCTCCATATTATTCACAAAATGATGCTTAATTTAAAAAAGTAACTCACAGCTGACACTATAGTGCCTTCCGATCTTATTACTGTGTCGAGCATCAAGAAGAGATCACGTCTTTATGACAAGGAGTCTTCTCTACTGTATAAGCAGTTCATCAGCGGTGTCATATAAAATGCAAGGTTCTACGTTACGCTTTTTTTCAGAGTGATGCTTATTGAATCCATAAATATAGAAAATAAATATAAAGGCAAAAATAGGAATACATGTACAGTGGAAAAAACTTCACCTAAATGTTTTAAAGGTCCTGTGCCCGCTGCTTCCCTGCTCCTTTCTGCTGGCATGGGGCACCACGCTACTCACATTACCTGCTCTCCTATTCTCCGGTCCTGCTCCTCTCTTCCTAGCCATGGGAGTTCAAGCTACGTCGACCTCTGTTCAGTTCCAGTTCTGTTGCCATAGGACGCGTGAACGCTCACTCTCTTCCTCTTAGAGGGCCAGCACATGTATTCATATCCTTTCCCAGCGAATGATTAGTCACTCATGTGTATATAAGGTGCCCTCTCCAGTGGGAGGGTGCCTGAGCTTTAGGTTCTATTATTTTTCTAGTAACTAGCAAAGGTGTATTCTCTGACCACTCCAGCCTGACTACAGACTACTGACTCTAGCCACCTGTCCGTGTGTCTAGGATTGCCCTACTGCTGCCTACCCTAACCTTGGACTTGTCTCATGGATATGCTTGTATGCTGCCTGCCCTGATTTTGGCATGTTTCCAGACTACACGTCTTGTCTGAACCCCTTGGTCCCTCACACTTATGTCTCTGACCCCATGGGCTCAGCCACTCACCACACCAGGAGTTTCTCAAAAGGTAGTGGCCTAATAGGCTCCCCACAGTGAAGTTTAGATCCCTTTATAGGGGTTAAACGGTGAATGCTGGGGTTCTGTCAGTATAACATCTTTAAGGATAGCCTAAAGCCAAATCAGGTGGTTGGTACAGTGGGTCAACACCCACTGCTCATAACAGAGACTTGTGTTTCCCTCCTTTACATTGGCCAGTTATTGTGAATTGTAGGAACGCTTATTCCTATTAATTGGCCCTATCCTCACCCCATGTAAAAGGGCCCTTAAATAGTGCTTTGTAACAGCACCATGTAGTGAGCCATGGAAAAAAGCGATAAACCCCAATAAGCCACCATCCAGCTTTATTTTCTCCACAAGACTAATTGCTTTATCTCAGCAGGCCCCTAACCCGATGACAACACCAAAGTGATTAGACAATCTTCTCTATTATCATTATTGGCTTCTTCTTCTTCCATAATGCCATTATTTATTTATTATATCCATTACTTATATGTATATTAAATATAATGGATGGGAAATGTTTAGACGTTATATTCACATTAGTCTCTTCCTTGGTGGAATGCGCAAACTATTTTACGAAGGTCGGGTTCCATGCTGTTTTACAATGATTTCTGGGATACAGGAATAAATAGGCTGACACAGAAGTGAATAGCAATAAGTGATTTTACTAAATAATATGAAAAACAAATCAATAATGCAAACACTGTGGTGATATAGATGTAATGAACATCATCTGATCCTGTGGCCCAGCACCCTCCCCACCTTTTTCCCATCCTCTGCAACTCCTTATCCATATTTCCCTAGATGGTAATAATGCCACCCTTAGTGCCCCATTTTTTGACATCTATAGCCTTCACCGATAATTGCCACTTTAATTGCCTCTGGCACACAGTAATAATGCCCACTTTATGCTCCCACTCCGGACTAACGTCCCTTTTTATACCTCCTGGAGCAGTAGTGATCGCACCCTTAATAGTGCCCCTTTACACTCCAAAACATTCTGTCTGCATCAGTGCGCCAGTACAGGTGGTGTGATGGCATTATAAGCATGCATCCGTTGTTCTGTAGGATGCAGACCTAAACCTGCCTGCAGCCTAGAAGACATGTTAATGATGGACACAGTGACACAGTGAGTTCTGGCACCTGCCTGCTTTTGACAGGTGCTGAGTACTCACACCATCCCAGTTTATAAGGAATAAATGACTAACTGCACAACATAGATCTACAGGAAAAGATGCTACAGAATTGTTATTTCATTGGGTATACAAACATTTAAAAAAAACAGGTATGAGAGGAGAGGTGACAGGTCCTCTGAAGAAGATCTACCAGAATAAATGAACAAAACACAGGTCAGAGCACTCCTAGATTGATGGGCAGGGATGATTTGTTTGCACGCACCTTTCTTTTCCTGTGTGTAGAGATGATTGTTTTTGTTTTTCTGCACTTTGTGTCTTCTCCTCCGTGTGATGGCTGCTTCCTCTGGGTCTGAGATGCTCCTTGGAGCAGCCCATGTCCCATATTGCTTATGGAGAAGCTGTCTGTTGGAATGATGATGGTTGATGTGCCACAGATGAATTGTGATGGCATCCGGGCTAACATAGTATTTAGAGACATTGGGGCTGGTACTTTTAGCCTGGAGATGGCAGCACACTGCTGGATGTTTTATGGAGACTTTGTCCTCTTCTACCATCATAAATGTATTAAAAACCATATGAAAGGTGTTTTTTTTGTTCATTTCTTACTTCTGTACTGAAATGTGCACTAGTGACAGATTCTCATGACAACAAGTCTCCTTCTGATTTCTCTCAGGCATAATGTTAACAGGGACATATCTTGTCAAGTCAAGGGATTCATCCAGACCAGAAACCGCTTATCACAGGGCCAAGCATGGTGCACGGTTTAGAAAAAAGACTCACTTGTCACCAGTGATTCTATTTCAGCACCAAGCTCCCTTCTTCTCTGCTTAGTCCCCGCTAGACCGGAAGTGTGTCATGCCATCTACATGCACATTACCACTGCTAGCCAATCTGTAGGCCCAGAGGTGACTTGGTCCCAGCAGCTCCGCACAGCACAGGAGGAGGAGGACGGTGCGCACATAGGAAGATTCCCCACAGCGCCCTCTGCTGGAGGGAGAATCTTCCTATGTGTGCGCAGTCCTCCTCCTCCTGTGATGTGTGGAGCTGCTGGGAGCATGTAAGTATGTCTGTGTATGTGTATGTCTGTGTGTATGTCTGTGTTTATGTGTCTGTCATGTGTGGTGTGCTGTGGACGGATCCGTCATGAACTCCATTGAAAGTCAATGGTGGACAGATCGGTTTACTGAGTGTGTCACACCAAACGGATCCGTCCCCATTGACTTCCATTGGGAGTCATTCCGGATCCGTCTTGGTGCGGATAAACAGTACAGAGAGCAAACCGCAGCATGTTGCGGTTTGCTCTCCGGTCTGAAGACTGAACAGCATGCTTTCAGGAGCATTCCGTTGTCTTCAGTTCAGTTTTGTCCCCATTGACAATGGGGACAAAACTGAAGCGTTTTATTACGGTATTGAGCCCCTATGACGGAACTCAATACCGGAATTCCAAAATGCAAGTGTGAAAGTAGCCTTAGATGACCCATTCACACAGCTAGAAAAACTGTTAGCCCTTTGTGACAGAAGTAGCTCAATATTTTTAATAAAGGCCAACTGAAAAAAATCATAAAAAGATGGTGTACATAGCCTTTAAACACATTCTGGTCAATACCAGGGTCCTCATGGGTGTGGACAATTTGCAGCCCTCTGGTAGGCCTACCTATACCACTACCTATTACCATACCTATTACCATAGTGTTTCCCCTTAAAATGGTATTTTGACCATAAATATTTCAAGTACAGCTTGCTCACTCACTTTCATGCTCCCGGCAGACTAAAACATAATGTGGGAAACAACTTTTTGGTTCCCCTTTACTTTGTTTTGGGACACAAGACCCCTATTACTGTTATTATGGAGTCAGACCCCAAGGTCCAGAACATTTATTGCAGATCATCCTATACATGCATGTGGTCAAAATATACATCTAGGTGAGCATATTGTAGATTAAATGCTCTTTCAGGATTCATGCACGCAAATGCCATGGAACCTTGAAGCCGTTCACGCTGTGTTACACTTGATGTCACAATGTACTGATACCACTTATATGGTACTCAGGAGTGCACCTGGCCTTTCTGCTGCATGAGATGAAAACTGAAACAGTGCCCCCCTTCCCAATTCCAATTTGTTAACCTAACTCCTTCCCTTCAGCCCATGACCCTTCGCCTTCCCCCCTCTTGCCCCTACTTGGTGCTGCCTGAGGCTCATTGGTGGTTCACCCCTGACGGTACTCAAAAAATTTTGTATACATTAATTCAAAGTGATCTGCTCCAAATGTAATTTCAAAAGGTGGAATCCTCATCTTGACCGTATGAGATCTGTTGTAGAAGTGCCTCTTTATCTGGTCATGTCCTGGGCCCACTGAAGTCTCCTCTGGTGGAGACATGCTGTTCCTCCTCTGTTTCCCTGCTATACGTCTGCCTGTACAAGGTAGAAGCAAACTTCCAGTCGTCCAAAGCTTGTCAGACTGTAGCATTTTAGTGTATATCTGATAACATGCTATTTTGGATGCAGTCTTTCTGATGGCAGCAGATCACGTGCATTCTGTAGGGTTAAAGCAATCTGAACATATAATGGAAAACAGGTGGCCGGTGGAAATTTCTATTCTTCTCACTTTTTTAGATTTTTTTTGTCAATTAACCTTTTTTTGCGCTATAATTATTTCTTGCAAGATGCTGCCAGTGGCAAAATATGATAATTAAGAACAGATTTAAAACTCATCTTCCGGAATTTATTCTGAAAATTGAGTAAATAGACTGGCAGGATTTTAGATAGACAAGGTCATTTGGGATTTTTTTTAGATTCTATGTAATCATTTTTTGCAAAGCCAAACATTTAATTTTTAAATAGCTTGACACAGGGCTCAGGTACATGACTGTAGCCTGTTTTGCAGTCCGCAAATTACAGATACTGTCCGTGTGTGCCGCATTTTGCGGAACGGAACATCCTGCCCTCTATAGAACTGTCCTATCCTTGTCCATAAAACAGGCAAGAATAGGACACATTCTATTTTTTTTTTGTGGGGCTGCGGAACGGACATACCCATGTGCTGTCCGCATCTTTTTGAGGCCACATTGAAGTGAATGGGTCTGCATCTGATCAGCAAAAAATGTAGATCGTATGTGGACCAAAAACACAGTTGACGTAATACAGAATACATAACTGGACATAATATTATAGGATAAGTACCTATAATGTCCTTAACCAAGAACTAATCCATCACTAGGAATAGCGCAAGATTACAATAAATAGAAAAAAAAAACAGAGCCGTTACACATCCCCATAAAAAATCCTTTATTCAATGTTAATTAAAAACTAAATAAAAATACAAAAAAACTTCAGGATCCAATATCAAATATAAATGCCAATCCTTTCTAACAACAAGGTGCACTTACTTAAAAATCAATCCGTGTTGTTCTAAATAATTCATACTACAATGGAGTACACTGTCACTTTAAATAATCAAAATGAACCAGAAAATGCAGTCTACATATTATGCCGATTTTGTGACTTTTTAAATAACCAAGCAACAATATTTTTTCATTCAGCCTTGTTGCCCCGCTTTCAACACTTGGAAGTGTTGAGGGAGTGATGGGGGCCCCAACAAATTTCCGATTGGAAACTGACGTAAAAGAGGAGTGAAAACTACTCCAACAATCAGGACATGGAGTAGTTTTCATTCCAGGGGCACAGCGCCTAATTTATGACTAGGCGTACGCCCAGTGTCGCATTGGGGTTCCCAGGGCCCACCAGTAAAATTCACTCCGGGGCCCCATTGTAAAGCTACATGCATATACTACCTGCCCACACTACCCGCTTTTTTTGTTATATGGACATAGGCAATGTATTGTATAGCATCTTAGCCAGCCAATCTATATGTCAGTCTACAGTGCTATGTGCCACTTGAGCAGGGGGTAGGGGACTAGGGGCCCACCTTGCTCAGGGGCCCACCTGCGGATTCACCTGTTCCCCTGTGGGCCAGTCCGAGCCTGTGTATGCCTCATCATATATTAGCCAAATCCTCCAGCAGCGCAGGGGGCAAAGATTGGCATAAATGACTCCCACAGAGTTCCTGTGGCTCCATGGAGCTAAAGGAACTCCATGTATATGGTACCTCCATATGGTGCCACATTCTGAGATTTATAGAAGAACAGCTCTGTAATAGCGTCTGATGGGGCACATCACAATTTTTTTTTTTGTATTCTAAATTAAAAATCCTTTATTTGCTTCCTAATGAAATCACAGGCAAACAGAGGCAAAGTATGAATTTATGACTGCGATAGGGAGAGCTCTGCAGCAGAAATGACACACCCCCTGAGTGATAGGAAGAATGCTGCAGTAGAAAGGGCACAGCTCCTGAGCTGCGATAGAATAATGGCTGCAGCAGAAAGGGCAAGCCCCCTGAGCTGTTATAGGAAGAATGCTGCAGCAGAAAGGGCAAGCCCGCTGAGCTGTCAGCTAGAAATAAACCTAGCAGAACGTTTGGAGCAATGAATGTGGAGATCTCTGGATCCATGTGAGGTACACGACTGGATCTAGCTTTGTCAGAAAGAGGTTGTCATGTACTATATGATGTCTGATTTTCATTAATTTACTTCACTCATGGGATAACCCCTTTACAGGGTTATTCCGGTTACCATAAATATAACTTATGTTTTAGACTAATTCATCATCAATCATTACCTCATACAATGTAAATTTCACATATTACCGCTCAGTAGTTATAAAGTACTTTTCTTCCCCTGTTACCCACTGTGTTCCTCATAAGTTACCATGGCACCGACCTGTAGTTCTAAGCCTTTGTCAGGTCAGGCATGCTCAGTGTGTTGCTATCAATTCTCTAGCTAAATGTTAGTGTGCTTCAGCTTACTGAGATAGGGGGAGTGTCTGCACTGTGATATCAGGCAGCTAATCAGTGAACAGCAACACTCATGAACAAGCAGAAACTCACAGCAGGAAAGCTAGGCATTGTGGGAATTGTAGTTTTGTGAGGGAAGATCAGGAGCCATGATACTGTCAGTGTGCTGCAGGCTCACACAGGAGCTAGACAAATGGATTACAAGGTAAAATGAAGCTCTGGTTATATGTATAGGTATGGGTTCTGGTTGGCTCACAGCTTGCAGCCTTAATGCAGTTTATCAAAAATTAAGTTACGTTACCGGAATATCCCTTTAAGTAAAACTTAAAGTTAAACTAGTTGATTACAGAGACATTGTAGTATAATTCTGGTATGTGTCGCAGTTTTGTCACTTGCTGCTTATCTATTCTTATTGGCAGGCGATGTGGCAATATGATAGGGCATTCACTGCTAGCCTAATGGTGGCATTAGGCCAGCTAATAGTAAATGCCATCTGTCGGGAAGGTACAGTTCCAAAGCTGTTCCTACAATGTGTGCTGTCATATAAGAAATAGCCTACAGCAACATAGTGAGAAATAGTTCTTTGAGTTGCTTTTGAGTCTGAATAGCGCCCCCTTTTTCATAGGTTGCCCCTGGAATTGAGCTACATCCCATCTCAATTGAATGGGGCTTAGCTGAAGTGCCATGCACAGCTGTGGTGGTGCTGTATTTTTCTTTTTTTTTTTCATACAGACCAGGACCTTCTAGAGGTTGTAGAAAGCACAATGTAGCTGGTGAGATAGATGCCCAAGCTTCTTAATTCCAGTTCAGATGCCAACAGGCAATTCTGCATCTGTAACTTTGCCCTGGATAAAGCTAAAGATCACTATGAACAAGGAGCACCCTCTCCAGCAGCCTTGCTTCTGCACTTCATTTTACTGTTGTCCATTATGTCAGGTTATTGTGCCAGAGAGCATGGCAGCTGGGTCCAGTATCACACATTGCATTGCGGCCACTTTGCTTTACATCTGGTACCAAGCAATGCTTTAGCAATAAATTCCTTAATCTAATATTATTATGGAAAAAGCCTCATTTAGCTTTCTGAGCTATCAGATTTTATGGAGTAGCTGCTTCGGAGATCTTAAATGTCGCTCCATCAGCAGTTTTTGGACCACTTATAATATTTATAGGTTGCATTTATTCACAAGCCACAAGGTCCCAGTCTTTACCTTACCTGAAATGCGTAGGTACAGTATAACCATCAAGTATGAATGAGCCAAGTGCTTAACTATAGGAGGTGTGGAGGTTGAAGTTACACTGGGGTCCATATACTTAGAGATTTTTGTAGCCACATAAGATCCTATGTTTTGCATTCTGGTGGTTTGGTGGGCATGGCCAGTGCAAGACTTAGCCCATTTCACACGCCAATGCTCCAGCTGTCCTTGCCCGCTGGTGTGTCCCTGTTTCCCGTCCCACAGGGCACAGCTGCCAAAGTAGTACAGTGTCCTCTGTAAACTGGCTGCAGCCTACTTTTATTGCCTCATTTTTTCTCAAGGGGACACATGCACCCTTCCTATGGCTTTTAAAGGGCTAGCACACACCCTAATCTGTTCAGCCTATGGCTAGCATTCCTACGTTATCTAAGGCACCTTCCTCTGTAGGAGGGTGCTTGAGCAATAAGTATTCTTTCATGCTACTCTGTACAAAGGTGGGCTATATTCCATTCTGACTTTCCGTACTTGACTCCTGCCTGTTTACTGGATTTGACCCTCAGCTTCCTGACCTGATCTCTGCTTGATTCCCACATTGACCCCGTTTTTCCTGCCACAACCTTTGGACTGATAACTGGATTGAAAAAACAATGTCTGACCTTGGCTTGTTCTTTGACTACTGTTTTGCCTGCCCTCTCGGTGATATGCATAAGTGTATCTTGACGAACGTAGGTCAGCTATCACCGAAAAGAGACTACTCCTACAAGTAGTGGCCGGTGGTTCCCCTGTAGGAGAGTCCAGATTCCTGTATAGTGGTTAAAGGATGAAGAACAGAGGGGGGCACTTAGAAAACATCTTTAGAAGTAGCCCCCAAGCCAAATCTGTTCAGAGATGCAGTATGTCCACACCTGCTTTGTGACAGAAAATATTCCTTCGAGAAAACTGGTAATTTAATATTTAGAAAAAGGGATTCTACTAAATTTTCTAATTTTTAAATAACCCTTCTGGTAAGGTAAGCATATTCCCTAAAGTCATGAAAAAATGAATCAGCAGCAGAACCAATTCACATCCATCGCCTCCCTCACAGATCCTCGGGGTGCTAGAACTGTGCTAAACATTCAGTCGTCTAAGAGAGAATCAAACCCTCTGTTCTCTTTCCCAGGCCCCATTAAAACCTGTTCTCTCCTGCCAGGCGCATTCGGAGGGGATTTAATAATTCATAAGTAAAACTATATATAAAGCAAGTTAGTCAGAAAGACGTCATAGCTGCCTGGTGCATCCGAGTTACATCTGTTTGATAATTTGTGTGAAATCTCTCTAGTCTGTTCCTGGGCGATATGTTGACTCCTGACAATGGAGATTATAATGGGAAATTTTCTGCACAAATCTGGCTTTGTGCATTTTTACTGGTTTGGGACTGCACTGTGCGGACTAATCTGTTTATCTCAAAACTCACAGATATAAGTTTATTACTTGTTTAACGCCCCTTGCTATGTGTTATAATAGCATTGGCCATGTACCGTAGTCAGTGTTATTCCTGAAACCACACTTTGCAAGGGTCCAGTAGCCGAACACCTTGCGCGGTGGACACAATAGCATTGTATGGCATAGTGTAAGGCTACTTTCACACTTGCGGTAGCAGGGTCCGGCAGGCTGTTCCGTTGGGGGAAGAGCCTGCCGGATCCATGCTAACACTAGCTCACCGTGCCACCAGAAGTCTGCTTCGCCCCCATTCACTATAATGGGGGCGGGCCAGAGGTCCTGCCACAGCACAGCAAACAAGCGGATAAAGACCACAGCATGTTGCAGTTTTTGTCCGCCTGCCTCTCGGCATATTTGCAGTCCTGTAGCTGGATTATAGTGAATGGGGCTGGAGCGGCGCGGTGGGCTAACAGTAGCACGCATCCGGCAGGCTGTTCCCTCACCGGAACAGCCTGCTGAACCCTGCTACCCCAGGTGTGTAAATAGCCTAATATACAATATGTGGTGTAATGCAATACAGATGGAGTGATTTTCCCGTGGCATAGTACGGTATAGTTTAGTTCCGTGTAGTATATTATGGTATGATAAGGGATAGTACTGTACAGTATGGGCTGATACAACATGTATATAGTGTGCTGTGGTATAGAATTATGACATATAGCATGATATAGTATGAAACAGTACAATACACAATGGTATGGCAGTGCAACAGTACAGTATACCGGTATATAATTCAGTACAGTATAATATTTCCCTGCTGTATCAGCAATGTTATGGCAGTTTTCACAGTACACTGCTACCAGGACCATTTCTTTTATTATATTGTATACCTGCGCTGACCTGTTTATTAGGTTAAACATATACACTGTGACTGCAGGTCCGTATCTATATATCAATACAATATTAAGATGATAATAGTACCAGATAAAAAATATCTCCTTACTTGATTCAATTGCCGCTAATGTAATCCTTTGGGGAGCTCGTTCAGTGATCCCGGAGCTATACAGTACTATGTGTATTCACAGTGGCATACATAAAGAAGTAAAGGCCCCATAGCAAGAATTAAACCAGGCCCCCCACACAGGACAGAATGGTTTCCGCCTAAAACCTAAAGCCTAAGGCCATTTTTCCACTGCCTCATTTGCTAAAAGTTGTTCCTTTAGAGGGTAGAGTCCTGACCAAGTTTTCACCTCCAGTAGAAGAGGAGATAATCCCAAGACTGGGCCCCCTCTTGCCCTGGGCCCCATAGCAGTCGCATGGTCTGCCGATTTTGTAGTTACGCTCTTGTGTCTTCAGCTTTTAGGCTACTTTCACACTAGTGTTTTTAGTTTCCGGTATTGAGTTCCGTCATAGGGGCTCAATACCGGAAAAAACGCTTCAGTTTTGTCCCCATTCATTGTCAATGGGGACAAAACTGAACTGAAGACAACGGAATGCTCCTGAAAGCATTCCTTTCCGTCTTCAGACCGAAGGAACAAACCGCAGCATGCTGCGGTTTTCTCTCCGGTCCAGGCATCTGCACCAAGACGGATCCGGAATGACTCCCAATGCAAGTCAATGGGGACGGATCCGTTTGGTGTGACAAACCAGTAATCCGGATATGTCCTCCATTGACTTGCAATGGGGGGTCATTCCGGATCCGGCTACACATATACAGAAATACATACAGACATACATACATACTCACACATACACACAAACACATACATACTCACATACTCCAAGCAGGGACGCCAGCAGCATGTCTTCACGCGCCTCCTGCGCGCAGCTATGACGTTTCCCTACTGCGTCCAGCAGAGGGTGCTGTGGGGAATCGTCATCACTGCGCGCAGGAGGCGCGTGAAGACATGCTGCCGGCGTCCCTGGCTGGAGTATGTAAGTATGTATGTGTTTGTTTGTATGTGTGTGTATGTATGTTCTCTGTGTCTGTGTCAACATGTGTGGGGCCGGAGCGCTGCTCCAGCTCCACACAGTATCAGCGGCAGTACGAATCAGTCGGCACCCTTTAGGTGCCGGATCCGTGCTGCCGCTAGTGTGAAAGAGGTCTTACCCGTAGTGAATCGACCCTGAGGAGATCTTCAGTGTGACGTCAAACGTGCCACTACAGTTGCCTACAGGATGTTTCTTGATTCTTGTAGGCAACCATAGAGGCACGTGTGACATCACACCAAGGATCTCCTCGTTATCTTCCCCATGTGCGCACGAGCTGGGGTAGAAGCTGAAGACACCTCAGAATATACTTTAAGGGGTTGTTCCATGAATAATATTCTAGAGTTTTCAAACGTGAAGGCAGATCTGAATACTTTTGTAATTGCATGTCAATTAAAATGTAGCATAGTTATTCAGCAAAATGTATCTGTATAGCACCACCTACTGTTTGTTTTTTTTCTTATTTCTTGGTCCTGCTCACTGAGATGGCCGCACATGCTCAGTTTCATCCTTCAGCCACCCCCTGATAGGGAGAGCTGAGACACGCCCCTTAGGCTGCAGCAGAAAAGAAACTCCCCTGAGCTGTCAGCTTGATATAAACCTAGCAGAGCAATGAATGGGGAGATCTCTGGATCCATGTGCAGGTACAGGGCTCGTTCTAGCTTTGTTAGGAAGAGATTGTCATGTTGTATATGATGTCTGATTTCATTTTTTTACATTAATTATGGGATAACCCCCTTTAATTAAAATATATTAATAAAGTACAAAAGGTGTTATAGCATTAGGGACATTTTAACAAAAAAGTGAATCAAAACTTTAGTTACTATTTAAAGCAGACTTTTTATTTTGGGTAACAGGTAGGTATCCTAATTTAATACCCAGCGGCGACCGTTCTTACTGCAAGTTTCAATCGTACTCTGCTCCATTCAATCTCTGTCCGCATCAGTATTCAAGAGGGAACGCAGGTGTACTTGTATCTATAATACAAGAAATTCAAGTTACTTCTGACTAGCTGAAGTTATTACTTAGAATGCAATCAATAATAGAGGTAAAGGATCAGAGACAGCAAGTGATTACAGCGACCCCATAGCAAATCTACTGGTGTTACAGAAGTGGAATTATACATACATATATTTGAAGGCAGGTCCAAATTAATTGAAGGTGGGGCAAACCAAGTACCAAAAATACCATAGTGCAAAATACCATCTGAGCAGAACCAAATAACACTGTGTAGCACAATATACGGTCCCAAAAGCAGGCCCTCTGTGGTGGCCAACAATAGCTACCATATTCTGTCCTCTTCCTCCAGTTGTCTATGGAGCAGGGGGCTTAGGAGGTGAGGTGCAGGCCACAGCAATTGAATTCAGGAGGTTATGGATGGTCGCTGCCTGGGTGCATGAGTACCTGATTCTCACAGCATTAATTACTGTTAAGAGCTCATTATGTGCCCAACCAGCAGCAAAGAGGAGAGCTTGGGTGGCCACCGGGAAATTTCCCTGTAGGGTCTATGATCAATTCACCCCAGTCCACTCCTATTTCTGGCTTCTAAAACTGGATCAGGAAACCTGACCATATGGTCGTACCCCAATAATGTCATAGCACAAGAAGAATGCAAAAAGCATTGTTGCAGAGAATGGATTACGCACGCATCAGAGATAGCAGTGGGACTCATACCTCATAACTGCACCTTATATTTCTGAGGAAATGAGCCCTTTAGGCAAAAGGTACAATGTTTATTGCCATTTCCTCCTTCCTCTACCAGATCCCTTTGCCCATTCTTTAAAGCGTAGCTGAGTTTTCAAAAATATTTGCATAATGGCTGTGCCTCTTTGTACAATCATAACAATGAAAGAACAGATGTGTTTTGGGCTTCTGTAAAGTCTGTTTCAGCCGTATTATTTTCTGTTTCAGCCGCACAGCTAGATGCATTTCACTCAGAAGCAGTGGAAGTCTCCCTTTCCCTTGCTTCCCACTATGTTTTTTTTTTCAGATCCAGAGCTCACAGAACAGATAAGGAGGGGGAAATCACATACACACAGGAGGCTCCAATAATCTTCAAAAGCAGTGTAGAAGCAGTTCAGGCTCAGTATCTCAGCTAGCTCTGACACGCCTCCACTTCCTCTCAGCCATCTCTTTTACTAGGGACGGATCTTGCCTGACAACAGGCAGTGGACTTCAAATTAGGTGGAAGTGGGACCCCTAGTGGCCATGACTTTACAGCTTTTTTATGGTGAACGCAGGCATATTTTTTAAATGAAGTGATTTAGAAATTTGCTAGTTACACCATTCTCTATTAAATAAAATGACATTGTGTGATTTTCTCCCTATTCTTTGTTACATAAATCATAAATACATTTTCCTAGCAACCCACCCTCTAGTCCTTACTAAGTCACCTTTTTCTTTTGGCTGTCAGGGTCTGGACATGCCACCAGCTCATGATCATGGATTCACACATGATGCTTAGTAGCAGACAATACTCTTTACTCTACAGAACCTGCTTTTTTTCTGCCAGACAAGTAAAACAAATACCTTTTTTATACTCTGGGAGACTCTGAGTCTGATAAAACTCTCCTGATACTGTAAGCAAAAAAGGTCAGATCCAGCTAGTACTAAAAACTGATGGTCAGAGAAAGGAGACATCAAGCATTCCCCACTTCCCTCTTCAAATCATTATATGCTCAATTTACTTCGAAGCACAGGAGACAGAGAGAGACAAATAAAATCTTTACTGTGATCCTACTACCTCCTACCTGAAAGCCACCTGAGATGGCTTATAATGTTTTTGAATGTTCAACTTTGCTTTTTGTTTTTTGCTCTTGATGAGATATGAATAGAAGGCTTAGTAAACATCTTGTGATGGGCACTTATGGACTGACTATAATAATAAAGTATTGATTATTATAACAAATGCTGAGGCCGTTATAGACTTAAATTAGCTTTAAGAGCAGCAAATTGATATTGGAGGCATCTTGTAATGCATTGTGTATTACTGCTCTTTGTCGGTTTGTTAAAGAGGACCTGTTGACTCTATATATCTGATTTAGTAACTACTTGTGTTCCCCGTGTAATAACAATTCTGGATCATCTATTCTTATGACTCTATGATGTGCTGATCATTTATTATTCCTGCAAAAAATTATGAATGAAGTATTAACAGTAGGCAATGAAAGTCCAGATGAGTGTTACTAGTTGGGGGCATGCCCCCGCACAGTCTAATACTACTCAATCAGTGCTGTCAGATTGTGCAGGGACCTTCATTGAAAGCTGGTAGTAATTCATTCTACTAATCACGATCTGCTGCTGGCAAACAATGATTCAGTATGGGGACGAGCAATGGCATTAGTGATTGCTCCTCCCCATACTGTGGAGGAGATCACTGCTTGAAAATACAGTGGTTTTCTCCACCGACGAGCAGACAATTGCCAGAAAGGAATGCTTCCTTCCCGACAATTGCCTGTCTTTGGGGATGAAGTCTCAGAACTGAGGGTGAAGGGCTGGTTGTCAGTAGAAGACCACTGACTCTCCATTAGCTGTTATTGGGGACATTTCCAGTGGTGGAGTCCTTTTTCAGTTTCTATCTTCCTTGTCTGATATCACTTTGAGTTTTGTAACTTGAAGAAGAGCTTACCTTGTAATGAACTTTGGTCATATACTATATTAGGGTAGGTTTACATCTCTGCTAAGGTAATCCAGTAGTCTTTTCCAGAAGAGGAACAGACTACCAGAGTTACTGTATCCTGCATAGCTGTACACCAATTTACTATAATGGGATCCAGCAGCTTTCCAGCCTAAATGCCAGCTTTCTACCAGAAAAATACTACTTCATGCTGTTGTATTTTTCTGGCAGATAGCCAGCATTTAAGTGTAAAGATGTTGGATCCTATGATAGTGAATGAGGATCCAGTGGTGCGCTGCAGTGTCCTGCTATGCCGGATATGGTAACGCCGATCGTCTGTTCCTCTGCCAGACAAAATACTGAATTATTTTAGCTGAGATGTGAACCTACCCTTACTTGTTACACATTTATGTATACTCACCAAAAGATATCTCTTTTCTTGATTAACTTAGTAATTTTTAATAGATATATATTGAATACATACAAGTAAGCCAATGATGTGTGCCATATGTCACAGAAACTCCATACTTGTAGATTCCAAAATCTACTGAGACAAGATATTGACTACTTCTAGGATCTGTGGAGACACATACCTTCTGGACTACTTTTATATAATAATAATAATAATAATAATAATAATAATAATAATAATAATAATAATAACAATAATAATAATAATAATAGTCCAACTTTAAGTCACCTGGTGGGGCATCAAAACTTTTACCTGCAGCTTGTTCTGCCAAGAGTTTATTGGGTTAATCATGGTTGTAAGTAGACATGTGTGATTCGATTCTGAATTAATCAAATTTGTCTCGAATTTCCCATAAATTTGGATTCCAGCCAGATGAAATCTTTTCTGATTCAATTTGGACAAATTGCTTAAAATAGTGGTAGAAGACTGAGAAGAAGGCTTCTGCCACATAAAAGGGACAATTTGTGAGCAATGTTTTAATTATAATTAAACAGGCTCTTTTTTACCATCCGTTTACCCATACAGTTATATGTCACTGTCACTTTGATATTAATAATGCTGTCTTGATGTTAAAGAGCATGAAATGGGTTGGATACAGTCTTAGGAGACCTTAGAGTGTCATACAAAACTATTCAGGGTAATCTGAGCACTTTCGATTTGGGACAAATGTATTTATTACCTAATTGAACCGATACATTCAAATTGGAAACTAAAATCTCCAGTTGCAAGCAGTCATTCCTTAGAATGACCTTGAATCTGCAAGCACACATGACTGGTGAAGGTCAAGGATGTATAGCTCTGAAAAGGCAAGATAATCTTTATTAGAAGCTATAGAAAATTTTTGCTGACAGATTGTTTTTCATTATTTCTAGGGTAAACGGTACAAAAATTCTCTGGACACAGTAGGAACCCCTGACTCCAGTCGTGGAATCCGGAACGAGAAGAAAGCTTTAAAGTAAGTATGCTAAAATTTGGAGTATTTTTTCATAGTAGTGCCTTAAAATGTATGGAAGAACCTAAAAAAGAGCCAGCCTCCCTGAATGACCTTAAGCATGCCCAGTCCTAGGCTGTGGAACAAACCTACATGTCTTTCCCTCTTGTGGTAAAATTACCCCTTCCCCTGTCCTGAGAGGGTGACAATGCCAAAAAATATCATCCCAGGAATACTTCACAGTATATTTCTACATATTTACGTATCAGAACACAATACTTCCTGGACAATGAATGTTCTGCACTTACAGACTGAGCTTCATTTCATTCATGACCACAGGAGAGGCGTCCAATTCACAATTTCCATTCACCTGAAACCAAGCTCCTAATGTAAAATTTCTTGAAGCCAACTTCTAAACCTTCAACATTACATCACAGCAGGTTTTCCAGTTGAGTCGTTTTCATATAGGTACACGTATTTGCCTTCTCAGACACTTTTACATACCACAATGGAGCCGTCATTTTGAAGGTGACTCATATCATTTGAGTGGTTGTGTGCTACCTCCATTGGTATAAGAGTCCCAGGAATGCCCAGACCAACTTAATTTAACGGTGCTAAAACTTGCAGAAAGAAGGAAACCTGGAATCATGTTTTTTTTTCTTCTCCAGACTTTAGTATTCTCTTTTTTTCCCTTGCACTCTTGTATTTTTCTCCTACAGGTTTTTCTTTTTTCTCACCAGTGAAGTGGAAATGTAAAAAAAAAAAATCAATGGCCAAATAAGAGTTTTTGTCTTAGCACGTTCCATTGAGAGCTTTCGATTCTCCTCCTGCGAACACAACAAAAATATTCATGTTATCTTTCGCGGCACTGAGTACAGTACAAAGTATTTAATCAGCGTTTGTCTAATCTTGGCTGATGCTACTTTTCCCATCTATATGCATATGCTTGTTTAGATTCGAGAATAATAGGTTTTGCTGAGTATTAAAAAATCACTATAATATTATTCTGGGAGAAATGTAAATCTGCTTCCATCTGCGGCATCATTCTTAGGACCTTTTGTTTCAGTGCCTTCAAGAGTCGACTTTGTTATTAAAACTTGGATTATGAATTAGCTGAGGGCCCATAAAATATGGTTCCATCCCTCTGCTTCATCATATCGCGGTACAGCTCTGTGCTCTTTACGGCATAAGAAAGTGGATGGTTATGACTGTGAACGGGGGAGATATTTATCTCACTGTTCTTTTCCTCATAAAAATGTGTTGTTGAGTTTTCACGGTTCCCGTGAAATATTCTACAGCTCAGTACTGAGTTGCCTTAGAAGATAAATCATATGGAGAAAAATATCTGTGCTCAACATTGTCATAAGTACGAAGGGATAATCTGTTCTGATTTTCAATTGCATGCTGGTCTCAATGTATACAGTCAGTGGTTAGGCAATCCTTGCAGCCACGGACACGTACTGTACATCAAGCTACCCACCGCTTCTGTATACTAAGTCATTCCAACTATATATTTTTGCTATCGATCTCTTAAGCTACTCTTGCGTTGGTGTTAAACCTGTAGAGATTGCCAGTATTTTAGTCTTTGCAGAATGTCTCAGATTCATCAGGATAGGACCAGGACTGTGATTTTATTTTTTTGGATCATATATTTTCTTATTCTCCTGATTTTAAATGATAATAGAGACAGCCTCACTGCAGGAATTTGGATAGAAGTAACTCTTTGGGGCAGATTTATTGAGGCTGGCCCATGCTTCTTCATAAATTTGGTGCATTTTGGACTGTCGGAAAGTCAGAAAATAAAACCTATGCCTGCCTCGAGCAGATTTGTGCCAAGTTCCCTGTTATTTTCTGGCGTTATTGTTAAAAAATCCACTTAAAATTTGGATATCAAAAAATCTCAATCAGAAAGCAACTCTTTGCAGCAGATTTATTGAGACTGGCGCACGCCTCTTCATAAATTTGATGCATTTTGGACTGTCGTAAAGTCAGAAAATGAAATCTATGCCTGCTTTGAGCAGAGTTGTGCCAAATTCCCTGTTTTGTTCTGGCTTTATTGTTAAAGTGTAACTGTCATTCTTTTTTTTATTTTTGTAATGTGTAGGGGCAGTGATACTGATCATTTTTGTAATATACTTTAATTACTAAAATTGTACATTTCTATTAGAAAAATAGCTCTAAAGTGGCCCATTTTGAGCCTTAGCAACGCTCCTCTGTCTTCTGTTTGCATAACAGTGGAGACCTGCTCAACATTGACTGTGTTATGTAAACAGAAGACAGAGGAGTGTTGCTAAGGGTCAAAATGGGCCATTTTAGAACTATTT
The DNA here is from genome assembly GCA_900303285.1 of Rhinella marina. NCBI lineage: Eukaryota > Metazoa > Chordata > Amphibia > Anura > Bufonidae > Rhinella > Rhinella marina. The sequence continues at coordinate 131,100 of ONZH01015132.1, forward strand.
TTCTAATACAAATGTACAATTTCAGTAATTAAAGTATATTACAAAAATGGTCAGTATCACTGCCCCTACACATTACACAAATAAAAAAAAGAATGAAAGTTACACTTTTAGAAATCTACCTAAAATTTTCTATATAACAAATCTCAATCAGAAAGAAACTGTTTGCGCAGGGGCGTACATAGAAGTCACTGGGCCCCATAGCAAGAATCTAATTTGGGCCCCCACACCCCAATTCATAGCCCCTCCCACTATCCCATACTAGATGTAAAGGACCTGTGATGCTGAAGATGATGCCATCACAGGTCCTGGTAGATGTTCCTAACATGGGAACTGCACCATTCTTTGTGCAGTTCCTTTACTATATTTACAGCACATGTGATGATGATGGTGATGACGTCATCATCATAGTTGCTGGCAGATGCTCTTATCTAACCTGGGAACTACAACATGCTCTATGCAGTTCATTTGCTAGATGTACAAGACATGTGATGCTGAAGATGATGTAGGTCCTGGCAGATGCTCCTATCTAACATGGTAACTACACCATTCTTTGTGCAGTTCCTTTACTAGATGTACAGGACCTGTGATGACGTCATCACAGGCCCTTTAGCTTTCTCCACTGATGGTAGGGATACTATACTGTAGTGTACGAGAATTAGGGGACAGGGCCTATCCTCCATTGTGGGCGCCTTTTCCCCACAGGCTCCATAGCAATTCCGTGGTCTGCCTCTATTGGCGGTACACTGCTGTCTATTCGGCAGATTTATTGAGACTGTCGCACTTTGGACTGTCAGAAAATGAAATTTATGTCTCCTTCAAGAAGATTTGTGCCAAATTATCTGTTATTTTCACTAAGGAATCCAACTAAACCTTTTAGGTCCTGCCCCTCCAGTGAAATCATGTCCACATTTTATGTGCATGGTGTAAAAGGTGATATTTGTGTGTATGTGTGTTTGGGATTTTTTGAGGAAATTTTTATTATGTTTCCGGAGGCAATTTGTGACTTTTGACAAGAGAAAATGCCATCAAGCTGTCGATAAATTTCTCCATTTTATGGCAAAGTGCTGTTTGCGTTCTGAGTACAGAGGTCACTGTGCAGGAAGGAAGAAGAGGGAGTAGGAGTTGGAGGAGCTTCTTTGTTATCTGCCTCCAGCTTTATTATAGAGGTGCTATCTTTCAATGTACTCATGTCAGGTGATGATAATAAGATAACTGCTGATCCTGCCTCCAGTGTACATAGATCTATAACCAGAATGCCCATTTAGCATGTACTAAACACTGGCGTTAATTGCCATTTAATCTCCCAGCTCTGTCATTTATTATTACTGCCAGCAATGCCGAAGACTAACTTCTTCACGCTAACTATGCCCGAACACAGGAAAAAGTTTATAATTGACACAAAAGAACACAAAAGCTCAATTTCCCTAAAACAAATCCCTGCTAAACTGAGTGTAAGAGAACAGTGGAGGTTTTATCATGTAAATTCTTTCTAATTTAATTTAATCCACAGATTCAATTTTTTTGCCATCATTCAGCAGAATTCTCTTCTATTGATTTATTATCTGTTTGAATCGCATGATGTGCATTTTATATTTCCAGTAGTTCTTGCATATCTCCACTGCTCAGAGTTAGACGCTCTTAATCTGCAGATTTAGGGTATTTTTTACACTACTATATTTGTTAAAAAATTCATGTTCATGATAGATGCTTTTCTAATTTAAAAAGATAATCCTTCTTCTGACATGTCCCAACCAATTATGAAAATAGAGAGACCCTGGCACTCTACAATGGGGAACAGTAGCCCAAGAATTGTTCCAGAGCTTTCCAAAGTCAAAGTGGGCTCTCATGGTGGTGTGGCACCTGCAATTCCTATCATCTTCTAGCTTACCAGGTTTTCACCCTACGTTCCCATCTATACATCCTGTATATTGTTTATATCTAGAGATGAGTGAAGTACTCAAAAATTTAATTTGGTTGCTTCGCCAAATTTGACAAAAAAATAACAATAATACGGTGTAAAATAAAAATAAAATAAACTACGGTAAATCATATGGACATCATCCTACCTATCTTGAAGATCTAGTGCAAAATGTTATGCAAATCATGATGACATCATCACGTCGGCCGGCGTGATGATGTTATATGTCACTATTAGAGTTGAGCGAACGTGCTCGTAGCGAGCACTGTAGTGCTCGAATCCCCTGCGCTTGCATGGCCGCAGCGATCCAGATCCGTCCTCCTCACCCGACTGCAAGTCAGTGGGGACGAATCCATTTAGTATGACACACTCGTGTGTCATACCAAACGGATCCGCCCCCATTGACTTACAGTCAGGTGAGGACGTATCCGGATGCCTGCGGCCATGCGAGTGCAGTGCAGGGGATCCGAGCACTACAGTGCTCGTTACGAGCACGTTCGTTCAACTCTAGTCACTATGCGTGAGATTTTGTGTGAGATCTTTAATCAAGATGGTGGCAGCCGGCCCATCGCAAGCAAATGGATAAGTATTGTAAGTATGATTATTATTTTTGTTTTTTACATTATTTCAGTAAGTAGTTCTTCATTCTGAATTATATTAAATTATATTAATTATATATATATTATACCATATATGTATATATATATATATATATATATATATATATTTTTTTTTTTTTTTTTTAATGGTGGCACAACCCTTTTTCAATTAAGACACTATAACCAAGTATATTCCAGTCAGAATCTGCTTTATAGTATATCCATACATTTATGACATTTATGATGGTCCGACACTCCCAAATCTGCAGTCTAACCACCAAGAACCTCATGATCACGAGAATGGGAAACTTGTACAGATTTGGATATTTCCATATCTCCTCTAGACTATAATTGAGAATTCCATGGAACAGATGGGTGGCAGCTTCTTCTACCTTTGCTGTCCTTTTAGTTTCCAGTGTAGCCTATAGCAGATATTCTATGGATTTGGCCAAAAATTTATTGAATAGTTGAAACTTGAATAGTTGAATACAAGTTTTTAAAAGTTTTTAAAATAAATATCTTCCTCGGACTGGCCCACCAGAGTACCAGAGGATCGTTCAGTGGACCCTGTCTCTGATACCAATGGTGTAGCCCAAAGGTCCAGGAGAAAAAAACCCATTTGGAACCAATGCTTTACTGCTAGGGTCTATTTCTTTATTGGTGATATAGGGGTTGGGCCCAGAAAATAATTTCTTCTGGTAGGCTCAGAGAACCCCCAGTCGAACACTAATAAGTATTAAACTACTAACTACAAAACCAGGCCTGACTTCATCTCACTGACAACCCTGTATTACACGTACGCTACTCCGGTTCAACTCCTTGTCAAGGATTTTGAAAACAAAGATTTTCAAGGTCTGTGCACAGAAGTTTCAAATCTCAGGGAAAGGGAAACATCTTCAAGTATGATGTTCTGTTGTATTTTTTGTGCTTTAATGATGCGTGGTCTTTGTATACTGATGGAGTCAATCATGTATTGTAGGAAGAAGACAGCTCTGTATAATAATGACAGTGCGTTAACTGATCATAAATTAATACTCATTGGAAAGGTGGGCTGAGGCAGGGAAGGTAGTGCTTGAAGAAAAGCCATTAAAAAGCTTTTGTATGGCTGCTATCTTCTATGAGTGCTGCATAAGGTACCATATATGATTATAATTAGTGAAAGCATTCAAAGTGGAATTTGGTCCGAAGTTTAGGAAAACTTCGATTTGCAACAAATCCGAATTTCCTCAAGCTTCGTGGTAACAAATCAGTTTTTCCTAAAATGGCGGCTGCACGTGTTACAAAGTGAAAGTAAGAAGCCCGGGAATGCAAAATCGCCCATAATGCTGTGCAGCCAGACAATCCATCCCCTGTGATGTCACAGCCCTATAAAACCCTCATCCCATGCGGTCTTCACCATTGTCCAGTCAGCTGAGCACTTATTACTTATTCCTAAATGTACTTATTCCTACATCAGCTGTAAATGAAATTTAATACCAATGAGATGGAAGCCTTTATTATTCCAGTGCCAGCGTGCAAACGAATACCATCCAGTCTTCCCCCCTTAGAGGGGCCAGGACTTAATGATGACCATCCTCATCTATTGCTGGCTTTACTTCTTCCAAATCATCCTTCAAAGTCTCCATTTCCTAGAAAAGTCAGCAAGATGCAGAGAGGGGAGGAGCGGGATGTTCCTGATGACTTATTCTTGATATTAGATGATGTGGAAAAGAAGAAAAAGCAGAAGAAGTAGAAGAAGTGCTCCCAGCTGTAGGGCAGAAGAGTGCTGGGGTTGGAGAAGTGGTTATGACAGAGCTGATTAATTTTCTATGTTTACTGCCAAATAACCTGCAGGAGATGTCAGGCCAGAACCGCAATAATATGAATATTCCCCCCACCCTAACCAGCCCAACCTCATACCAGCAACAGCCCCTGTTTAAAGGTGCCACGCGGCCATTAATGAAGAAGGACTATACAGTGTGGTCTTCATTATTAAGTGAAAGGCAGCTGCAGGATAATTGCTTGCACGGTTCTTCACTGCAGCATGACTGCTCTGTGTGGCCATACCCTAAGGCACAGTGGCCTGGGTATACCTGATTTATAGCCATTTGTGATTAATTAATTTGCAAAAAATCTAATTTCTTGGGTAACTTCGGTGAAGTTGCCAAATCGAATTTTCAAAACTTTGCTTAGCTCTAATTATAATGCCTTTATTCTGCTTTAGATGGTTTTTGAACCATAGACCTCAACTGGTAAAGGTGGAAGAGCCTAGGTGTTTGGAAGGATATCAATGGAAAACTTGCCATGTCATACATAACTTGGACCAGCTGTCACTGTATCTATTCACATTCCCTTAACCAAATATATTTTGTTATAGGGGTTGTCCAGGATTATGACATTGATGGCCTATCCTCAGCATAGGTCATTAATATTAGATTGGTGAGGTTCAGCTTCCAGTAGCCTTGCCATTCAACTGTTCGAAGAGGTCACAGAGGGTGCTGCAGACTACTCACTACCAATCACAGCACCTTACCTTTTTTATAGTGGCTGTGGTTGGAATTGCTGCAGAGGCCCATCCACTTGAATGGGACTAAGCTGCCCTAAGCCATGTGACCAATGAACGTGATGTCACTGACCTAGGACAGGACTCTCACTAGCTCAAACAGCTGATCGGCTGAGGTGTCGAGAGTCAGACTCCCACTAACCAGATATTGATGACCTATCCTGAAGATAGGCCATCAATATCAAAATCCTGGGAAACCCCTTTGAATATCAATTTCATGAGGGAAATATAGAATTGTGGAAGACACCTTGAAGGGAAGCCTATATTTTTTCAGTTCACAGGGGTTGTCAAGCACGATTCAATTTTTTATATGCATGGAGCAGAATAGTTTTAACCAAAAAAATTACCATTACTCACCCCCCTAATTCCCGCCGCTGCTGTTCTAAAGCCACTGGTCTGTATTTCTTGATCCTACCTATTGACATAAGAAATGGCAAGAGATGCCTGCTTAGCCAATCAATGGCTGCAGCGTTGACCTGCCTCAGCCAGTCATTGGCTAAGCAGACATTTCCAGCTTGACAAGCCAGCACCAGAAAGTGGAGTCCAGCAAGGACGGTTGTGCAGTGATTGGCCAAACAGGCATCTCCATGGCTTTTTCTGCATGTTGAGCTGGCACCATGATTTGGATGTGTGGGCTCCTAGGAGAATCCAGTCATGCCCCAAAACGATCCTTAGAAGCCAACCCAACAACTCTAGGGAGACACCAAACCTCTTCAAAAAAGTCCCCCCCCCCAAAAAAAAAAAATGAAGCACTTTCCTACACAATACTTTTTATCCACCTGAAGCACATATGCTCTGAATTTACCCAGAGCAAACCTATAAGCACCCGAATGGCATCGGCTGGTTAAAATAAGGAGATGCTAATTTTTTGGAACCATTCTGCCCCACATATGAAAAATATATAATCCTACCAGATAATCACTTTAAGACAGTATATACGCTAGTATACACTTTGCTGGGTTCATAGATGTTCTTAGATGGGCACTCATCTAAGGTTACTTTCACACTTGCGTTGTAAAGATCCGTTTGTGAGATCCGTCACAGGCTCTCATAAACGGTCCAAAACTGATCAGTTTTGTCTTAATGCATTCTGAATGGAAAAGGATCTGTTCAGAATGCATCAGTTTTGCTTCAGTTTGCTTCAGTTCAGTCAGCATTCTGCTTTGGAGGCGGACACTAAAACATTGCTTCCTGCGTTTTGGTGTCCGCATGAAGAAACTGATCCAAACGGATCCGTCATGACTCACAATGTAAGTCAATGGTTGTATGGTCCGGTTGTATTATCTTTAACATAGCCAAGACGGATCCGTCATGAACTCCATTGAAAGTCAATGGGGGACGGATCCGTTTTCTATTGTGTCTGAGAAAACGGATCCGTCCCCCATTGACTTTCAATGGAGTTCATGACGGATCCGTCTTGGCTATGTTAAAGATAATACAACCGGATCCGTTCATAACGGATGCAGACGGTTGTATTATCATGACGGAAGCGTTTTTGCTGATCCATGAAGGATCCAGCAAAAACGCTGGTGTGAAAGTAGCCTAATATGAATGCTTCTCACTACAGGGTGTATGCAACATTATTCTGAATGTTTCCTTGCTAAAGTGACCAACGTAGCCAAGATATGTCTCCATCTGTGATTTCCGCTCTGTATAGATGACTTGACCTTGAAATGCCCATATCCCTGCATTGACCCACAAACTGCATGTTCTTAGATTGCACGGTGGGAGTGCTGCATCTCATCTTAGAAGATATGAGCACTGGGACAAGGAGATTATATTTTGTACGCTCACATTCCTTATTTCCCTACTGACACGTGCTGCTTTTTTCTAAAGCGCTTGCTCTTATCACTCTGCTCTCCACCATCTTCTTAGTAGAGGCTTCTTTTGTTCCTCTATGTCAAAGCAAGAGTTGGGATCAGATATGGAGAGGCGAGAGTGTGCCTGGGTGGGAAGTGGAGTGGGGGTTATTAATTAGGCTATGATTTCTGTAGGCATGTGGATAAAGGACACTCTGCTGCCTTATAGCATATCGATTCTTCTTCCTTTGTGTCCCTTGTGAAGGTCAAGCTGTCACTTTGTTCTGGATGTCTCTGTGTCATCAAGGGTCTCATGCTAAGCGTTCTCCACAATAGCATTCCTAGCACCTAATTTAGATCTGCAACCAAGAGGAGCGCACACAGGGACAGACTCAAACCTTAACTACCTCACTTCCAGAGGACCATCAAGGAGATAGCATATATGTATGCATGAATCCCACATAAGACCTATGCCACAGTGTCAGAAGACCACAAAATTAGATGTGTGTGACCCGAAGATTGAACCATATCTAGAGTGTGCTATCTGCTGCCATAATTTATGACTCTACCTGAAGCACATGATGACCACCCATGAGTAGTCAATGTTTAGAAGGAGACCAGTTTATCATTGTCATACAAAACTGACTGCTCATCAAAAAAAACCTGCTCATAGACTGAACAGAATGACATATCAGAATGTGTACAAATATCAGACTAATCAGCTGAGTAACCATGTTGAGGCTGGCACCACGCTTAGAGTGGTGGCATTTGGAAAGGAAGCAGTGACTGAGCTAACTTATAAGGAAAAAACATTTTTTGTATTACTGTAGTAAAACCAGAAAACCTTGTCCAAGATAAACTGAGTTGAAAAAGTTCCTAGGTGATGTCAAAAGGTGATGTTCTTCTGTCTGATGATGGAATTCGTAATTGGCTCTATCTAGTTTAAATATAGAGTTCTTTCCTAAAATCTATTCCGTATTGTACAATGATTTTAAATGCATTTGAAGGGTAGGTTCACTTTAAAATATAATTTGAAGAAATGGCTGGTGAACCAAAAAAATCATATTTTCAATATTCTCTAATTAGCTTTTAAATTTGGTTTCGTCTCCTGCAGTACCTTCTCTTGCTCATACTTAAAAGCGTTTTCAGAGATTTTTTAACTAATGACCATAACCCTGGAATGTGATACATATTATCAGCATTTTGTATTAAAGTGGTTGGAATGACACATGGGTAACCCACCATCTTCTAAATGATGGAGCTACAACGAATAACGTTTTTAACAAGATCTTATAGAGGCAGTCCATACAGCTGTTATAGAACCAATTAAGATGTGTCCCCTAGGTCAGGTTGGCCACTGTTTCCTCTTCACTGGCATAGAAACCTTATCAAACATTGGAGGGAGCATCTCCAGTCCCTCCATATCACAAAAAAGTGCTGACCACTCTTATGCAGAAATTAATGGTAGAATGAACCAGTAGATCCCAATTATATTTAGCCTTTGGACAGTTTCCTCTCTTATATGTTCCTTTTAATCAAGAGATGGGAATATTGCTGTGAGCTAACAGTTTTAACATGATCCTATAGAGGTCGTCCATATGGTTGTTATAGGAATTATTAAGATACGTCCCTTAGATCAGGTTGGACCCACGTTGTCCTCCATTTCCTCTCCACAGGCACAGCCACCTTGAAGAGTATATCTCCAGTTTCTCCATGTCACTAACAAGTGCTAATCCCTCCTATGCTGAAACTAAGGGTGAAAAGGAGACCTCATTTATTTTTAACTTCTGAACCCTATCTGCTCGTTATATGCCCCTTCTAATTAGGAAATGGACTATTTTAACAAGATCTTATAGAAGCAGTCCATACTGATGTTCTAGGACCCTTGAAGATGCATGCCCTAGATCAGGTTGGCCCTTTTTCCTCTCCATAGGCACAGCAAGTTTATCAAACATTGGAAGCAGGTGTTTCCAGTCCCTCCATGTCACAAGCAAGTGCTGCTGAGACTAAGGGTGGAATGAACCAGGAGACCCCATTTATTTTTAACCTTGGGACCCTAAGGTCTCTTTTTACACCCCATCTTTTTTCCATACGCTCTCTAAAGCTATAGCTATGAGTTTTGAAGAACCATCCAGTACTAAGCAGTCTACGATACATAATGTCTTCATTGGGATAGACTGCAGAACCTAGACTTCATACCAGTCTTGTCTTTGGCGTACAGAGCCCGGAGGAGTTAATCTGTATAACACGATTATTTTTTTATTCGCACAACAGATAGAGTGCGATGTTATCGCTGACACAAGCCATTTTATTTAGTCTCCTGTGCAGTGACGCATTTGTTTTGCCACGGGCATCATTAAATATGGCTATTTTGGGTACAAATGGCTGCCCTCAGACACAGCAGATCAGCACTGTTTAATATCAATATTAATTGCTCCTGAGATTCCCGGCCAGCTGCATGCAAGAGGCTTAGATCTGCAGCTGGCACTGAACTCTGGCCACCAAGCGGTTAATATGGATGCTCTAGTTTAGTCATGCATCATAGTATACCAGTGCCATCCACACAATGCTGCATGGAGGAGTTAAACATGGTGATTAGGGGGGGTAATGACTTCCTGGGTGATGTGTGAGCCTCTCCTCACAAATCTCAGGGTATATTTTTCGACACAAGCATCCTAGAGTCACAACAGCTCAGGGCCATTGAGAGAACCATTCTGACCAATAATGGCTCTAAGCACCAGTATATCAAGGTAATAGCGAACCTATCTTCTTCTGTCTGCGAGGATTGATTGGTTGGTTGGATGTTTGATTGGTTAGTTGGATGGATGGATGATTTATCATTTTTTTCATTTCAAAGTACTAATTTGTATATTGTTATTTTATATTAATATTATCAATTTTCAGCTATTGTATTATTATAAGGTTATGTGTTGCTTTTATGCTTTTTTCCCCTTTCTATAGTCATGCTTGTCTTCTACATCATCTTCCTTGACTGCATAATCTTTCGTGCTTCACGCTACACTTTAAATGTGTCGATTGTATGTTTCTTTCAACCGAGCTGTCATTGGCAGTACAGGATTGTGACTGCAGGACCCGTAATTTGCTCATTATCGATTATGTGACACTATTTTCTCCCAGTAGTCCGTCTGAATAGAACTGTATAGAAGGCAGGAGCATTGGTACGTCTGATCTAAGAGATGAGATACGGCATGTACGGCATGTGGTATGAAATTCCAATATTTCTGGCACTGCTCTTTATGATACTTACCTACAGGTAAGAAATATTGCCCTAAAATGGATTTGTGGTCATGCATCATACCACACCGCTTTTCCTTAATCTGTCTGCATTAGGTTCCTGTGACTGTAAGGATGGTCACAGGAAACTTAGGATAGGATTTCCTTAGGATAGGATCAATAATGAGACGGGCATACCTCTCCATTCAGTTGTCCCAACAAGAGACCCCACCAGACCCCATGTTGTCTCCGTAAGGAAATCCATCATAGTTGTCTCAGATGAGATTGCTCCTTTACCTCTGATGAGCAGTGAAAGCTCATTTACTGGGAGGGACATCGAACAAACCAGTCGTGGATTTGCAGCAGACGATTAAGCGTGTATATACTGTACGGTAATGAGAACTAGTCATTGATTCATGTAAACATATTGAAAAATAGAAGAACCATTACTGTCTGTTCAAAAATTCTACTTTAAGGACACTGCAAGAGATTTATGAAATCAGAATTTTCCTCTAAGTTACGGATGGATAAAAGAGACAGCTTCCTGGGGAATAGGGAGGATTTTGTCACCATGCCATGCCAGATGTATCCGAGAAATCACAACATCCATACACACAGCTTGCTAAAAATCTAATTGAAAATTGTCAGTTTTACTAGGGCGGCAATGCTTTTCTGCCTGATGTTCAGTGCTTGGATATTATAAAGTAATTTGAACATTCAGATGCATATCCATTTAAAAATGCAATTGGTGTTAGCTTAGGTAGTGTGCGAGCTTACACAAAAAGGTGGTTACTTAAAGGGATTGTCCATGAAAAAAATAGTCCACATTTTTCAAAGCTGCTCCTGGACCCTTTTTTTAATTACATATAATTAAAATTTAGTCAAGCTACTGAGTTACTCAATAAAATCTATCCGTATAGCGCCACCTGCTGTTTGCTCTTTTTCTTTATTATTCTAGTCGCCTGGCTGAGCTGGTCGCACATGCTCAGTTCCCTCTTTTAGCTGCCACCAGCTGAATCTACTGTTAGGAGCTGTGACAGTTACAGGGAGAGAGCTGTAGCAGAAAGGACACTCCCCTGAGAAAGCACATACACACACCCAGCTATTATAGCAAAAGAGCTGCAGTGGGAAGGACACCCCCCTAAGCTGCCAGCTTGAATTAAATCTAGCAGAGCATTTACTGTAACGACTGGGGAGATTTCTGGATCCATGTCAGTTACAGGACTTGAATGGATCCGCGATCTGCAAAAGATAGGACGTGTCCTATCTTTTACGGAGGCACAGACCTAAAAGCCCACAGATGGGCTTCCATGTGTTTCCGTGGGCTTCCGCACCGCGCTTCTGCTCCGCAAAAGATAGGTCATGTCCTATCTTTTGCCAAATCTTGCAGATCGCGGATCCATTCAAGTCAATGGGTCCACATCCACAGCACGGAGTTCACACGGCTGGTGCCCGAGTATTGCCAACCTGCTGTTTGCGGTCCACAACATGAGCACAACAGCCATATGGTCACGTGAATGAGCCCTAAGGGTGAGCTTTTTATATCTTTTTACATAACGGGTGGTTATCCACTGTGTCTGCAATATAGAAGGATTTACTATCAGGATTCTTTACTGTAAGAGCGCTATGATTATGGAACTCTGATTAGCTGAAAGAGCATTAGAGTTACCTGGATGCCTTTCATGAGTAATATACAGTAACATTGCAAGTTACATGTAATAGAGAATAGGTTGTTGATCCAGGGATTTATTCTGACTGACAGATATGGAGTTGGGAAGGGGCTTTTCCCCCCAAAGCCGATTCTACTACTGTACCCCATGGGGGTTGTTTTGGGACTAGGTGGACCTAAGATGTTTTTAACTTTAATGTTATGAATTGTAATATCTACTGTATGACGACTTCTACATTTAGCGTCCATTGTAGCTCTGACAAAAGCTTACGGCACATTGTGTAATTGGGCAGCTTTAGTGCATTACATGCTACTATCCATGACTTAATCTCTTGAACCAATATGTGCTTATTAGAGATGAGCAAATTTCTTACAAATTTGGTTCAATTCAGCTGAATCAGCCAGCTGATTCGATTCGGGTCCAAATAACTTCGAACCAAATGGCAAAGTGCAGCAAGCCCTTGAGGAGCCGGTGGAGAGGATGGGAGTAGTAGTGGCACTGATAACATGATGTGTCACGGTGTACTCCCTCAGGCCATTGCTCCCCGGGGATTGGTGCTGTGGAATCATGCCAGAAGTAAACTAATAAAAGTCTCTCTTTACTGAGATCAAAATGTAACTTGTAGTACATCCAGCAGTAGTAGGTAAAAAGTGCAGTTTCTGCCTCTAGATGATGAGGTAAGGTGGTTGGATAAGTGACAGTTTTGGACACTCCAGATATGTTGATAACTCTCTCTTGCACTTCTGGCTAATAGATATAAGATGACACTTGTGGATATAGGTGTCGACTGTGTAATAAAGGCTTTTTGAGTTGGACTGGCCTGGATGTTATTTAGGTGATGGGTGTCTGAACCATAGTCCCTCACCTGCAGCATATGTTAAGCTGTGGCTTGCTGGTCACTCTGCTGTCTGTATAATGCTGTAGCTTTTCAGGTTTCCTGGGGTTTTAGCATTCTTTCAGTCTCTCTGGACTAGTGGTCTCAAGGGAGAGTTGGATTTCTTGCTGATCCCTAAGACCCTAAGAGTAAGAGCAACTGGACGTGCTTCCTTCCTCTTCACTGCTGTAGCTAGAACTCCCTTCCCTGGCAGGAAGAAGAACCAGTCCATTCCTACCAAAAGGGGAGGAACAAGGTGTTTACTCCTGTCCCTGACAACCATACCTCTTCATACTGGTGTACTTACATAAATAACATATTAATCAACTTCAGATATACCCAGGTATGAGGTACTGCAAAATGACCCAATTGCCTGGAAAAGTCTCTCATTCTCTTCTGTCTCTCTTCTCTCTTTCTTTCCCCTCTCTTCTTCTCTCTCTCTCTCCTCTCTCTATCTCCCTCTCTTTCTCTCTTCTGTCTCTCTTTCTCCCTCTATTCCTTTCTCTCTCCCTCTCTTCTGTCTCTCTGTCTTCGTCTATCTACCTCTCTCTTTCTCCCCCTCACTGTCTTTTGTCTCTCTCTCCCTCTCTCTTTCAATCTTTCTCTTTTTGATTCTACCAAATCAGGAACAGGAAATTCAGGTTCATTAGAATCAGAACTTTTTGAAAAAATCAGGTCAAATTTCCAAATTTTACAATTGAGTCATTCTTCTCTAATTGTTATCCTTACAGTCCAAGAACACTAGTCATTGCCCTGATAGTTTGGATTAGTTAGGTCCTTATAGGCTTACCGAACAGTTTATACAAGTGCTGTGTAGATACCTACAGTAGCAGTAGAAAGAGTTAACTGCAGGACACATGGGTTATCTACCTATGGGAGCTGACACCAGATTGATGCAAAAAGAAATATCCTTGTATTAGCTGCAGAAGAAATCCGTCAGTGTCAAACACGCTACAGAACATTAATAGAATGATTGAATCCTGGGGACATGGACATATTTCTATAGCGGTAATAGTTAAAAGAGGTTCCAGTGACTGCAAGGTTCCAGGCATTCATCCTGACCAGACAAAGATGGCATTGCAGAAACCACTGTGCGTCCTATTTTCTGTTAAATATCCATATATCCGTGTAATGTTGTCAGCTGGACTGCAAAGATATTTTATAAAAGGGTTGGGTAAATACTGATCTTTCATCTTTGCTAATGGAATTGGCAGGGAATTTGTATGGGCGTATGTGAGTTACATTATCAAATTTCCCTACAGAATTTTCGGTAATAAGGTGTTTAGTATAAGGTCAAATGAAAATAGAAAACCGCTGTAATGCAACTGCTCACGAATGGCTTCTTTGACTTGGTAATGAAATGGGTACACAGTTTTTCGAGTTGAGCTGGAATTTCATCTGCTTTTAGAAGACCTGTGGAGAGTGGTACCCACAGGAGAAATTGCTGGATTAATTATGGTACAGAACAAGAAAATGTCCAAAGGGAGCCTTTGAACTTCTGGTTAAATTTTCTGCAGTACCAACTAACTTCAAAGCTTCATCAAGTGTGATCCTGACAGGGCTGAGAATAAGGATCAGAGATGGTCTGCAGTCATATCTAATCATCTCCAGAGAGCCAGATACATATTGTGTGTGGCACATTCGGATTCCTAAGAGCAAAGGACCATCTAACAACCACTGAGATCCCTTTGCTTAAATCCTGACAGAAGAATGAGCCTCAGATCTAATATCTGTGCTCAATATTGTAGAAACAACATCTTTGGCCTCACAAACGGAGGACTACTGACAGGCCGGTGTTAATATTAGAAGAATTTGTAGAACCCGTCTGTTTGCGCTATTTTTACAAAGAGTACAGTATATTAGCTCTTAAGCTATTGAGTATTCACTAGAGGATTTAAAAGCGACGAAATGTAGCAAGATTAGAACCAATTTTGATTATAATAGAAAATTGTCCACCATGGCAATCAGTGTCGTACATAGAGAAGTAAGGGCCCCATAGAAAGGATCAAACCAGGCCCCCACACAGGACAGAAGGGTTTCTGCCTAAACCCTTTTCAATGACCCTTGAGCAATTTTTCCACTGCCTCATTTGATAAAAGTTGTTCCTTTAGAGGGTAGAGTCCTGACCAAGTGTTCACCTCCAGTAGAAGAGGAGATGATCCCAACTAATACTGGAGCCCCCTCTTGCCCTGGGCCCCATAGCAGTCGCATGGTCTGCCACTATGATAGTTACGTCCCTGATTGCAACCTATTTATTGACGTATTTTATCTAAAATGTAAAAATATTAAACAAATTTGCAAACAGTCTTGATTAAATATGTCTTACCTAGATCTATACATCTCCATGGTTACAGACTACAAACAAATCTTGTAGTCTGATCCTACAGTCATACTCCTTTCCATCTGTCAATCTACCAAAATATATTAAAATATGAAGCTTGATTTGAGTCAATGGCGCCAGTGCTACCCTTTGAGCCAACACTGCCAGTTGTACAGTGTTTGTTACCACTTTCCTACCACTTAAATGGATGAATGGATGACCTCTGAGCTTGAACCAGAAGACCTGTTGACATGGCAATGAAACCAGGAAGATTATTATTTTGCTATTTTTTTTACTTGCATCTGATATAACAGATTAGCAGATTCTACAGTGCAGTACACAGAATATAATAACTCTCATCAGTCTCTGTACCCATTAGACTCACAATCTAATGTCCCTATCTCAGTTGCTTAAGTGCACGTAGGAGACACACATTAGAGCTAGTTTCATAAGAAGCCATTTAACCTATCAGTATGTTTATGGAGTGTGAGAGGAAACTGGAACACTCAGTGGGAATCCATGTAATTGCAGAGGTTGGTCCTAATCAGATTTAAAGGGGTTTTCTGAAATTTCGATACTGATGACCTATCCTCAGTATCAAAGGTCATCAGTATCATCAGTATCTGATTGGTGGGAGTTCGACATCCGGGACCCCCGCTGATCAGCTGTTTGTGAGAAGGCACCAGGGCTTCTGTGAGCGCCGGAGCCTTCTCACAGCTTACCGTACATTGTATAGCATTCACTTCAATGGGGCTGAGTGCGATACCAAGCACAGATGCTAAACAATCTACTGTGTTAGGTAAGCTGTGAGAAGGCCACGGAGGTCACAGGAGTGCTGGTGCTTCTCAAACAGCTGAGCCTAGGTGTCAGACCCCCAACGATCAGATATTGATGGCCTATCCTTAGGATAGGTCATCAGTATCAAAATCTTGGAAAACCCTTTAAAGGACATCCTTTAAAGGAGTTTGGGGGCTTTTTTTAGCCCAAGATGAGTAGAATGCAATTAAAAGTTAAAAAAAGCCCCCAAGCTTTTTTTAACTATTGCATTTTACTCATCTTGGGCTAAAAATCATATTTTCAGGTGGTCATTATTAAACATTTTCAACTGTTTTTCTTCTACAGCTTTCATTTTACGTGCATTTGCAGGCTAGCAGGCTTTCTGTTTAATATGGAATATGTCAGGGAGCTGCTCTGAATGCCCAATCTGTAGCCCTTATCTCTGAACTCCTGGCAGCTCATATTTTTATCTGCTTGATAATTTAGCTGAAATGAGTGTTTATAAGCTTTCAAGAGTTCAGAGATAAGGGCTACAAATCATACTGTCCAAGCAGCTCCCTGAGGGATTCAGTGTACTAAAAACCTTTTATCCTGCAAATGAACTTAAAGTGAAAGCTGTAAATGAGAAACTGTAGATTTTTTTTGTTAAAGTACCAATTGACAAAAAAATTTTAGCCCAAAAATGCAAAAAAAAATGTCCATAGCCCTTTAACCCCAATACCATTGTGCTAAAAATCAATAGTGCTATCCCAAGAGCTGCCCATGTTATCAAAATAATTCACAGTGCAGTTTCCATGCCTCGTGTTGTGACAGTTCTTATTTGGCTTTAAGCCTCTGTAGCATAAGTTCCATATTATAGATGTAGTGAGACAACGGTAGAGGGGAAATGAACAGCCCACATATCTCTGCTTTACAAATGCCACGCATTAATTATAACGTTTCCAATTTTGCAGTACTGGTAAAGCAAGAGCAGGATTACATTTTTCTTTATTTAGATTCTCACAATTTCAGCTCTTAGGCATTTCTCTTACAGTGCTTTTGCCTGTATTCCTTGGCCCATATCCCTGACCATAGGAAGGGCTTTCATGTAGGAGTCACTAACCTTTGAAGTACAGTTTTTGTATGGGTTAGGATTGATCAACTTCTCAAAACCAATGAACACTTAGGATCTTGCAAAGAAGAGATGTTTAGACACTCCCCCTTTATGGTCGTGTAGAGACATACTGACATTAGAAATCATCAACATATACCTCCAAGTCACAAATCGGAGATGAGCGAAACGATTCTGAAATTTGTTCTGAATTTCCTGAATCTGAATTTTGTTTGATTCGTTTTATACAAAAAAATTGAGGAGAGAGAGAGTGAGAGAAACTTTTCCAGGGAATCAGAGAAGTTTAGATTCGGGTCGAATTTATCTGAACCCGGAATGAATAAGACAGTTGATTTGGTCGAATCGGACCAGAATCGACTTTTACAAAACGTGTTCATCTCGAGTCACAAAGCAAGTGGCAGTAAATATTTCTCCAGTTAGGTGTTATCTGCTGGCGCCTGCTCCTGCTTTCTTGAGGTTGATTAATTATGTGCTTGTCGTATAATAACAAAGACATCATTGTTTCCCCATCAATGAAACAAAAGTATCTTACCGCAAACAAGCAATCACAGAGGAGCCACCGATTAAGAAATGAAATAAAAACCTAACCGGGCTGGCAGAGTCTGATCCTATCGCGCCCAAATCATCTTGTAGCTCATTATTCTCGGTGGGTGAAATCACTGCGTAACGCTCGTTTTTTTTTTTCTAGTAAGCCCTCTGGGTTCGGGGATTTCAAATGACAATCCTTGAGATTACAGGATTTTGCATTGTATTTAAACAGGCAATTTGATGCGGAACTCAGGGTGAATCAACGGTCGCTTCTGAAATAATTTTTCTGACCCACGGTAATTAAAGCAGCTTCTATGTATAGTGCCTGAGAAAATCCATTTAAAAGGGTTAGGGTGAGCGAGCATCTTGCAACTTTATAATGAGTAAGAGGGTCAGCCCTGGATCAACATTTACCTACAATGCACCTATTTATACAAAGGAATTGTGACCCTAGGGTGCACTGCGCCCTCTACTGTTGGCACAGCCAGCATCTGAGGGCCATGACGGTTACATGAAGGAGGGTAATTAATTTAGGTTCATGACAAGTAAACCAGGGAAAACCAAAAGGAGTGGGAAGAGGTGACACTTCTCCGTGACATAATCAATGCTTTCTTTTTGCCTCCCTCTCTTTCAGCTCTCTGGATCCGCTCTGTGCTGCCAGCTCAACCTTACTATATTAAACTCTTGCCTCCCTCCTCTCCTCCAGAGAACCTGGATCCGTTAATTAACAAACAAACGTCTTTCTCCTTTCCATGTCTCTCCCTACACTCGTAGGCCGCTATGTGACATTAACTCCCTTCCTCCTCGTTCGCTCCATACCAGGGATTCAGGCTTTTTCTAGTATTTCTTTTTTTGTTTTTTCTCTTTTTCTGCCAATTTAGTGATCTAGACAAAGACTTTTGGAATAACAATGACAGCACAGCCCACCAGAAATGGAGCTCTTACCCTCCAAAGGAGTTTATCCTAAACATTTCACCTTACGCCCCCTATGGTGACCCAAGGCTGGCCCTCAAGTGAGTCTTTCTATTGCCTGGTATGGTCGTATGTAGTGAGTATGTACAACTCCCTAACTCCTCTCACACGCCTCCTCCCACCTGCTCCTATAACCCTCGCTCCACTTCACCCCCATGGGCAGATAAGCCATGGAGACGAGCAACCCATCCTAGCTTCCACTAAGGGATGCGCCTCCTGTCTAGCCTCCCCTCGCCTCACCTCCTTTTCCATTTAATGCCAGGAAGGGTTGCCCGTTATAGCAGAGTGTGCTCTACATCCGCACTGTGTGGTCTGATTCACTAACACGCCTCTTTCTTCCTGTGGCTGGCTAGCTGTCTGGTGCCTTTCCCAACAGATTTTCTCCATGTTAACCCTATGTTGTTTCTTGAGATGTGGAACTTTTTACCGTCATCATTCCCGGGCTGCCGTCTTCCTCCCTCTTCTAACGAAAGATGCTTCGGGTTATTCTTGTATATGTTGTTTTAGACTATTGGTTTGCAGAGCTGACCTATCCCTCTTTCTCTCTTTTTTTTCTGGTGTCTTCATGTGTGTATACGTTTTTCCCTCCACTGTGTGTTTCTGTCTTCACATTGCGTGTCCTTTCTTTGCACGTGGGCATATTTCAGTGGCACAGTATTGTCTGGTAGTAAATCAGCAGCATGTGGCACCTCGGGTTTATTGGATAAAGATGGCCGGATGATGGACAAGCAGTTTCGAAATGAAAGCATGAAGATCAGTATGTCTTCCCAAAGCCATCACAGCGAACCAGGCCTGGGAAAACCAGGAAGAGGTCGTTGGCACACCGTTCAGAGTCACTTGGCGTCCGGGAATCTCAAAACCAAGTGAGTGTTAGAGAAGTTCAACAAGTGTTTCATTAAAGCCGTAAACTAAATCAGTGCACCAGATTGAAGTCCCAACTTCCTTCTCCTTAGACAACTATCAACATCTTTATGTGCCAGTTTTAAAAAAGAGACTGCTTGGGTCTATCTCTTGCTGTTCTTCTCAGGACCAACAACAGTAATATTACTAGGTCCTAAAACTCCACAATATACATAGGAGGAGAACATATTCCATAGAAATGGTACAGTAGTTGACCATGGAGAATTTAAAAAAACAAAACAAAAACAGAATAATACAATACCCACACAATCGGGGAAATTGTCCCCTTAGACAACTATCGACATCTTAAGGTGCTATGTTTAAAAAAAAAGACTGTATGGATCTATCTCTTGCTCCTCTTTTCAGGACCAGCACCAGTAATATTACTAGGTCCTACAAGTCCACAAGATACACAGGGGGAGAATATACTTCCATAGAGATGGTACAGTAGTTGACCATGTAGAATAAAAAAAAAAAACAGAATACTTGGGAAAATTGTCTCCTTAGACAACTACTGTATAAACATCTTTAGGCGCCAAGTTTAAAAAAGGGACTGTGTGGGTCTATCTCTTGCTTCTCTTCTCAGGACCAACACTAGTAATTTTACTAGGCCCTACAACTCCACAATATACATAGGAGAGCATACTTCCATAGAGATGGTACAGTAGTTAACTATGTAGAATTGAAACAAAAAAGAAAAATAGAATGGTAAAATACACACAAATTTGGGGAAATTGTCTCTTTAGACAACTATCAACATCGTAAAGAGCCGCATTTAAAAAAATAGACTGCGTGGGTCTATCTCTTGCTCCTCTTCTCAGGATCAACACCACTTAATATTACTAGATCCTACAACTCCACAATATACATGGGAGGAGAACATACTTCCATAGAGACGGTACAGTACTTAACTATGTAGAATTAAAACAAAAAAGAAAAATAGAATAATAAAATACACACAAATTTGGGGAAATTGTCTCTTTAGACAACTATCAACATCTTAAGGAGCCATGTTTAAAAAAAGACTGCGAGGGTCTATCTCTTGCTGTTCTTCTCAGGACCAACACCAGTAATATTACTAGGTCCTACAGCTCCACAAGATTCATGGGAGGAGAACATACTTCCATAGAGATTGTACAGTAGTTGCCCATGTAGCATTAAAAAAAATAAATAATAATAAAATACCCATAAATTTGTTGAAATATTTATAGCACATATGCTTATGTACAGTATAATAGCACTTTTCCTCCACATCCTTATTTTTTGACATTTTTATGCAGAGAACATTCAGCTGTGTTCAGGAGACATTTGTCATGTAGCCTTCTTCTGTTTAATATTAATATGGTGTTGAGGATTGGATTACGCTTCGTATTATTCAATCTTTTGTATGCAGATTTCATATTCAGAACATCCTTAAAGAGACTCTCCACCTAATTGTATTTGTAGAAAATTCTGATTTATAATGCAGGCTGAGATGAGATGTGACTTCTGTCAGTGATTTCTCCTCTTCCGAACACAGAGGTAGTCACATACACTTAACCTTTGTCCAAGATTATTAAAAAAAAGGATCTTCCATTTTCCAGAGACATCTCCGCTCTTGTCTATAGGCTGTACTTACTATTGAAGCTCAGTCCTATTCCCTGGAACTGCAGTACTGGACACTGACCATGGACAGGAGTGGGGTTGTTTCTAGAAACGAAAAGAACGTAATTACTCATGTAATAATAATTTTGGAACCTTTATTCTTATGACGGTATGTTGTGTCATTCCTTTGTTATTCCTGCTGGAAGTTATGAATGAATTGAACACAGTTTGCAATGAAGGTCCAGCTGGATGTTTCCAGTTGGGGGTGTTTCCCTGCACAGTCTGACATTATCCAATCAGTGCTGTGAAGGGACAGACTTTCAACTGGTAACACCCAGCTGGACCTTCATAGCAAACTGCTAGTAATTCATTCATAACTTCTAGTAGAAATAATAAAGGAATGGCACAACATAGAGTCATGAGAATAGATGCTCTATAATTGTTATTACATTTGGAATACAAGTAGATGCTAACACAGACATGTCAGGAGAGGGGACAGGTCCGCTTTAAAGCTCAGGTGGCACATTCTTAGCAAACAGCCTGTCCAGACCAACAAATGTCTTTAGCTCAAGTCTGAGATCAAAAACAGGCAATACATTTTTTTTCTGTTACTACCTTAGTAATCAGATTTTTTTGTACAAGTAAATATAGGTGGAGAACCACTTTCAATGAATATCGTATCAGACCTGATAATAATAGGTGCTGTTATCAGCCAAATCTGGACAGATTTTATGTATAGGAATAAACAAGACAAGGTACAGAGAATATGATCATTTTAAAGGGACACTACCATCAAAAAAATGTTTTATCGCATATTGACAGCCTATATGTGAATATTTTTTTGGTCAGTGGAGGTCTGGATGAAGAGACGCCCAGTGATTGCTGAAATGAAAGGGACAGAAGCCTTTAGGACAGGGACCAGCAACCTTCGGCACTCCAGCTGCTGTGAAACTACAACTCCCAGCATGCAAACATGTTCGGCTGCTCTTCTAACTCCCATAGAAGTGAATGAAGCATTCTGGGAGTTGTCATTTCTGAACAGCTGGAGTATCGGAGGTTGCTGATCCCTGCTTTAGGAGATCGCTGTGCCCCTTGATTTCTGTGGACAGCTGAGCAGAGCAGAACAGAAATTAAGAGGTATACCACTCAGCTGAGTCCTTCAGCGATCTTTGGGGGTCTTAGCCACCAGACCCTCACCGTTTGAGCAGATAGATGACCTCTAAATTGTGCAATGTGGTTGACGTTGCATATTGTATGCTGCTCAATAGCTATGACGAGGAGAAAATCTTTGACTGGTCTGCAGCATTGGAGGCAAGCAAAGGCTCATCAGAGGGTTCAGATGACAATTGGATTTACCCACTAAATGCCAAATAACTCTGGCACC
The DNA here is from genome assembly GCA_900303285.1 of Rhinella marina. Taxonomy (NCBI): domain Eukaryota; kingdom Metazoa; phylum Chordata; class Amphibia; order Anura; family Bufonidae; genus Rhinella; species Rhinella marina. The sequence goes on from ONZH01015132.1 coordinate 153,312, forward strand.
TACGTATATAAATTCTTTCAGACAACGCAGCCCCTGATCAGTATGCCAATATATCTAACACCTTGCTGTCAACATTCAGAGGCTGAAATCAATTAAATTAGTGCGTAAGTCCGGACCCAAACCTGGCAAGGCTAATGTTTCTCATCAGTGCAGCTCCCTTGCAGTATGCTACAGGGTGATAATAGGGACTACAGAAAATCAAGGCATAAAACATTGGTGAGGGCAAGTCTGAAGTTTAACAAGATCACTTTTACTTATAAACTAAAATGCAGAAATCGTAATGACCGATGCACAGCAGGGAATTGTTCTTGAATGTTCATAATGAATACGATTAGACTTCTTCTCAAAGTTCACCTGTCACCTACAGTACACTGCAGGTAGCTCAGGACAGATTGAGAACCTAAGATTGCCCTGGAAAAAAATTAAAGTTGTCCCATGTTGAAGGTGGGGCCAGTGCAGCATGGAAGACCATCCCAGCCAAAACAATTAAAAGTACCACAGTGCATCACAAAATACTGCCCCAGCAGCACATAGTACCTCTTCAGAAGAGACCCTTCTGTGGTGGCTAGCTCTGGTTGCAATGTTCTGTTTTCATCTAATGAAGATATAGAGGAGAGGGCTGAGAAGGTGAGACTCAGGCCAGCTCTACCTTCAGCATGCTGTCTGATCTTTCATCACAGGAGAATACATTACTACATGCCTATTACATCCAGTAAACCCCTCCTCTGATTGTAGACATTTTCTAACCTTATCTCCTCCATGACCACCATGATGACTTCATTCAGCCATGTCTTCTGTATCCGAAAATGGATAGCAGTGTTAGCTGACTGCATATGGCAGCACATGATGTGCCTATGCCTTTGTAGTACAGACCTGCTCCAGGGATGCCTTAGACAAAGGGAATGCAGAACACTTAGGGTTTTAGTTTTCCCATTAACAGCATTTATGCTCCATCCACAGAATAGGTGTTCTCTGGGATTCTGAGCACTTGGACTCACCAATCCATTTACTTCTATGGTGGCAGTTGCACGCTGTCCTCGACAGTCCCATAGAAGTTCATGGAATGGTGGTAACACATGCACACAACTGACCCATTCACCCAGAGATCTCAGGGACCGCTGTTCTCCTGGTTGATAGGTCCCAGTGATTCGAACCCCAGCAATCATTACATACCTACGTGTGGACAGATAATAAAGATTGGGAAAGGGAAAAGCCCCTTTAAAGGACATCTGTCAGCAGATCTCCGCCTATGACACTGGCTGACCTATTATATGAGCTCTTGGCAGCTGAAAGCATCTGTGTTCATATGTGTCCACATTGCTGAGGAAAATGAGGTTTTAATATATGCAAATGATCCTCTAAGAGCAATGGGGGCGTTGTCATTACACCTAGAGGCTCTTCTCTCTCTGCAACTGCCATCCCCTCTGCACTGATTGACAGGACCAGGCAGTGAAAACATTATCATCCCTGGCCCTGTAAATCAAAGTGCAAAGGGAGCGGCAGTTGCAGAGAGAGCAGAGCCTCTAGGTGTAATGACAACGCCCCTGTTGCTCCCAGAAGCTCATTTACATATATTAAAACATAATTTTTCTCAGCAATGCGGGCACATATGAACATGGGACCAACACAGATGCCTTCAGATGCCAAGCGCTCATGTAACAGTTCAGCCAATTTCATAATGAAAAACACAATAAGGAACAATTCATGATCTAGAAGACACATAACACATTTGTACAATTCTGTTATAATAGTATGGTCCATTTTCAGTGCCGAGTAAGATTGTCAGGGTCTGTAAAATGGTGTCCTCTTCTGCCCTGGTGCCGTCATTACTTCAGGGTAAAGTGAACATCTGGTAACCAAGTCCCAGGATATGGACGTGATGCATCTAGAGTGAATGATTTCTCTTTTTTCCAATCAGCTGCTGCATCTTCCCGCTTTCAGTCTGTCCGCTCGCTCTGATTTGCAGTGTCTCACTGATTTCAACCCAGTCTCATTGACTCTTTTTAACCTCAAATTCTCGCAGACACTTCTTGAGCATTACTGATTGAAATGAGCACTTTTTTATCGAATTGGCATTTTGATTTTCACTCCCATCACAGAGAGCTTTTAGTCCAGAGTCACGGGTTGACATTTCTCATCAAGACCTGCTTAAAGTAATATTTCTTATTGAAACCTGTTGATATTAGGTACAATAGGAGCATTTACTTGGTAGATTTACTTGAAGAGTCCATGCCATGGCTAGAACTTTGAGTGATTCATTTAATCCCAGGTAGAAGAAAACAAACACTTAAAGGTGTATTCCGACCAAATTTATGACGAAGCTAAAGGTAGACCATGTATTTCTAATTGGTGTCGGTTCTGCTTCTGGAGAAGGAGCATTATCCATTCTACAACACGAGGTAGTCATCATTGGCCACCAATAGGAGACATTGGTACAGTAGATCTTTTAAGGAGCAATGAAAAACCTAAGCACTTAAGAGGTGGAATCTCCACCTATCAGACATCTATGGACCTTTGATACAGAAGACAAGGTAGAGAACTTAGAGACCAAAACACTACCCCTTCGATCAGATACTAATGACCTCTCCAGAGGATAGGTCATCAGTATAAAAGTCTTGGAAAGCCCCTTCCTCTTTGTTTGGACTGCAAAGAGCCTCACTTAGCTCTCTCAGTCAGACCATCACTGCGACCAGGGCGAGCCTCACTGTAATGACTCTATTAGAGCATCACACATTACACTAATAAATGCAATGCCCTTCTGTGGGCATCTTTATCAAGGTCTACCAAGAGAACAATAGAGCTGTCACACTGTCATCCCAAATCTACACCTACTGTTATCTTGCGGATTATCCTGCAGGTAGTATCTTCCCCTTACAGCAGCAGTAAACTGCCAATAGAAATCCTATTTTTATAGGAGGAAAACGTTTTCTGTGAAAATACAAATTTGTGATGGAAGTGTCCCTTTAATAAACATTCACGCAAAGTAAAAACTGGGTTTATGTTAATCCTTGTACAACGTACAGTGAGATACAAAGTATATATATATATATATATATATATATATATATACCACCTAATAGCCGTCATATATGGTTTGTACCGTACAGTATATGTTTAAGGCATATTATCTGTAATATTACAGTACTCATTACCTTTACCTTCTGCCTACCCAGGAAACAGAGCAGCTTCCTACTTTAAGGTTTGATGTTTTTTCTCCTACCCCAGAAGACTTTTGGTGTGAGATGAGTTTACAGAAAGGCTATAAAAAGCTTTCACTGGCATCCCACTCACCACCTGCCAATGTGGCACACGTGCCTCAAAATGCAGAGTGCACGGTGAGAACCAACATTTAACCTTTCGGTTTCCTGCCGCTGTGAATTCTTTGGAGAAAAAACTGCATCATTGCGATCTTTAAAATTCCGACCTTCCAGTCGATTTTATCCTGTAGATCCCAAAAAGAGTTTTCAAGAGGGCTTACACCCTGTTGATGAATCTGTCGCATGCTGCACCGAAATAGAAATGGCATCGCCTGGTCTATCTGCTTTGATAGGGGAAGGATTGGCAACCCTTAATACAATGGTTACCCTAGGGTAGAGTTTCACAAGACAGTTCATGTAATCACTAGTGTTGATCGAGCACCAAAGTGCTCGTGTGCTCGGGTGCTCTGATAGAACACTTGGTGATACTCGAGTGCTCTACAGAGCACCCGAGCACAATGTAAGTCAATGGGAGAAGACCAGGCACCCCCTGCTCGGATGAGGGAAGGGTGTCGGAAAAAAAAGGCAAAAAAAGGTCAGAATCGCAAATTCTCCTCTTTCACTCGTTAAAGTATGCTAATTAACTGAATTCGTACGCATTAGCGCACAATGCGTAGCATTAGCATACAAATTTGTACGCATTAGCATTCTCGAGCATCGCACACGTGTTCGGCCGAACACCGAGCAGACCCAAGCGTAGGCATGCTCAGCCGAACAGCGAGTTCGACCGAGCATGCTCACTCAACACTAGTAATCACCCAACCAATATCCAATACCACTTCCATAAAAATTACATAGATGTACCTACAGGTCCATAGGGTAAGTAACAGGCGTTTAGCGAAAGGCTCATGGGCCCTGGTGCAAGGGTTCAGCTTGGGCCCCCTTCCTTTAGTGCTTTGTGCTCAGGGTCAGGGAAGCACATAGCCTTCATGCTACCTGAGGCAAAAATTGAAACAGCAACCCCCCGCCCATGCCAAATTTTTTACCTAACCCCTTCCCTCCAGCCAGAGCTGCTACCTCTGCACCTCCTACAGAAGGGATGCCGAACCTGCGGCCCTTCAGCTGTTGCAAAACTACAACTCCCAACATGCTCTGATAGCTGTAGGCTGTCCGTGCATGCTGGGAGTTGTAGTTTTGTAACAGCTGGAGGGCCACAGGTTGGGCATCTCTGCCCTATAGCTGCTCCCCTGGTTAGTAAATCAATAAGGTCCATTCACATCTAGCAACAATAACAACTAAAAAAATAATAAATTAGATTAAAACTTATGCTTTATTCTTGATCCCTTTAAAATATATATGGATTCCAGCAGTAAAAAAAAGTTTTCAGGTTCAGTGACCACTTGAACACATTTAGGTATCCCGACCCTTTCCAAAACATAAAAGTGGTCACTAGTGTTGATCGAGCACCAAAGTGCTCTGGTGCTCGGGTAGAACACTTGGTGATGCTTGAGTGCTCTACAGAGCACCTGAGCACAATGGAAGTCAATGGGAGGACCAGAGCACTAAACCAGGCACCCCCGCTCTGAAGAGGGGAGGGTGTCTGGTTCACAGGGAAAGGTCAGAAAATGATGGAAACATCACTGAAATGGTTTGGGAAAAGCATGGGGAGGATGTCTGGACGCATCTTGGACTCCCAAGTATTTAGGATGTTCAAACGTTATACAGCAGATGTAGTGCAGGTAATGTCGCCTTGATTAGCGGCAGAAAAAATTACACTGAATGTCACAGGTATTTAGGATGTTCAAATGTTATACAGCAGACATAGCGCAGGGAATATCGCTGTCACTAACACTGAATGTCACAGGTATTTAGAATGTTCAAACGTTATACAGCAGACGCAGCGCAGATAATGTCACCTTGATTACCGACAGAAAAAGAATACACCGGATGTCACAGGTATTTAGGATGCACGTTATACAGCACACGCAGCATAGGTGGTGTTAAGGTCAGGCAATTTTGCGCAAATTTTGCCCCCAAAAAAACTAGATGATGCAGCCAGATAAAACAATAGTCCTTAAATAAACCTGCCTAGCCAAATCCTATCCCTACACTATCTGCTCCTCTTTGCAGCAGCTCTCCCTGACTAAGACTGAGCCAGGCCACATGTCACTGGGTGCTATATAGCACCCGATGATGCGTTCCTGGTCAGCCAATCACTGTAATGCCAGTAGCCAACATGGCTACGGCATTACAGTGAATGCCAGTACCTCCCCGCACGCTGATTGGCTGCATAGCAGCCAAGAAATGTGCGGGGAGGGGACTCAAGCATCGCCATGCTCGAGCGAATATAGTGTTCAGGCGAGCATGCTCGCCCAACAGTAGTGGTCACTAATCTTGACAAAAATAGGTATAAAGTACAACTTTTTTTGCTGAATGAGAATGGACTTATGGTAGAGAGGTTCAATCTAAACCAGGGATGCCCAACCTACGGCCCTCCAGCTGTTACTAAACTACAATTCCCAGCATGCTCGGACAGCCTACAGCTATCAGCCTACAACAGGGCACGGTGGGAGTTGTAGTTTTACAACAGCTGGAAGGTGGTAGGTTGGGCATCACTGGTCTAAACCATAATGGCCTGTGTGTCTCAGCAGAACTTAAAAAGGGAAGACTTATTTATGGGACACGTTGAATTGGTCTGGTTTCTTAATATCTTGACTCCATTTACAAAGGAGATCTACTAGGTGATTCTGTAGTAACCAGAAATTGTATGTCTCCTTACCATCTGTGCAGGGGGGAGACTTATTAAGCATTGTAAGCAACACAAATTGGAGTATGCGGCGTGCAATGAATCTGTGTTATGCTTTTAAAACTTTTTGAGAATATCTAAAGTACAGTAAATTGTAAAATGTGCTAAGTTTATGAAAGACCTATCTAGTTGTGTCATACAGATTTTTGGTGTGCATGAATGTGCCTAACGTAGCACAAGGTTGTGCTAAATTTATTAAGACTTAGGCACAGTTTTAATAAATTTGGTCACAATTTGCACATTTTAGTAGTTTATAAAGTCACGCACACACTTGATATTGGTCCTAGCTTTCAAGGGTCATGGTAAAATTAATTCACTGCAAACAGAGACTGCAGAAATATCTGAATTGTCCTGTCAGGTTACTCTTTCTGATTCTTACTATGTTCTCAACTGACCTCTGTCTGATATGTACTTTCCACGCTGCAATGTCTTTCTTTCACTTTTTTTCCATTCTCTCTTTCTCTCTTTTTACACCTTGTCTAAGTTACCAAGACCCTACTCTGTCGGCGGCCACTACTCTTGACCACATTCCCACCTCTGGGGGAGACCTAAATTGTCAACGTCCTCGCACACTGCTTCGCCAGCAGAGCCTCCAGCAACCTCTCAGCCTCCACCAAAAGCACAATCACTGCCAGCCAACCACCAGCCAGAGCTTGGGGCAGCTCCAGCTGCAGCAACAACCTCCATCATCCAGCAGCAGTAATACCAGCAATCCCCGTTCCCAACGCACGGGCCAGAACCGGCCCCCAACCTCAGCCGGATCCAAGTACAGGTCAGCTGGCATCAGGAACCGGACCAACCCGGGCAGTATAGACTATATGGTTGGTCAGATTCGCAATCGTGGCCTGGACATGAAATCTTTCCTGTAAGTCACCCTCTGTTTCTTTGAAGCTATTTGTTTTTTCCTGAAATTCTTTCCTCCTCTCCTCTCTGACTCCTCCATAGAGAAAAAGTTACAGTAAGAGTATACAGTATACAAAAAATATACTAGAAATACTACCCATAAGTACTGTATATTTCAGCATCCAGTATAGAACAGATGTCTAGGATGATGTCTTCAAGGTGAAGATGTCTTGAAGGAGAGTTATTTTGTTATGCATGGACTAAGTCTGGAGAAGCCAAGATGTTTCGCCCAAGTGTGAGGGTACTGTTCATGAATGGCTCTTACTAACGGTTACGCCATCCACTGGGCAAGCACTCCTTCCCTAGCTGTAGGGGCAGGGATGCACCACCAATGAGGCGGTTGGCTCAGGCAGCACCAGGTAGGGGCAAGAGGAGAGCAGCAGAAGGGGGATTATCTGTTTCTGCAGGATAGTATTGGGAAGCACAGAGGGCACAGTATGTGGCACTGTATTAACCTGTATGTTTTGTAGCTCTGTATGTAATGTTTTCCAAGTATGTCTTTAACAGTAGGGCTGGAGGTAAGGGGTAAGGTTAAGAAATTGACATTGGGGGTTTGGGGCTCCCTCTCAGTTTTTGCCTCAGGGAGCAGAAAGGCTAGGTGCACACCGCTGTAGGGGTAGTATTTTTGTTCATACACAACCCATATAAACGGACTTCCTGATTTTAGAAACTAGAAGCCCTTGTTCCTACAATAACTTAAAGGGGTTGTCCCACAAAAAATATTCTACAGTTTTCAAACCAGCACCTACATCTGAATGCTTTTCTAATTGCATGTAATTAAACATTTTGTATAGCTACAGAGTTATTCAATAAAATGTATCCGTGTAGTGCCACTTAATTTCTTTGATCGGCTCATTAAGAAGGCCGCACATGCTCAGTTTCATCTTTCTACTGCCTCCTGAGCTGTGATAGGGAGAACATGGACACGCCCCCTTAGCTGCAGCAGAAAAGATACTCCCCTTGAACTGCCAGCGTGATATAAATCTAGCAGAGCAATGAATGGGGAGATCTCTGTATTCATCTGGTTCTAGCTTTATTAGATTGGTTTTGTCATGTCCTGTCATGTCTGATTTTCATTTTTTTACATTACTAATGGGATAACCCCTTTAAGTGCAGAAACTGCCTCCATATTACAGACCCATAGTAGGGAGATTTATGAGCAGGGATTTTTTTAATGTTGCTCAGTCAGAAGATTGACCTTTTCGAAACAAACTGTACAATCACTAATACCCTGAATGGGATTTTTGCCATATTGTCTCTTTACTAATCTAATGTAAAAGTATCTGATAGGCATTAGTTTTATTTGGCAAGAGACTTCATGTTACTCCAGACTAAGAACCTTAACCTTAACGTAAATAACGTAACCTCATTATTATTTTATTTTAATGTCAAAGCTTTTTACATTTTAAAAACTAAAACTTCCCTGGTTGAAGTCTGCATAGAAGGTGCAATAGCGTATATGTGTTCAATAGCAGCTACAATGAATGGGAGTCGGGGTATGTCCACACAGAACGGATACGTTGCAGATTTCACCATCAGGGATTTTTGTGCAGTAAATTCGCTGCGTTTTTTAGCAAATCTCATCCACACACTGCCGGGAAAATCTGCAGCGTAAATTGACCTGCAGTGTGAGTTCGGCTACTTTCACACTTGCGGCAGCAGGGTCCGGCAGGCTGTTCCGACAGGGGAACAGCCTGCCAGATCCATGATAATGCTAGCCCACTGTGCCGCTGGAAGTCCGCTGTTTTTTTCTGGAGTGTACTTCCGGCAGCACTGTGGGCTAGCGTTAGCACGGATCTGGCAGGCTGTTCCTCCGCTGGAGGAAACCCACTGCAAATCCACAACGAAATCCGCACAACAAATCTTCATGTAAGGCCTGGCCTTCCTGCAGCGCAATAGCTGCCATACATACATACACTTGTAATGAGATGACTCTGCTGCTCCTTTCACAGTCTAGACGGCAAAGCTAAAAAAGTGAGCTGCATAAAACAGAAGGAAAAATATATGATAGATAGATAGATAGATAGATAGATAGAAGGATAGATAGATAGATAGATAGATAGATAGATAGATAGATAGAAGGATAGATAGATAGATAGATAGATAGATAGATAGATAGATAGATAGATAGATAGATAGATAGATAGATCGATATGTATCATAAAAATCTGATTTAAATCATATTTCATTTTCTGAAGAAGCATTGCCTTTAAAGGGGGTTTTCACACAAAAATATTTAACATTTTTCAAACCAGCAATGGATCTGAATACTTTTGTAATTGCATGTAGCTAAAAATTTTGTATAGCCTCTGAAGTATTCAGTAAAATATATACGTATAGCGCCACCTGCTGTTTCTTCTTTTCCGGATTTCTCATCCACCTCACTTAGTTGGCCGCACGCACTCAGTTTAAATCTTCAACTGTCACCAAGCATATCTTCTGTTGGAAGCTGTAGTAGTTACAGCAGAAAGGACACATCCCCTGAGCTGCCAGCCTGAATTAAATCTATAGAACAATTCAAACAATGAATGTGGAGATCTCTGGATCCATGTGAGGTACGGGGCTGGTTCTAGCTTTGTTAGAAAGAGACTGTCATGTACTATGTGATGTCCGATTTTCTTTTTTTTTTTTTTACATTAACCCTTTTAAGTCCGTGTGACTGTCAACCAGCGGGTAGAATTGCTCTTTAAATCTCCATGCTAGAATAGGGAATCCAGACCAACCTGAAAATAACGATCCTGTGAAAACAAAGATTTGTTTTGGAAAAACAAATTGATTTGGTTGTCAGATTGCTGACTGATACGTGTATACATTATCTATAATTACAGGGAATAATTTGCTGCCTTGCAGGGAAAGTAGCCTTAAAAGCGCTCTTTCATTTCCAGTGCGGTGTACTTATCTATTAGGGTGGCACTTTTAAAGGGGACCTTTCCCACCCTGCTTTAATGATGTTTTGCGCTGGGTTAAAAGGAAATCCACCTAGCTATTCATCTAAATTGAAGCAGCGCTCTGCTCATCCTCCACACAAACTGTAATTATCGCCACCAATATTGTACTTTCCAGTATAATTAGATCATATCAACAGGTGACTACTATCCTTTTAAACCGCACAGCTACAAAATTAACATTTTTTTTAAATTAAATTTGTCGTGTTCCCTACGGTTGTCTCTTTATGGACACAGCCTATAAAACAGCACAGAGTTTTCCTGTACTCTGTATGCTACGGGGAAAAGTGTTGCACGTTGTTTGTTGTTTTTAAGACGTGGACTGCGTCATTTGGCACGTACACACCGTATTACTATGCATTCTCCCGAGCAAAGGGATTTTCCTCTGTAATACCATGAAAGGAAAATGAATGCGTAAACCTTGGGCAAATTAACAAGAGCGGTTTAACCCTGGAATCAAATTTAATTAGAAAAGTACTTTTGGGTCATAAGACGCAGGTTTTACATAAACCTCGTGTTTTTTACATTTTGTATCTATCGGAGGTGCAGAGGGAGCCCAAAGGCCCTTCTGTGAGATAAAGACATTATTGTAAAGGGCACATGCATATACTTACCAACATTTGAGTTGGGAAAATCGGGGCATATAAGCCCCACACCCCAGGAAGCCACGGACAAGCATACATTTGTGGGCAGAGGTTGTGTCAGCCCCGCCCATTTTTGGCCCAGGACTGCCCAAATTTGATGGTACTGTCTCTGAAAATCAGAGACAGTCCCAGCAAATTCAGGACAGATGGCAGTTATGCACATGGTGGCCCTGGAAAAAAAAATACTTAAAAGTGGCCCTATGTTGTAGAAAGGTCCAAATTGACAGCTGGGGCCAACCATACCTTAGTGCAGCACACATACAACCCCAGTAGAACCAAATACCAGAGTGCAGTACAAAATACTGCCATAGGGGGAGACTTATCACACCTGGTGTAAAGTAGAACTGACTTAGTTGCCCATAGCAACCAATCAGATTCCACCTTTCATTTTCCAATTGAGCTCTGAAAAATGAAAGCTGGAATCTGATTGGTTGCTATGGGCAACTGAGCCAGTTTTCCTTTTTGCCAGATTTGATAAATCTACCCCATAGTTTGTATCTCCCCATTAGGTGAGTGTTTCATGATTAATATTATTCTTTGGAGATTAGATCACATTTTACTTTACATTAGTGATAAAACCACAGATAGCAAAAGCGCCTTTTGTTTCCTTTTACAATATTACGGGGTCATTTATCAAACTGGTGTATAGTTGAACTAGCTTAGTTGCCCATAGCAACCAATCAGATTCCACCTTTCACTTTTCACAGCTCCTTTGGAAAATGAAAGGTGGAATCTGACTGGTTGCTATGGGCAACTAAGCCAGTTCTACTTTACACCAGTTTGATAAATCTACCCTCTGCCTCCATTGTTTTTTCATTTTTTTTCTTTTTCTTTTATTACTATTGCACAGAACAACCTTCCCTACATCCCAGCCTGCAAATTAATAATTGTGTTTCTAGTCTGCGCTGCTACAGTACCAGACAGGGCTTGGCGTCTGCACTTAAGGTTACGAAAAGAGGCACAAAACACATGTTTTATACTTCAATCTCATCAATTAACAGAGACTTCCACATGAAAGAGAACAATTAGTGCGCTGGCCAGAAGAGAAAGCATCAGGAACACAGAGATCTGTCGTCCCTCCGAGCACAGCTCCATTTATCCATTCTCTTCTGGTTACATTAAAGGGGCACAGTCACTTTTCAAGGGAAAGCATACATTTCATTTATCTGCCATCTGCATCCTCTCCTTTTAACTTTATACTTTGTGGCATGTCACCAAGAAGGGTGGCGACTAGAGATGAGCGAACGTGCTTGTAACGAGCACTGTACCGCTCGGCTCCCCTGCACTCGCATGGGCGCAGGCAGCCTCTTCCGTCGGGTAAGGGGGACGGAAGCGGCTGCCTGCGCCCATGCGAGCGCAGGGGAGCCGAGCGGTACAGTGCTCTTTACGAGCACATTCGCTCATCTCTAGTGGCGACTAAACTAGTGCTCTATCTCCAAATATCTGCCACTAAAGTACCGTACCTTTAAAGAGGACCTGTCCCCTCTCCTGACATGTCTGTTGTAGTAATTACTTGTATCCCCCTTGTTATAAATTCTGGAGCATCTATTCTTATGTCTATGATGTGTCATTCCTTTATTATCCCTGCTATAAGTTATGAATTAATTACTAGCATTTTGCAATGAAGGTCCAGATGGGTTTTACCCGTTGGAGGGGTGTCCTTGCACAGTCTGAGTTTTGTTTAACAACCTGTCACCTTTTCTGACATGTCTGTTTTAGTAACTACTTTTATTTGCATTCCTCATGATATAACAATTCTGGAGCATCTATTCCTATCACTCTATGTTCTACCATTCCTTTATTATTCCTGCTGGAAGTTATGAATGAATTACTAGTAGAGATGAGCGAGCAGTGCTCGTTACGAGCACTGTAGCGCTCTGCTCCCGTTTGAAATGCCCGCAGGCATTGCGGATCCGTCCTCAGCTGCATGTAAGTCAATGAGGACGGATCGTTTGGTATGACACTCATACCAAACGGTTTCGTCCTCCTCACCCGACTGAAAGTCAGTGGGGACGGAACCGTTTGGTATGAGTGTCATACCAAACGATCCGTTCTCATTGACTTACATGCAGCTGAGGACGGATCCGCAATGCCTGCGGGCATTTCACACGGGAGTCGAGCGCTACAGTGCTCGTAACGAGCACTGCTCGCTCATCTCTAATTACTAGCAGTTTGCAATGAAGGCCCAGATGGGTGTTGCCATTTGGGGATGTGTCCCTGCACAGTTTGACCCTGGCAGCACTGATTGGATACTGTCAGACTGCTCAACACACGCCCATCTGAACCTTCATGGCAGAACCTTCACTGCTAGTAATTTATTCATAACTTCTAGCAGGAATAATAAAGGAATGACACAACATAGAGCCATAAGAATAGATGCTCCAGAACTGTTATTTCTGTACATGGGGAATGAAAGTAGTTACTAAAAACAGACATGTCAGGAGAGGAGACAGGTCTTTAAACAAAATGAGGATCTGCTTTATTTTTTTTTTTTGCCTGACTTGAATGGGTCCAAGATCTGCAAAATACGTCAAAAAGATTTTTGTGTTGCGGAGGCACGCACCAAAAATCCCACGGATGCATTTCGTAGTGCTTCCGTTGGCTTCCGATCCGTGCCTCTGCTCCGCAAAAGATGAGAGATTATCTCATCTGGCAGATTGCAAACCCAGTCAAGTCAACGAGTCCGCATCCGCACCATGGAGAGCACACGGCCAGTGCCGGTATATTGCAGACCTGCCGTTTATGTCCACAATACAGGCACGGGGCCCTTACGTTTGTGGGCATGAGTCCTTACATCTACAACAGGACTGTAACCCATGAAATGGCAACTGGCGAACCGGCCTTGCAACCTTATCCTGTGCTGCACCACCAATAAGGTCAGGTGAGGCAGTGAGCGCTTTCATTGTGGCAAAGGGGTTAGGTTAAGAAATTGGCATGGGGGGGGCTGGGGCGCCGTTTCAGTTTTCGCCTCAGACAGCAGAAAGGCTAGGTGCACCCTGCCCTTATCTTCCAATTCCGACACAGTACGACGAAAATATTCACAGCCCTGCAAGGGTTAAAGTGTCATCCAGCTTCCTCACCATCACAGATACATATTCATGAAAACATAACAGCAGGATTTACACCCAGGACGAGCCATAGGAACCTTTTCCAAGTCCCAGCTCTTGTGCACATGCATAAATAGGAGAAATCAGGCTGCGGCCTCCTGTGTGGATAGCTGAAAATAAAACCGCCAGATGCCCCCACAACACACAGGAGACATGTTGCCAGGAGAATATGCCATGTCCTATATCAGCGAGTGTAGCAGCGTGGATCTAAAGTCATAAATTAACACAACGCTCTTTACACAAGGGAAAAATCAAAACTTAGCAAATGCAACTCATTTGCAGTAACTTGACTTCTATGCTCATAGGAATACTCACCTACACCCGCTAATACTGCTGAAAAGGTGACTTAAAGGGAATGTGTCACCTAGAGGTTTAATGGTTAGAACCAGATGGTGATACATTTCCTATTTTAATAATCTATTTTCATTTTCTGATTGTAGATTTTTTTATCATATAGATATATATATTCTGTACCTAATTATGGTGGCGGCCATCTTGTCAAGCCGCTATTAACAGCATTTAGAGATGTGGACGTGGACCATAGGACACAATAAGTTGGGAGGTGTTCATTACAGGGGTTGTCTCATCTAAGACATTGGTGGCATGTTGCTAGGATTTGCCACCAATGTCAGGTAGGTGCATGTCACTAGGATATGTCACCAATGTCAGGTAGGTGCATGTCACTAGGATATGTCACCAATGTCAGGTAGGTGCATGTCACTAGGATATGCCACCAATGTCAGGTAGGTGCATGTCACTAGGATATGCCACCAATGTCAGGTAGGTGCATGTCACTAGGAATATGTCCACCAATGTCAGGTAGGTGCATGTCACTAGGATATGCCACCAATGTCAGGTAGGTGCATGTCACTAGGATATGTCACCAATGTCAGGTAGTGCATGTCACTAGGATATGCCACCCAATGTCAGGGGTAGGTGCATGTCACTAGGATATGCCACCAATGTCAGTAGGTGCATGTCACTAGGATATGTCACCAATGTCAGGTAGGTGCATGTCACTAGGATATGTCACCAATGTCAGGTAGGTGCATGTCACTAGGATATGTCACCAATGTCAGGTAGGTGCATGTCACTAGGATATGCCACCAATGTCAGGTAGGTGCATGTCACTAGGATATGTCACCAATGTCAGGTAGGTGCATGTCACTAGGATATGTCACCAATGTCAGGTAGGTGCATGTCACTAGGATATGTCACCAATGTCAGGTAGGTGCATGTCACTAGGATATGTCACCAATGTCAGGTAGGTGCATGTCACTAGGATATGTCACCAATGTCAGGTAGGTGCATGTCACTAGGATATGTCACCAATGTCAGGTAGGTGCATGTCACTAGGATATGTCACCATTGTCAGGTAGGTGCATGTCACTAGGATATGTCACCATTGTCAGGTAGGTGCATGTCACTAAGATATGCCACCAATGTCAGATCTGGGATCCTCTGGGATCCACACCGTATGCACAAAATGTGTGTGCATGAGCTCTTAGTATCCAGCTAAGAGCTCATGCACACACATTTTTTTTTCCGTTCCGTTTTTTTACAGGTCCGTATGAGGAACCATTCACTTCAAAAACGGATATGACGTGTGTCTTACGTTTCCGTATGTCTGCATGTCCATTCTGCAAAAACATAGAACATGTCCTTCTCTTGTCTGTTTTGCGGGCAAGGAAAGGCATTGTTACAATGGATCCGCAAAAAAAAATGGATGCAATACGGATGTCACACGGATGTCATCCGTTTTTTTGCAGGTCCGTGTTTTGCAGATCTCAAAATACATACGTTCATGTGCATGAGCACTAAGCCAGGTACAGTGAACTCCGGCAGGCTGCTCCTCTTAGCTTTGGGGCAGGTATGGAGCTGCCTGCAGATTGTGCTGGGTTTTCAGGTTCCCTTTAAGGGACAGCTTCAGTTTACAAGCTAATGATAGTTTATCGAATCAATTGAATTAAAAGTTACAACCAGTTTCCGACTAATCTACATCCGCGCCGGCTTGCTGTTTGCAGGTGAACTCAATCAATTTTTAGCACCAGCCATGGGTTTTCATTAAAGTCATTTTGGACGCAAACATTGCCTCGTGTCGGGAAAATCGCATGCATTTAAAAATCTGTTTCACATGGACAAATTCAATAATGAAAGGGCTGTAAAACCATCGGAAAGGCACTAATTAACATTTCCACGCCCGGTAGTTACCATTACGGAGTCCGTGAAGACCAGAGAGATGGGGACTCCTGGGAGCAATCGCTGTCAATCTCCAGAAAACTTCATGATTCTGCACCCCGACTTGTGGAACGTGCAGGTTCCGACTTGCTTCATATCTGTGGCTTACTGACTAATTGCCTGCATTGCACTCATTATAGTCACCCATCCTACGCTGAAAACCTATAGCTGGCAACCAGTCCCAGGTCTGGCGGCACTCAGTTTAGACGTGCGCGATCTCATGTGGAAAACTTGTGCATCCAAGTGAATGAACCAGATGCTGTTATAGGAATCATAGGGCAAATGAAGGAAGCAACAAATATCACGTTCAGCATGTTTATAGACCAGGGATCAGCAACCTTCGGCACTCTAGCTGTAGTGAAACTACAACTCCCAGCATGCACACTTGTTCGACTGTGGTTGTAATTCCCGTAGCAGTGAAAGGAGGATTCTGGGAGTTGTAGTTTCAGAACACCAGGAGTGCCAGTGGTTGCTGATCCCTGTTATAGTCTAAGGCCTCATGCACACGTTCCGTCTGCACCCGTTCCGTTTTTACGGTCCGTATTTTTCAATCCGTTTTTAATCCGTTTTTTATCCGTTAAAGCGGACTGCCATCCGTTTAAACGGATCCGTTTTTCATCCGCTTTTCATCCGTTTAAACGGATCCGTTTTTTTTAGTTTAGGTTGGTTCTGACTGGTTCTGTGTCTCCAAGCAACCTATCCGTGAAAACGGATGGAAAACGGATACATACCCGTTTCCATCCGTTTTCACGGACGCTCCTATAGAGTTCAATGGAGCCATCCGTCACGTTTAAACGGATGAAAATGGGACATGCACCAGTGAAAAAGGATCTGAAAAAACGGAACGGACAGGCATCCGTGAAAAAACGGATGCCTGTCCGTCGCCCATACAAGTGAATGGGTCAGTTTTTTCTATCCTTTTTTCAGGATCCTGAAAAAAGGATAGAAAGCGGAACGTGTGCATGAGGCCTAACACCTACATTGCCCTAAAAATGTGCGAAAATATAAAGTATTGGATTCGTTTTAGACACTGTTCACATGTTCGTCGGAGGCTCCATCACAGATTTCATCATATTTAAAAAGGAATATATAACAGAATACAGCTATTTTTCTCATTGATATGATGACTAGCATTGAGCACTGATTATTTTTTTGTTTTTTACACTATTTCAGGATAAATTCGATTCGCCTCAAAGCCAAATTTCCTTGTGCTTCTTGGTAGCGAATTGATTTAAGTTAAAATAGTGTAAAAAACCAAAAAAAACATACTTACCTGATCTATTTGCTCACAAGGGGCCGGACATCTCCATAGGTCTCGGCCCGAAATGCCATGCAGGGTGATGTTTGAACACGTCGGCAGGCATGATGATTTCAAGCAAGATGGTAGCCGCCGTCTCGTCGTGAGCAAATGGATCTGGTAAGTATGATTTTTTTTTTTAATTTTTAAATTTGGCACTCTGTTATTTATATGAGATGTTGCAATCATGTATGAACGCAGCATCTGAGCGGTACAATGACGGGGGTGGGGGGCGGCGCAATCATGGCTCCCTGGCATTGCACCCACTACTTACAAAAACATGCGCTTTGTGACTAAGTAATTCATCACAAAAAAGAGAATTTTTTTTGTAAAATTCGGCAAATTAGCCAAATTGAATTTTTCAATAATTCGCTCACTAATGATGACCTTGATAGAACCCGAATAAAAACATTAATTTAATACCATACTCAATGGCGTCTTTTGGTGCAACAGATCTGCCCGAGCATCGAGGCTTCCATAGTACATTTTGATTTTTAAACCCCCTCAGAAAGCATGAAGGGGGTTGGTATTTTAAGCATCTTGTAACTCATTTGTTAGATTAGAGATCACACAGGCATGTGCCGCAAGTCCCGGAGGAGCAGAGGATGGGAGTGGTAGTGACTCTGGCTGCAATAATTATTCACAGTGGCAATCCTCACACTGGTGTTACCCACGACCGGGCAGTGACAGGAGGATGCACCCTTTCTTCCTGTTAGGCACGCCCTGATGTTGGCGCTCCTTCTTAATGGTCTTTGGGGTGTCCCTAAAGGGGTTATCCCATCTTCTGCCAACACCAGGCGCAGCCCCCTCGCGGCGCTCTTAGAAACGAATGGGAGCACACCGCGCATGCGCGGTCACCGCTCCCATTCATTTCTATGCTGCTGCCGTAAATAGCCGAGCGCTGACTCGGCTATTTCCGTCGGCTCAATAGAAGGCAGCAGATGTAGGTGCAATGTCCAGAAAATGGTGCTGGAGTCAGTAACCAGGCTAGTTCTAGAAGATAAAGGTTATAGATATAGGTTCTCTTTACTAAAGTTAAGAATGGGAGTTGTAACAATGTATAGATATAGACCAGAATGGGGATTGTAGTACTGCTCCCCATTTCTCTCTGCAGAAGCTAAGGATGGCAATATTATTCTTACAGTGGTGCTGTAATTGCCAGGCTGAGGGGTACGGCTAGCCAGAACCATTTCCAAGTGTGGAAGGGTGTCCCTCTCACTGCAGCAAAGTCTCAGCCTTAAACAGCACATACCTTACTGACTGACCTGTTCTTCCTTTATCTTTTTCTGGAGTATTGTGAAGTAGAGATGGTTTTCTCTTCATAAATTTCTCAGAAATAGTGGTTCTCTGGAGATCAGGCCTAGTATTCTGAAGAGTGAGCATGTTGCGCCCTCTCATTTCACAAATAGCACTAGAATGAGCTAAGGGTGGATCTAAGTCTATATCCTAACTTTCTAAATGGGCAAGGATTGTTAACCCCAACTGATCCATACAAAGATATGCTGGTACGTTACAAGGCATTAACGTATTAAATAACATTACATAACAAGAACTAGGGTACTGCGCAAGTTACCGCCATGAAGTTTTTTTTTAATAGGAGCAAAATGGTCACCTTATCACTTCCGTTCCATTGCTTCCCAGGTCCCACACAAGTCTCTACATCCAGATGAAATGTGACCAATCACTTTCTGTGCCGAGAGGGACCAGGAAGTAAAGACTGGTGGGAAGCATTGGAATGGGATTTGGTAAGGTGCCTCTAGGAGCAACGAGGGCGTTGCCGTTACAGCTAGAGGCTCAGCTCTCTCTATAACTGCTGCACCCTCTGCACTTTGATTGACAGGGCCAGGCAGTGTAAATGGGATCACAGTGCAGAGGGCACGGCAGATGGAGAGAGAGCAGAGCCTCTAGGGTTAACGGCAACACCCCCGTTGCTCCTAGAGGCTCATTTGCATATATTAAAACCTTCATTTTTCTCAGCAATGCGGGTACATATGAACATGGGACCAATACAGATGCCTTCAGCTGCCAAGTGCACATGTAACAGGTCAGCCAGTGTCATAGGTACAAATCTGCTGACAGATGCCCTTTAAGATCGGTGCTGTCCAACCCCTGGCACCCATCCATTCAGCAGTTTGAAGAGATGCAGTCTCTTCCTAGGCCACTGATGTCATATTCATCTGTCACATGGCCTGGGTCTATACAAGTGAATTGGGCTGAGCTGCAATAACAAGTGCAGCGATTATACAATGGACGGCGCTGTTCTTGGTAAGCTGCGAGGAGGCCGCAACTCTCACTGGAGCTCAATGGGCTCTTCAAACAGCTGATCAATGGTGGCACTGGGAGTTGCACCTCCACCAAATATTGATGGCCTATACTGAGGATAAGTCATAAATATCTTACCCTCCAAAAAATCTCTTTAATTAGCATGGCCCTTACGTTACTAAGATGTGGTAGTGAAACGGTCAACATTTTTGTATTTAACAGCTTGACTATTTCCATGTGCATTGTTCTCTTCCCTTCAGAGACTGCACGTTGCTAAAAATACGCATTATTTCATCCAAGTGTCTTAAAATAGCTGCAGATGAGCCCGTACAATGGCTTGCTTTTCCTCGGGTCTCCTGACTGCTGCTGCCTCTTCTGGCAGGAGAACAATAAACATGACATGTTTTTGTGCGACTCCTGTAGCCTTCAACCTCTTCTGTCTCAAATCTCGAAGGGTTAACGCAGGAGTGGCTCCATCACGTCTCGCTGGCTGTACAGTGGACCGAGCAGAGGCCTAATGTCTGACTAATTCGGAGGAATCATATTTCAAGCTTTGTACTGTTCCATCACGAGGTTAATTAATCCTTTCTTGTAGTAGATTAAAATAACGGCGCCTCGTACCATGTCAATAAGAGGGTCCGAATGCAAACTCGTGCCCTGTGACCATCACCATCCATTTATACGGACAGCGTGTACCAGAGCTCGGGCTCGTCTCGTACAACTCTGCCGCTGCTGCTCATGCCAAGCATGAAAAGACAGACAGCCATGTGCACTCTGATTCCTATTTTGTACTGACTGTCCGGGTTCAGAGCTGAACGCCTCTGCATCGCGCAGGGAAATGGCTGTTTATATTTTTACACTGCTAGGCAGAGGCTTCCGCCTAGCAGTGTTTCCAGTAATGTCACCAGCACTAATGGGAAGGTTTTAGTGCTGAGTCTAGGCCCGCACTACACTGTGACCTGACAACGTACAACATCAGATCATAGTGCGCTCCGATGTACACTATATCCCATCCTAAAGCTGTGCAATGCTAGAACTTAGTGCAGCGCAGGCGTCTGGAAAAGACACTTGCTGATTTTGGCCCTGTAGCAACCACTTCCCCTGCTTCCATAGTAGCTATGACCCTGCTGTCAATCAAGAAGGGAAGAGGGAAGAGCTGGCAGAGGAAGCAGGACAAGCAAGAGTGGTCCCGCCCTCAGTGCACTTAACGGCTCATTTGCATATGCTTAATTGCACATTTCCTCACCAAGTATGTAACAGGTATCGATAAATTCAACTGAGCTAGCCCTACAAGACATTGTGCCTGGTTTACCAGTGAATTTGCTGGTGACAGAGTGTTTTTAGGCTGGCGGTAGGTGTAAAGATTTTCCCCAATACCATGACCCCTCCAAAACCATTTTCTGATGTTCCCATTTTAACTTTTGGATGGATTCTAAAGCCATCATCCACTCTGCCTGTGCAGTTTAATTAGTAATAGCATTTATCTTTATTTCTGGTCACTCCAGTGTATTCAGCAGAGTTTGGTAGATGAGGTTGCCTAGCAACAATCTAACTTCCTTTTTGGTAACTACCATGTATAATGTATGTTTCCAAATTTACAGAAGTACAGTAGTCACAGTGGGCTCTGTCTACACTGCCTCGCCATGCTTGACCCAAACCCCCTAGCTCTACCTAAGCAACAGAAAAGATTAAATATACTGCAATAAACTGCACTTAAATTTTACATTTTGTTATTCAATTTTGTAAAAAATCATGAACAATTGACGTATGGTTGTATCAATTTTGAATTCTTACAAGCATGGATATCAACGAGGTAGAACAAATTTGAGTTTCACTCCTACAGAAAGAAAAGCTTCCATCCATGGATCCACCATGATCCATTTTGTTCATTTCATTATCATAAAGAAAGATATTTAAACCAGAGCGAATCTCCGGGATATAAAACAAGCAAGATCCAGAGGCAAATTCTGAACATTACAGATTTCTTTGTACGCGCTGTGTACTGAGAGGAAGTCTTGAGGGGGATATTATGTTGCAAATGGAGATAGGTTTTTAATTGCACATATGTTATTACAAGGCAACAAACAAGATGATGTTATGACGTAGCGTTCAGGATGAAGGCAAATTCTTTATCGATTTCGTAAAAAGAAGGCATTAGTCACCACAGAATGTGGATTACATTATGAAGATATGGGGGACAATGCATTTTGAGCACAGGTCCATAAATGTCTACTCATTAGGGGTCTGATTGGTGTGTGTGACGCCCACCAAATGCTAGTGACAGTGTCATGTCCCTTCTGTTCCTGATGTTGACTTTTTCCATGCCCAAAGTTTAGGAAAACTTTGATTCTAAACAAATCTAAATTTGCTTGCGCTTCGTGGTAACAAATCTGTTTCCCTAAAATAGCAGCTGCACGTAAGATCACCAATAATGCCGGGCAGCCAGACAATCAACTGCTAGTTTCCTCTACAGGTAGCAACTGATCGCTGGGAGTCCCAGTACTGATCAGGTTATTTTTCAGGTGAATGAATTGTCCTATGTGGACAACCTTTTTAACTCAAGGCTGGATGACAGTGGGCTGAGGGAAGAGACCAGGAGGCCCTTTAATATGATACTACAATGTATTGTTATCATTAGGCTGTTGCCTTTACCCTATAGGTGATACCTGAGCAAAATACACTTCCTCCAAAACCTTATCATATCTTGGTATACTTACAACCTTGTAGATATCATAATTATATTGCATTGAACAGGAAAGTTGGGGCTCTTAAAGGAATTTTCCCAGATACTGATGACCTAGCCACAGGATAGGTCATTAATATCAGATCGCCCGTGGTCCGACACCCGGGACCTCAGCCGGTTTGTGGAAGCCACAGCACTCCCATGAGCACTGGCCTAGGAAGAGGCCGCAGCACTCACCGGAACACCACAGTCTCTTCAGCTGATCGGCAGTGTTTCAACACCCCTGAGGATAGGTCTGTAATGGCTAACCTCTGGCATTCCAGCTATGGTAAAACTACAACTCCCAAGATGCACACTTACTTACACTTATCTCCAGGTAGAATAAAAAAAAAAGGAAGGGGCATTGAAATTCAACACCCCCGCGTTTCTTCAGGTTCAAAAGAGCGTTTCTTCAGGGAGGAACAAAAATATCAAACTTCAAAAAAGCAAAATTTAGCCAACTAAGAGAGGCCATAGGCCTAACTAACTGGGACAAAGTCCTCAAAAATAAAAATACAGCCACAAAATGGGATATTTTTAAAAGCATCCTAATATCTAATTGTGAGAGGTACATACCATACAGGAATAAAATAATAAGAAACAAGAAAAAACCAATGTGGATAAATAGAGCTGTAAAGAAAGCAATAAATGACAAAAAGAAAGCATTTAAATCACTAAAACAGGAGGGGAGCGAGGAAGCATTGAAAAACTATAAGGAAAAAAATAGAATATGTAAAAGACACATAAAAACAGCCAAACTAGAGACCGAGAGATTAATCGCCAAAGAGAGTAAAACTAACCCTAAAATGTTCTTCAATTATATGAATACTAAAAAGTATAAACCTGAAGGTGTCTGCCCCTTACAGAGTAATGAGGGGGGAGTAGCAGAGAGCGATGAGGAGAAAGCGAAGCTACTAAATAACTTTTTCTCCACTGTATTCACTGAGGAAAATAAAATGTCAGATGAAATGCAGAGTATAAAAGTAAATTCCCCTTTAAAAGTGTCCTCTCTGACCCAGGAAGAGGTGCAGCAACGTCTTAAAAATATTAAAATAGACAAATCACCAGTACCGGATGGCATACACCCCCGTATCCTAAGAGAATTAAGTAATGTAATCGACAGACCCTTATTTCTGATATTTAAGGACTCTATACTGACGGGGAGTGTTCCACAGGATTGGCACATAGCAAATGTGGTGCCAATATTCAAAAAGGGTCCAAAAACAGAGCCTGGAAACTATAGGCCGGTAAGTTTAACGTCTGTTGTGGGTAAACTGTTTGAAGGTTTTCTGAGAGATGCTATCTTGGAGTACCTCAATGAAAATAAGCAAATTACTCCATATCAGCATGGCTTCATGAGGGATCGGTCGTGTCAAACCAATTTAATCAGTTTCTATGAGGAGGTAAGTTCTAGACTTGACCGCGGCGACTCAATGGATGTCGTATATTTGGACTTCTCCAAAGAGTTTGACACGGTACCACATAAAAGGTTAGTATACAAAATGAGAATGCTTGGCCTGGGAGAAAATGTCTGTATGTGGGTAAGTAACTGGCTTAGTGATAGAAAACAGAGGGTGGTTATTAACGGTACATACTCAGATTGGGTCACTGTCACTAGTGGGGTACCACAGGGGTCTGTATTGGGTCCTATTCTCTTCAATATATTTATTAATGATCTTGTAGAAGGTTTGCACAGTAAAATATCAATTTTTGCAGATGACACTAAACCGTGTAAAGTAATTAACACAGAAGAGGACAGTACACTGCTACAGCAGGATCTGGATAGACTGGACGCTTGGGCAGAAAAGTGGAAGATGAGGTTTAACACTGACAAATGTAAGGTTATGCATATGGGAAGGAATAATGCAAGTCACCAGTACATACTAAATGGTAAAGCATTGGGTAACTCTGACATGGAAAAGGACCTAGGAATTTTAGTGAACAGCAAACTAAGCTGCAGAAACCAGTGTCAGAAAGCTGCTGCAAAGGCCAATAAGATAATGGGATGCATCAAAAGAGGCATAGATGCCCGTGATGAGAACATAGTCCTGCCACTTTACAAATCACTAGTCAGACCACACATGGAGTACTGTGTACAGTTCTGGGCTCCTGTGAACAAGGCAGACATAGCAGAGCTGGAGAGGGTTCAGAGGAGGGCAACTAAAGTAATAACTGGAATGGGTGGACTACAGTACCCAGAAAGATTATCAAAATTAGGGTTATTCACTTTAGAAAAAAGACGACTGAGGGGAGATCTAATAACTATGTATAAATATATCAGAGGTCAGTACAGAGATCTCTCCCATCATATATTTATCCCGAGGACTGTGACTGTGACGAGGGGACATCCTCTGCGTCTGGAGGAAAGAAGGTTTGTACATAAACATAGAAGAGGATTCTTTACGGTAAGAGCAGTGAGACTATGGAACTCTCTGCCTGAGGAGGTGGTGATGGTAAGTTCACTAAGAGAGTTCAAGAAGGGCCTGGATGTATTTCTGGAAGGGAATAATATTACAGGTTATAGTTACTAGAGATGGGTCGTTGATCCAGGGAGTTATTCTGATTGCCTGACTGGAGTCGGGAAGGAATTTTTCCCCCTAAAGTGAGGAAAATTGGCTTCTACCTCACAGGGTTTTTTTTGCCTTCCCCTGGATCAACTTGTAGGAAAACAGGCTGAACTGGATGGACAGATGTCTTTTTTCGGCCTTACAAACTATGTTACTATGTTACCCCCGATCCTTCTCTACCCCAACATCATCTGTGGAGGAAGAGTCAGCAGATCTCCTTACGCATCAGTTTGGTGACCAGTCCTGCCACAAACAGTAGGTTTGGCCCAGGGGTGGCCCTGGAAACAATACTAAAAGTGGCCCTGGGTCCAAATTGATGGAAGTCAGGACCAGGAATACCATATTGTGGCACATTATACCACCCCAACAGAGCCAGATACCACAGTCCATCACAAAATACAAGCTTCCATTGGCCAGCTGTGAGGAGGACCCAGGTGGCCCCTTGGGCATTGGCCTACCAGGAAATTTCCCTGTAAGGTCTTTGGCCAATCCGCCCCTGGTATGGCCAACGATAGCCTAAGGTTTATGGGAAGGGGGCCTTTAACCTAGTAGAAAACCTACACTGTATGCAACCTAGGTAATGGTATGTTTTGGCCTTCATTTTTGACCTCTTTGCAATTGTAAGGCAGAACTGGGTCAGACATCTCCTGATACCTTACGTTTTCTTGTTAATGCGAACCCCTGCAGTTCTATGTGAAGGTTATACGCTGTGCTCCTCGTTTTATAATTCATGGTTAGTATTATACGTACAGTAGGTACAAAGGCTGAGGAACAACAATGTACATAATAAGCTATGGAGCATGCAAGACATGGAGGGAATAAAAAATGGTACTGAACAAAAAAGAGACAAGTAGAAATGATAGGACCTGGGGAGATGAAGTACTTTGCTCTAGAGGAATTCGATATACAGAAAATGAGCGAACTGTGACAGATCATTAGCCTATGGAGAAGGTAACAAGAAAATGATTGGTTTTACAGAAAATTTAAAAAATGAAAGCGAACGGACGGAGGAGAATTGTCACGTATGAGCTCACAGAATGACTATTGATGGGGTAAACTGATACACACACAGGACTATAGAGCCACACTTCGATCATGAAGCAAAAAAATCCAATCTTATATAAATGTGAAAAAATGCCTAATTTAATATCTTTAACTATTTTTTCATTTTTTTAATCAAAACTTAATGTGATTGTTCTCTGGAATATATCAAAAGGGTTTTAAAGAGGACATGTCTCCCCTCCATCTATTTGCACCCCTATGTAATAACAATTCTGGACTGGAGCATCTATTTCTATGACGCTATGCTGTACTATTCCTTTATTATTCCTTCTAGAAGTTGTGAAATAATTACTAGCAGTTTGCAGTGAAGGTCCAGATGGGTGTTAGCTGTTGGGGATGTGTGTCCCTGCACAGTCTGACACTATTAGTGCTGCCAGTGTCAGAATGTGCAGGGACACCCCCAGACTGGTAACACCCAGCTGGACCTTCATTGCAAACTGCTAGTAATTAATTCAGAATTTCTAGCAGGGATAATAAGGGAATAGCACAACATAGAGTCATAAACACAGATGCTCCAGAATTGTTATTACATGAGGGCTGCAAGTAGTTACTAAAACAGACCTGTCAGGAGAGGTAATGGGTCCTCCTTAAATCTTGTAGTTCAATATGAGATCAATGAGGGTGCAACTCACTGGGGCTGAGTTTGCAATACATTCCCTAGACACTACACAGTGTACAGTACTGTGCTAATTCCGATGTGCCATGGCTTCTTCTATCAACTGATTGGTGAAGGAGAGGGGGCCATCAGATACTGTACTATTTAAGTGTTTTTAGGAAAGAATTTGATTTCTCTTAGATGCTAGAAGGCAGCACAAGGAGCGTTTATGGTAGGGACTCCAGGTTCCACCCAATAGGGCACATGGCATGAAATTGTGTATGACCCCTAAAAATAATCTCATCAATAAACATATTCCATATTAAGGGGTGTAGCTATGGGGGAAGCAGGGAAAGAGGCTGCTTTGGGGCCCAAACTCAGGAGGCGCCCACCCAGGAGGAGTACTAAAAGATTTTATTGTCAGGAACCCCTCAACAGTATTATACAATGACATTATACATAGAGACACTGTAGGAAACCGCCGGAGCGGCCTTGTCTGAATGAGTGATCTTGACTAGCTGCAAGAGTGGGGGTTGCAAGGGAAGAAGGGGGTTGCGAACAAGTTGCTGTGTGAGCCCCCATTCAAAAATTTGCTGTGGAGCGCCAGTAATTTCTAGTTACGCCACTGGCCATATTCTTTTTTATTATTTTTATTTATTTATTTATTTATTATTATTATTTTAGTTATTATTTTATTTATTTTTATTTTACTTATTGTTATTATATATTAGTACGGTATATATTATTACTATTATTATTATTATGACTATTTTTTATATGATTAGTCTGTGCAGACAAACGTACCTCCATCGCACTCTTTAAGCCTCTGTGGCCATGAATAGGCATTTGCCCAAATTAAGTAATCCAAGACAAAGAATATGTTGTGGTGCAGTTTTTCATTTTCTTGACTCTTTATTACATGAATATAGAACTAGAGAATGGAGGGAAATATTAATAAAGTCTAATGGGAAGTTTGGGAAAATTAATTCACTTGACCTTAATTATATTAGGAAAGAGTCAAGATGCAAAATTAGCAGAAGGAAGGATACTTAGAAAATATATAGAATAGACATTGAGGAGTAAGAGGTGTTATATTACCCAACGGTTCTCCAAAACTGCCTGCTGAATCATTGCTGAAATCTGAAATGTAATGAGAACTGTCTTCTGCTGCTTTCCCTGCTCTGTGTTCCTTCCCTGCATGATTTGTGTAATAATCACCTCCTTATATTCTCCTTAGGAATGAAGGACGATTTTCCTTAATCTTCAGTATGTACCGTATTCTTACTATGCTGATGCCTCTGTGTTGTGTCTCTTTTCCTCCTCTGCTTTCTCTTGCTTTTGGCCTGCGGGCAGGGAAGGCCGCATGGTGGTGCTGTCCTTGGTGCTGGGTCTCTCCGAGCAGGACGACTTTGCCAATATCCCAGACCTGCAATCCAATGGGTCTCAACAGAACCAGAACACTCAGGGCGAAAAGAGGTAGGAGGGGGGAGCGCAAATGTGCCCTCCCTGGTGGGGGTGGGAATGTCCGATATTGTATGTTAAGTGTGGAAAATGTTATCACATTGTTCTGTTTCACATGCCTTATCACAGTCGGATGCAGTGTCTGTGCTTGTGTGAGTCCAGCCGTGTGTGTCTTTTACTAGACTGAGATATGTCTTAATTTACTAAAATTAGTTTCAGTAATTGGTATATATCTGAAGGTATTACACAGGGCCTTGTAAACAGCTTAGTAAATTACATATGAAATGTTACTCTTGATGTTCTAATAACCACCAGCAATCCTTACAAAATGTGCGCAACGTAATTCACCTTTAAAGAGCAAAAAGTAAAAGAACAGAAACGTATGGTCAAAATTAAAGGGAACCTGTCGCACTGAACATCGTGAATGAGTTGCAAGTACCATGTTATAGAGCAGGTTGATATATAGAGGAGCTAAGCAGATTGATATATAGTTTTATAGGAAACGATTCACTAGAACTTGTAAATTATTCATTTAAAATCCTGCTCATTCTGGGCTTTGAAGTCCAGGAGGCGGAGCTATCAGTGATTGACAGCTCTCTGTGTATACAGAGTCATAGAGGGAAGGCTGTCAATCAGTTAGCTCTGCCTCCTGAACTTCAAAGCCTAGAATGAGCAGGAGTTTAAATGAATGAAATACAAGTTATACTGAATCTTTTCCTATAAAACTATATATCAATATGCTCAGCTCCTCCTGCTCTTTAACATGTTGCCTGTAGTTTACACTGCATTTTTGAGATGACAGGTTCCCTTTAACGATGGAGAGGACTCAAAAATACTAGAAATAAAAGGTAATGCATTCAGCTTAAGACTGTGCATTCAGGTTTTAGTATTTTCTCGCTCTAGATGTATATAGTATGTAAACATGGCACCTATAAAGTCTATGGAGACCTTTGCACTTATTTTGTTTATTATTCATTTGCTTCTTTAATGCAAAATGAAAGAGGTTTTCTGAGAATGAAATATTGATGAACTATCCTCAGGAGCGGTCATCGATTTCAGATCAGTGGAGGTCTGACTCTTGCCACCCCTGCTGATCAGCTGTTGGAAATGTACATAGAGATCTGCTTCTTCATAGTATATCAAGCACAGGACCATATATTGTATAACTTCTTGTTATAGCAGCTCAATCTCATTCACCTAAATGAGACCAAGCTGCACAAAGGCCTTGGATATGACATCACAGGCTAAGGAAAGGGCCACAGTTCTTACTTGAGCTCAACAGCCTTCTCCCATAGCTAATCAGCAGGGGTGCAGTGAGCTGGACCCCCAACAATTAGATATTGATGACCTATCTTGAGGATAGGTCATCACAATGTTGCTTAAAAACCCTTTAAGCAACTTTCTAAATGGTCTTTAATAAACCATTTCCTACCACTTTGCTTCTGCTGAATGTGTATAAGTCATTCACCTAGCTGGTGGTGCTGCTGAATCTGGCATAAACCAATCATAGTACTGCTCCTGTTTCTGACAGCTCTCTCTGCTCTCCCCCTACCTTCTCTCAGTGATGTTCTACAAAAAAGATGTGTCTGGACAGAGGATGGGAATCCAAGGAGGGCAGCTAACAAAGGCTGTAGGTAGGGATGGAGGGAAACACAATACAGTCTGCAGGGAGAAGACAGCAGCATCCTGGACACACAGATCCAGCATGTTTTACTGGTAGAGATATGTTCAAGATATGCAAACTGAGTATCAGGGGGTCTGAAAGGAATAAACTTTGCAGTTTATATTGAAACTCAATATAATTTTTTTTACCCATAGTTACTAACTAATATTTGTCAAAATCCTTTTTTTCACGTCAAAGGTTCCATAGCCTTTAAACTAAGTATACAAAGCAGTCACAACATGTAAATGTATTACTACTTTGTAAGTAAAACAAGAATATAATTATGTGCCGTG
Source organism: Rhinella marina (assembly GCA_900303285.1). Lineage (NCBI taxonomy): Eukaryota > Metazoa > Chordata > Amphibia > Anura > Bufonidae > Rhinella > Rhinella marina. Next base: position 183,074 of record ONZH01015132.1, read on the forward strand.
CTGCCTTTGAGATGCAGAAAGTAGAAGCTATGACACCAGGGGGCTTGTCCGGGACATGAACTAAAGGCTTTCCGCTTCGTCAGTGCTTCTATTCAACTTTTCCCTTTGTTGTAGTTGAAAGGGAATTAATTTCATATGTACGAAGAACTATATGAGTGGTTTATTTTTATTCGATGTGACACTTGTGAAGTAAACTTACTGTTGCACACCTCCGTAAGCGTGCCATACAGCCAGGACCAAGAGGTCACCACCGAATCTTTCATGATCACAGGCACAAAGACCCCGTCAATGGGAGATTTCTAGTTAAACATCTCCAACTAAGAAGTGTGAAAAGAAATGCAGACATTTGGCTGGAATTGCATCTCCAAGTTAGCACAGTGTTAATTAAGTGGTCCAATTTTCACTCTGAGGTTATTTTTATACTTCCTATACCACGCTCCATATATTAACACATACCGTAAATGCTGTCATTGAACCACAGTCTGTCACGCAGATCTTCCAAATATAAAACCCACAAAAAAAGGAAAAACTAAGCCTCAAACTGGAGCCCGCTAGAGGGGAGAATATGACGTATTTCAGTCTTGATTCCCCATCCAAATGTGGGTGTTAATTCTCACAGTTTCAATATCTGCTGATGATGTTTTGACAGTCTATTTAATGAAGAGTCATACACCTAGGTATATTTATCTGAGTATTAATATACTGAACATTAGACCTTCTCATAAATGTGTTGCCTACTCAATGAAGACCCTTATGTGAATGAAGACGAGAGATGACACCCAGAAACTCAAGAGGATTATGCTACATTCTTCCTACTAGGGTGCAATCTTATGAAGTGCAACCTTTCTAAATTATGATTATCTAGTGTTGAGGGAAGCATAACCCCCAGTGATACAACTGGAAATTAAAAGACTTGTTTACCCCTTAAATGGCAATGAATCCTCTTGATCCATCACCTCAATTATGCCGTCTTTTAATTGTGGCTTAAGATAACATCACTTATTAACAATTATCTAATCTATATTTAAATCTTGCTCATGAGTTTTCTGTTTGTAGACAACTCCACAGTGAGGACATGTCGGTGCTAAAAAAATACCATTTGTTGACTTACATTATCTTTAATTTGTCTGTCTGCTTTCGAGTGAATAGTCTATGGCAGAAATTATTTATACTGAGAGGATGACGATACTGGGTGATTTTTTTAATTTGAGATATTCTTTGTGTGCTTTGAATGAGTAGACAATACAGTGAGAAGTTTTAGACGTGTGTGGAAAAATGCTTTCAGAAGAATGCTTTTTAAAAATAGAATTGATAATTTATTTTTATCAATTAATAAAACACAAAGTGAATGCTCAAAAGAGAAATCTAAATCAAGTCAATATTCAGCATGACCGCTCTTTGGCTTTAAAACAGCATCATTTCTTCTAGGTACAATTGCACACAGTTTATGAAGGAACTTGGCACGAAAGTTGGTCTAAACATCTTGGAGAACTAAGGATAAGACCACACGGTCAGATTTCCTGATGCAGTCCTTCTAGGTACAATTGCACACAGTTTTTGAAGGAACTCTGCAGGAAGGTTGGTCTAAACATCTTGGAGAACTAAGGATAAGACCATACAGTCAGGTTTCCTGTTACAGTTTCGGAAGCCAAATTCAACAGTGGACCATTAAAGGAAAGAAAGTTTAATGGACAGACATGGCTTCTTCTCTTTTTTGAATTCCCTCCTGGTTTTGGCTTCCAAAACTTCATCAGGAAACCTGAGAGCATGACTGTATCCTAAGAAGGATTTGAACAACCCTACATCCACAGAAGATCTGTTGGATTTTCACATAAAATATTGATTTGATGTAGGGTAGGATTCTTCAGCCAAACTAGAAGTGGATATGAGAGGAATCGGAAATATAAAGGAAAGACATATGCTTCCCTTCCTGCTGGATTGGCTACTAGCTTTGGCTGAAAAACCTGCAAGAACTCCTCCAAAAAAACTCTTATCCTACCCTAACATTTATCTTTGTTCATTCACATGCATTTTGTTAATTGTTGTTAATTGGTAAAAATATTAAGGGTACATTTATATCTTCAGTGAATGTTTTCGTCGGGCTGTTTCAGCAGAGAGAGAACAGCTTGCCGGCGTTCACCAGATCCGGCATTGCTGGATTCAACAGATCAACGCTTGATCCCTATTGACTATAATGGGATCTGGCAGTGATAAATGGAAGGTTTCAGAATGACAAATACCATTGCATGCATCGGTTTTTGTCTGGCTGACAGCTGGCATTTACCTGATAAGGGGGAAGGATCATCTCCAACAGAGATGTGAACACAACCTACCACTTCTTTAGGCTATAAAGAAGAAGAAGAAACGATAGTTGATGGCACTGCTCATGTAATTTGAATTTCTATGAGCAGCACCAACAAGTATCCCCTTTCTTCTACTTAAATGTGCGATGAGTCCAGAGGAAGAGGAGTAGAGGATAGGAGTGGTAGTTTTGGCTCTGAGTGTGGTAGTAGTACTCACACTGGCAATCCCCCCTCTTTGGATCTCCCTGGGGTTGTGCAGTGACTGGAGGGCACACCCTTTCTTCCCTCGGGGGACAACCAAGTCTTTTAGCAGGGTGCAATACAGAAGTGTGGATGAAGTGCTCTGGAGGCCGATGAAGAAGTCAGTAACCAGGCCAGTTGACATCAATAAATAAGTCTCTCTTTATTAAAGTGTAGAATAGGAGTAGTAGTACAGCCAACAGTAACAAGGCACAGTTCCAAGTAAATCAAATGCAATTCCTGCCCAAATAGCAGCGTATGGACATCAGCAATGATCGAGGTTGTAGTACTCCTCTCTCTCTCTCTCTCTCTCTCTCATCTCTCTGCAGAACCATACGCATGCAAAGACGTTCCTCCTGTAAAGGTTTCTGTAATACAGGGCTGACAGGTGCAGATTTAAGATTGGCTGACCAAACTGTCTCAAAGTGCAGAAGGGTGTGCTTGCAATTTTCTCTCTCACAACAGTCTCGCTGCCATAAACATGCACAATACCGTGCTGTCTGATTCCAATGCATGGCATGGCAGATTCGGGACCTTCTAACGTCTTTTTTAAAAGAGCACTTGGCTATAGATCGTCTCAGAGGCAAAGGTTCGCTGAGCTCGGGCCACGCTTTCAGGAGCTGGAACAAGTAGGCCCTCTCTCTTTCTCAGCTACACTCTCACTACTCACTAATCTCTGGCCAGACCCAAGTCCATCTCCTGGCAACCTAAGGGGATGAGGCAAAGTATTAACCCTAAACTATCCATACAGCCATCTAAGCTATGCAGTAAATTAGAACATTTCACTCAGCAACATAACATTACAACCGTTTACCCTATTGCAGTGACAATGTTCTGAGGTACTGCACCTGCCAGTCTTGATCATTTCAAATGTGAGATCTCAGGAAAGGAATGTTTGGCTGCAGCTCAGCAATCTCATAGATGACAGCACACACAGTGTGTAAAGCCCATGCCCATAGGTCAGTTCAATACCAAATTTAGACATTTATAAGGTCAAACGTGTTGCGATGTCCTTCAAGTGAGTGATAAAGATCATTAGGACTTGTCCCTGGACAGATATTGATGCTACAGATTGCCTACAAGAATGTTGAAAAGGAATATTTTCACCGCAAACTATTGAACTTTCTGTGCAAGACAGACCAAATCACGCTCCCGTAGCTAAGAAACAGTGCAATCTACATGGCAAGCAGCACTGCAGGTGTCCATTGGTTCTCCAGCAGAAACTGAATTCTTTCATCATCAGTTCATTTTAGGTTTTTGCAAAAAAAAAAAAAAAGTAGCCAGCGCAAGAGACGGCAAAGTCTTATATTGACACATGTGTGATATATATATTTTTAGGCAACCCCTGCTGTGTCTAATTTGATAACTGTGAAACAAAAGTGAGACTCTCGAACCTTCAGAATTTATGATGGAAGCCTTAAAGAATAGTGCTTTCTTCAAAGTAGAAAATCAGTACAGGTACACGTATTGCTACTGTAGTTGCTACTACTGTTTCTTGGCCAATTTAGAGGTTTCACAACTGATTGTGTCATTGTTTACCCGTCTGAAGATTCGGACCTAAGTGTGAAATTGGGAATGCAAATTTAAGTGTGCAGACGACCAGTGGCGTACATAGAGAAATAAGGGCCCCATAGCAAGGACCAAACCAGACCCCCCACACACACAGGACAGAAGGGTTTCTGCCTAAACCCCTTTCAATGACCCTTGGGCCATTTTTCCACTGCATCATTTGCTAAAAGTTGTTCCTTTAGAGGGTAGAGTCCTGACCATGTTTTCACCTCCAGTAGAAGAGGAGATAATCCCAAGACTAGGCCCGTCTTGCCCTGGGCCCCATAGCAGTTGAATGGTCTGCTGATATGGTAGTTACGTCCCTGCAGACGACCATCAGGTCCTTTCACGTGACCGTGCTGCCACCGTGCCCATGTTGCAGACTGCAAAACACTAGCATCACACTAGGCCATGTGAATGCCACATTATTGTGTGCACCCATTGCCTTTAATAGGTCCATGATCCGCAAGATACAGCGAAAGATAGGACATGTTTTCCTGGACCCAGAAGCCCACGGAAACACACAGAAGCCCTTCCATGTGCATCCAGGTCCATGCCTCTGTGCAGCAAAAGACTGGACATGTCCTATGATCATGGTGGAGTGAGACACCATTCCAAGTTTTGGTATTGGACCCAGTGGTTACTTATTATACCCCTGATACTGGGGCAACTCTTGATGCCCCAGAATATATTTGCTGCATGTAATCATGGCATCTATTAGAACTTGCTTCACCAGTGGATTTTCTCATTGTAAACCATTCTTGCTACATTAAACCTTAGCTTCAATTTCCGAGGATAGGGTTAAACTCTATTTGCAGCTCCAGTGCTAATTGCTTATTAATGTGCATGGTTGACCAAACCTGCTTGTAATCCCAGGAGCTTTTCTGCATGAAGCGTCAAAGGATTATGCTAAAGCTGTAGCCCCTTTACTACAATCCTCTGTGTGATTGGGGGATTTGATGCTCAAGATCATGAAATCCATGCACATTCCTGCAGCTACTTTCTAATTATCTCTATTGAGATCCTAGTGACAGTAGTGACCTCAGTGTGCTCAGGATGTCCATGCCTGTACACCATGTTCTCAGGATCTCCACACCTGTACACCATGTTCTCTGGATCTCCACACCTGTACACCATGTTCTCTGGATCTCCACACCTGTACACCATGTTCTCTGGATCTCCACACCTGTACACCATGTTCTCTGGATCTCCACACCTGTACACCATGTTCTCAGGATCTCCACACCTGTACACCATGTTCTCTGGATCTCCACACCTGTACACCATGTTCTCTGGATCTCCACACCTGTACACCATGTTCTCTGGATCTCCACACCTGTACACCATGTTCTCAGGATCTCCACACCTGTACACCATGTTCTCTGGATCTCCACTCCTGTACACCATGTTCTCTGGATCTCCACACCTGTACACCATGTTCTCTGGATCTCCACACCTGTACACCATGTTCTCTGGATCTCCACACCTGTACACCATGTTCTCTGGATCTCCACACCTGTACACCATGTTCTCTGGATCTCCACACCTGTACACCATGTTCTCTGGATCTCCACACCTGTACACCATGTTCTCTGGATCTCCACACCTGTACACCATGTTCTCTGGATCTCCACACCTGTACACCATTTCTCTGGATCTCCACACCTGTACACCATGTTCTCTGGATCTCCACTCCTGTACACCATGTTCTCTGGATCTCCACTCCTGTACACCATGTTCTCTGGATCTCCCACCTGTACACCATGTTCTCTGGATCTCCACACCTGTACACCATGTTCTCTGGATCTCCACTCCTGTACACCATGTTCTCTGGATCTCCACACCTGTACACCATGTTCTCTGGATCTCCACACCTGTACACCATGTTCTCTGGATCTCCACTCCTGTACACCATGTTCTCTGGATCTCCACACCTGTACACCATGTTCTCTGGATCTCCACACCTGTACACCATGTTCTCTGGATCTCCACACCTGTACATCATGTTCTCTGGATCTCCACACCTGTACACCATGTTCTCTGGATCTCCACACCTGTACACCATGTTCTCTGGATCTCCACTCCTGTACACCATGTTCTCTGGATCTCCACTCCTGTACACCATGTTCTCTGGATCTCCACACCTGTACACCATGTTCTCTGGATATCCACTCCTGTACACCATGTTCTCTGGATCTCCACTCCTGTACACCATGTTCTCTGGATCTCCACTCCTGTACACCATGTTCTCTGGATCTCCACTCCTGTACACCATGTTCTCTGGATCTCCACTCCTGTACACCATGTTCTCTGGATCTCCACTCCTGTACACCATGTTCTCTGGATCTCCCTCCTACACCATGTTCTCTGGATCTCCACACCTGTACACCATGTTCTCTAGATCTCCACACCTGTACACCATGTTCTCTGGATCTCCACTCCTGTACACCATTTTCTCAGGATCTCTACGCCTGTACACCATGGGATCACAAAGGCAGAGCCCGGCGTAGCCAGAGATATAACACCCCCATAGGCGTGAGGCCCTGAGGAACACCCCGATGGAAAACACTGAAGGGTATATTCAGATTAGTTGCTGACTCTATGGCAAATACCATGGTGAATCTACGAAAAGCCCATTTGTATTACGCGTGGAGTTCATTGCTGATTTTATTTTAATGCGGATTCACCACGCCTTTCTCCACACAATTCAGGTAAAATACAGGGGTAAATACTGCAGAATGAATTGACCTGCTGTGGATTTAGAACAATGCACCACAGGTCGATTGCTGTGTGGATTTTCTTTTGCAGCGTGTGGATGAGATTTGTTAAAATCACGTACATTGTGATGCAAATGTGGATCAAAGAATGACATCAAAAGATTAGATCAAAGAGTTAAACGTGATATTTAATAAAGAGATAGATAGATAGATAGATAGATAGATAGATAGATAGATAGACAGACCTCATTAAGTTTGGGCTGAAACGTTGCCAAGGGTAATAAAAGGGTCTTCACCTTATGTTGGAGTGCTGTCTTATTTTCTGTGGATTTATTTAGATAGATAGATAGATAGATAGATAGGCTGTAGATAGAGAGATAGATAGATAGATAGATAGATAGATAGATAGATAGATAGATAGATAGATAGGGACGTAACTACCATAGCGGCAGGACAAGAGGGGGCCCAGTCTTAGTTAGGATCATATCCTCTTCTACTGGGGGTGAAACCTTGACAGGACTCTACCGTCTAAAGCAGGGATGCTCAACCTGCGGCCCTCCAGCTGTTGCAAAACTATAGCTCCCAGCATGGCCTAATAGCTTAAGTCTGTCGAGGCATGCTGCGAGTTGTAGTTTTGCAACAGCTGGAGGTTCGCAGGTTCCCTGCTCTAAAGGAACAACTTTTAGCAAATGAGGCAGTGGAAAAATGGCCAAAGGGTCATTGAAAGGGGCCTAGGCAGAAACCCTTCTGTCCTGTGTGGGGGCCTGGTTTGATCCTTGTTAGGGGGCCTTATTTCTTTATGTACGCCACAGATAGATAGATAGATAGATACACAGTGCTGATACAGTGCTGAAGGGGTATTCTCATCTTGGACATTGGCGACATATGGCTAGGATATGCCTCTATTTTCGGGGTCACAGAGGTAGGACCCATACCTATACTTAGAATGGAGCAGCAAAGTGCTGTGCATGTGCTGCCGCCCTCCATTCATTTTTATAGGAGCGGCAAAAATAGCCGAGCCCCATTCATTTCAATGGGAATTCCAAAAATAGAACCCCCGTGTGTGTTTCGGACTATAATAAGGCGCACCATATGGAAGTGTGTTACATTCTGTTTTGTAGACCGTGCGGTTGCATACGGGTCTTGGACACAGTTTTCCTTTCCACCCCCAGCTTTTTTTTTTTTTTTTTGCAAAACACTTTTTCTTGGGGGTTTGATTTTTTTCACAGCATTAATAAAACAGCAGATAGAAAGGCAAATTTGTAAAGGAAAAAAAACAAGTAAGAAAATGAACGCTTTTCACTGGAGCATAAAACATAAATGATGGCTTTACAGAGGTTTCGCCTTTGAAATCTGCATTATCAGCAACTCCTTAATGTTCTTCTACTACCTGAATTGCTCCTCTCATAAGCCAAAAAATTCCTTGCATATCCTTTACCTGGAGAAGTCAGCAGAGTTTAGGAACCGTGTATGGAAAAAGCATAGACGGGTCAGGACCTCTGATATCATACGTGGGAGCTCAGATTCCCCCCTGCGGCACTCCTCCATTGAGCAGTGACCTTTCTAGTTCCAATTAAAGGGGTTGTCCGCTTTTTTTATATTGATGACCTATCCTCAGAATAGGTCATCAACATGAGATGGGCAAATGCTCACTACTGCAGTTGCGTTGGCGAGCAGGTAAACAATGAAGAGAAGGCAGCTCACCGCCAATCTGATGTTGATGACCTATCCTGAAGATAGGCCATCAATATAAAAAAGCGCACAACCCCTTTAAGTGGAGTCAATAATCTTATGTCCTATTTTCTGTCTCATAAGTTAATACTAACTGGAGTGAATTGATTACACTAGCAGCAAAATACAGCATGGGAAAGGGAAGACATAGGATACCTTCAAATTGCTTTGTGTATTACAACCCAGTATAGCTCTGTATGGATCAGTCAGAGTTAACTTCTTGGAAGCTGGATGATGGGCAGGTCCATCGCTAGTTCAGTCAGTGTGTTGAGCCTGCTAGCTGAGGAAGTGAGAGGAGCTATATGTGCTCACTTCTTGGAACGTTGCATCAAGAAAGCCATCTCTACTTCATGGTACTCCAGAAAGAGAGAGAAAGATGGTCCAGAATCTGCATGGGCTAGCAGTGGAGTTAGTCAGTAAGATATTTTGTGTATAAGGCTGATGGAGACTTTACTGCAGATGGGCATTGCTAATACACCCTTCCATACTTTGGCCAGTCATATCTTAATTCTGTACCCCCAGCTGGAAATTACAGACAAGTTTGCAAGAAACTTATTGTCAGCCTTAGACTCTACAGGTCTATGTAGCCTTCCCTCCAGCATTTAGTCCCCTCACCTGAGTTAATATAATTCTTTCTGGATGAGACTTTATAGATACTATCAGCTAGAATTCTACAGTATAGAATCATATTATATATGTAATACAACACTGGAGATTGCACCTTAGGATAAATGTATCAGAACCATATATAAAGTTACTACCTAGAAGAATCTAATTGACCATGAATATAGTTAAAAAGAGTATTTCACCAGTTTTTCACCAATATAACTAAGAGCACTGCCCCATAGAAGATCCCAAACATACCTATGTGCACTTTGTGTCTTAATTCCATGTCCAGGAAAAGCACTTTGGGCACTTTAGCTTTAGGCACGCTGCATGGTGAGTACCTAGTAGTACCCCCTTTAGCAAGTATCACAGCTTTTAAACACTTTTTGTAGGCAGCCAAGAGTCTTTCAATTCTTGTCTGAGGGATTTTCATCCATTCTTCCTTGCAAAAGTCTTCCAGTTCTGTGAGATTCCTGGTCTGTCCTGCATGCACTGCTCTTTTGAGGATCCACTGATTTTCAATGATGCTCACAACAGGGGACTGTGAGGGCCATGGTAAAACCTTCAGCTTGAACCTATTGAGATAGTCCATTGTGGATTTTGTTGTTTGTTTAGGATCATTTTCTATTTATAGAAGCTATCCTCTTTTCAAATTCAGCTCTAGTTCTATTTTAACCTCATCGGTCCACAGGACTTGTTTCCAAAATGTATCAGGCTTGTTTAGATGTTCTTCTGCAAACTTCTGATGCTGAATTTTGTGGTGAAGATGCAGAAGAGGTTTTCTTCTGATGACTTTTCCATGAAGGCCATATTTGTGCAGGTGTGGCTAAACATTAAAACAATATACCACAACTCCAAGTCCTCTAAATCTTCCTGAAGGTCTTTTGCAGTCAAGCAGGGGTTCTGATTTGCCTTTCTAGCAATCCTACGAGTAGCTATCTCTGAATTTTTTCTTGGTCTTCCAGACCCAGACCAGACCTCTTGACTTCCACTGTTCCTATTAACTGGAATATCTTAAATACATTTTGAACTGAGAAGTCTGAAAAGGTTTTGCTATCTTTTTATAGCCTTCTCCTGCTTTGTGAGCCTCAACCATTTTCAGAGTGTTAGGCAGCTGCTTAGAAGAAATCATGACTGCTGTTTTTTGGCACAAAGTTAGAGGAGTTTGGGTATTTATAAAGCTTTGAAATTTGCATCACCTAGCCTTTCCTAACAAGGATTATGAACAAGCCTTAACCCTACCAGGCTATTTAAGGTCTCCTTGGGTTCCCATATTTTTGATAGGTACTCCTTTCCTTTTTTTACTCCACCAAAATAGTACAGTGATATTGTTTAAAATGTTGAAACGTGTGTTTCATCTTTAACGTTATGCCTTTTGGAGATCATTTCATCTTCAACTTGCTTAAAGGGGTTCTCCGGGAATTAAGAAAATGAAAATACTTAAATATTACTTCATTATAAATATATTCCCAAATCTTTTTCGTTAGTTATAATGGCTCATTTTGTCTGGGGAACAATCATTAGGAGAAACAAAATGGCCACCGTCCTGTTAGTATACACAAAACCTGTCCTAATCACACAGGAGGGCAAGTTACTTAACAACTCTGAGCTAAAGGGTTGCCTCATCCTCTTCTCTGCTCTATTTGTCAGGGATTATAATCCTGATTACAGATGATAAGATCTTTAGCTGAGTCTCTGGAGGAATGGAGTTCATGAGCAGATGTGGCTAATGAGCAGAAGCACTTGAGTGCAGTCTCCATTACCATAGTCTGTCCTGTCAGTCGTCTCTGTACTTCATGTCTCCTGATGAACTCCATTCCTACAGAGATTCAGCTGAAGATCTTATCATCTGTATTCCTGACCATAATCCCTGACAAGCAGAGCAGAGAGGAGGATGAGGCAGCTCTTTACCTCAGTGTTATGGAGTAACTTGTCCTGCTGTGTGATTAGGACAGGTTTTGTGTGTACTAATAGGACGGCGGCCATTTTATTTCCTGTAAAGATTGCTCCCTAGACAAAACGAGCCATTATAACTAATGGAAAGTATTTGGGAATATATTTATAATAAAGTAATATTTGCGTATTTTCATTTTCTTAATTCCCGGAGAACCCCTTTAACTGTTCACATTAAGAGTAATTTTGACCAGGGGTGCACAAACTTTTGCATGCCTCTGTACTTATTAAAACAGACATGTCAGAAGAGGTGACAGGTCCTCTTTAAGCAGCATTGTCTTCCCTTTTGCTCTCATCTCCTCTAGTACCAGCTAGATGTTTGGGACTAGTGTACCTCCAGCTGTTGTGAAGCCGCACGCTCTGTCCCACCAGCCACAGGAGTTTGCAGTTTAGCGCCAGCTGGGTAGTCACAGGTTGCCTAAGTTTGTTTTAATTACTACTATTAGCCATGTACTTTCCTATGCACGAGCGGGCATGTAGCATTCCTTTGCAGAATAAATCACTTAGCTGTGAACCTGTTTCATAGCCCTCTTCACACCAGACAGCCTCTTTGCTTTTGACTATAAGAGGAAAGCAAAAGACCCAATGGCTGCACTGAAAAAGCTGTAAGCTGCTTCCTTTGTACCAAAAACCTGATAGCATTAAGCAGCTGCCGTTCAAGGCCCGGGAGATAATGTGAACGTGTTCATCGGCAGAAATCTGCTGAGGTAAACTACAGTTGTTTTTTTTTATACATTTCTAACTGAGAAAGGATACATATGCACAGCCCAAGGGGATGGCGGGATTGCAGAGTGCCATGTAGTTTACTTAGCACAGCGGCTGGCGTCCAGAAATGGCCATGTCATTGAGCCACAGTGTGCCTTTCTGATGTGTGTTTTAGGAGCATCTAGCAATTACATTATACTTATTCTCATTTATGATCAGATATAGCTATAGAAAGCATTATCATCATCATCATGTTTAGGGCCATGTCTGGAAAACTCTGATCTTGGCATCTCGTTCAATATACACAGCTGGCTAGGAAGCCTTGGAAGCCAGGGAGGGTACTTTATATAACTAAGTACTGATTGGTTCTTCCCCTTTAATTATTATATTACCTTCTATATTTCTTATTATATAGTGAGTTAGGGATAGTTAGGTAACATACAAATCCATTATTTTGTGTCAGATGACCACCAGACCACATTACAAAGTAGTTAACTCATGTGTACTCCATATTGGACAACCTTAGAAGGAGAGACTGTGAGGTATAAACCTATGTGCACAAAGACAAAGAGCTGAGCTCCACTGAGAACATCCCATCATGTTCCCCCATTGGCCAAGTGATTATTATTTATTCTATATTTGATTTATCTGTTTTAGTTTATATTTAATCATATTTAGTAAATATTTTTATCACTTAGCCTGTGTAAGCCTATTTATTCTCAAATCTTCTAATTCACGTTTATACAGAGCTAGATCATTGACACCCGCTGTTTGCTAATGCGATCCCAGATATGGTTCATGAACCAATGATGATATCAGATGATGGGTTGCAAGCCAATGGGTGCTGGAGGTGGGGGTTTAACAGAGGACTAGTCACTGTAATCAGTGGCCCTCCTATTGTGGAATGCCAGGAAGACATGCATCATGCTTTACTGTCACCTGTGCTGCAGTTTCTAATCTATAGTGCAGGTCTACTGGGGGTAATCACTCAGATTCTTCTTCAATGTGCTAGGGATAAAGAACAGCTCACAAACATGCAAAAGTCTAACCATTCTCACTTAATGTAGCTTGAATTTATAATACAGAATCCAAAAATCCTAAATTATGTCTTTTTGAATGGTCACCAGGTGCTATAGTCTAGCATTTGTATGTGGATTGCAGTCGCCTAAATATTTACAACGGGGTTACCTGTCACTGATGTCACCTTGCTTCATTTCTTGCTAGGAGGATCCATCAGCAAGTCTATGTGTGAGGCTGACTGTCTACTTTTAGTACATCCACAAACGAGTACCAAAAGTCATTATGTAAACACACACACAAATATTAGAGAGGAGGGAATGTCTTGAAATTTGATTCATCTCCGATTGACAAATTTTTCAAAAAATTCAATTGAAGTCCAAATCAATCCTACCTGAATCAAATATGCTGTAATTGCCCTGAAAAATAGGGATGGAGAGAGAGAGGCCCACATGTAATACTTCTCTGAGTGAGACATGCAAGCCAGTTCTCTTTCCAAAAGGACAAGTGTTTTCAGTGTCTCGAGATAATTTCTCTGGTTAGCTGAGTGGCCTTGGGGGTGCTTATTCTCATTAGGGAGACCACCTAGTATGCATGAAGAGAACTGTAGTCCAGCCAACACTGCTCTGTGTTTCTGGAAAACATATATACAAATTAGTATATCTTACATCTGCTGGCATCAGATAGGCTTAGTCTTCATTTCTTTTTGGAAGGAAAGCTAGTTTGCATACCTTTTGGGATTCTGGGAAGGATATTCCAATTCTCTTTCTCTCTCTTTCTCTCTATTTCTCGTTCTCTCTCTCTCTCTCTCTGTTTCTTTGTCTCTCTGTGATTTGCCTGAATAAAATTCGAGTTTGTCAGAATCCAATTTTTTGGGGAAATCTGGAATGAATTCTGAACAGGTAGAATCGATTTTCTCATCTCTAACATGTATGTGTGATAGCTGAACATTCCTTCTCTCGAGGCAAAGATTTACTTTACTGACCTAGCCCTGTATCTGAAAGCCCCATCTGGTTGCCCCTCTTCTTGGCACAGGGACACATGCCATACAACTGTTGCAATGGCTGCTTCTATGTATATAACAGTAAAAAACACAAGTTTAGTAGTACAAGAGCATTTACAAATCATGTAATTGGTAAATAATAGCAAATACCGGAACGTTTCACCCATGATTATGTATATTTGGAAAGAAGAAGGACAAAGACTGTTTTGTATGCAGGGGACCACCAATCACTGGGATCTGCAGGGTGCTCATTAAGGCTTTGGCATTTATTAGGCAATATATTAGCGTCATATCCCTGCCTTGTTATTGTGGTTCCTGCAGCGTGTTTAGTAACAGAGCTCTGCCGCATGTGCATACTACTCCTGGATCAATCACTGTGTCCAGAATATAGTAACCCACGCTGCTCTACGCTTCCAGTTATGTGATCTAATATGCTTATATAAATCATCAGGGCAGGCGTCGCTGACTAATCTAGCAATTCTGGCTGTACGAAGTATTTATAATGGAGTTCATTTTTCTCCACATTACCGAACCGTGTGATGCGCTGTTATACTGATTAATTATCTTCATGTATGCAATGTAACATATGTACATGAAGGTAACATTCATATCTACCGGTTCAGTGGGTCATACATAGCTTTATTAAGTGATGTGCTATGAGTAATAAAAAGGGAGGGGAGGCCTGTAATGTTATGTAGCCTCGAGCTGGAGTATTCTGCTGAGGCTTCAGAGCTGAAATCCTCCATTATTGGGGCTGGTTCGATGTCACTGGGATTTTCTTGGTCATTAGCATCCTGGGAAAATCTTTACCTCATCTACTGTACAGTATTCTAATGTCATAGAAATTAAAGGGTTTTTCCAAGAATCTGGTATTGATGACCTACCAAAAGGTGAAATCCACTGTGAAAATCGTCCACAGTTCAACACAAGAATGAGCATGCCACGTAGTATGATCTGACAAGAGAGGTGCTAAAAAAATGTATGATCGCTGGAGGGCATATGACTGCTAGGACCCCCAGTGATCCCAAGATCAGAAGTCCCTTGAGTACACCAGTTTGAATGGAGTGGCAGTGTGAATGAAGGTCCACATTCACTTCTGTGGGATTGACATAGCATTGCCTACATTGGTCCCATAGAACTGAATGGCAGGGGCGTAACTACCATAGCGGCAGACCATGTGACTGCTATGGATCCCAGTCATAGTTGGGATTATCTCCTCTTCTACTGGAGGTGAAAACTTGCTCAGGACTCTGCCCTCTAAAGGAACAACTTTTAGCAAATGAGGCAGTGGAAAAATGGCCCAAGGTTCATTGGAAAGGGTCTAGGCAGAACCCTTATATCCTGGGTGGGGGGCCTGGTTTGATCTTTGCTATGGGGCCCTTACTTCTCTATATACGCCACTGGTGAATGGAGCAATGGACCATCATGCATACTAGTGCTTCAGTCAAGCAGAGGACTTAGGGAAACATAATTTCCTCAATGCGATAATGAAACCCTGAGGAGACTTCAGGAGTACCGCCACATGTTCAAGTTTTCTGATGCAGTTTTGGAAACCAAAATCAGGAGTGGATCATAAAAGGAGAGAAAGTATAAAGGACAGATACAACGTTTCATCCTTTATCGATTTACTCCTGGTTTTTGTCTTCCAAAACTGCATGCAGAAACCTGAACATATTGCTGTACCCCTAGAGCCGCCCTTCATTCAGGGTCAGGCTGGACTCTCAGGCTACCAGAGGATATTACAGTAGGCCTAGGCTCTGATACACTAATGAGCCTATGCATAAAGCCCTAAAGGTCCACCAGAAGACAACCCCATTTGGAGCTAAGCTTGGAGCCAGTCAGTTACCACTAGGGTGTATTTTTCATGGGTTATTGGTCATGTTTGGGCAATAATAACGGCAATGGTTTTGAAGCAAATAATATTAGACACATACATCTTCTGTATAGATTGAGGGTAGTTCATTTCCTCTGTAGGCCCAAAGAAGCCCAGTTTTTCATGCCTTTCATTCATTTCTAAATTAAAAGATTTGATATATGTAGACTGAATGCAAACAATGGATCGGTGACTCTATAGAATGTACTCATGTGGAGTGAGCAAACAGTACCCTGTGGGAAGTACGGTATATTGTCTCATTTTAGTACTGAGCTTCTATCTTGAAGGTTTGTGTTTGAGTAATTCGGTGTGTTCAAATAAATCTTTACTGGTTGCTATTATTACATATACTGTAGACTTTACAATTAATTACCAATTTATCAGCTAATATTATAAGCAAAAAGCCAAGACTACTGTGTACTAACCGGTATATACTACAGTACATCACATTTCTACAAAGTATCCCCAATGTCAAAGGCACAGCTGTACAGTCTTTCAACAACTTCTTTAGGAGGAGAAAATGCATCTCACCATCACCTACTAAATGATCGACTAAAACTGATATGGAAAAAGGATATGTTATTACAAAATCCAGTGCAATCTGCAACCAGCATGGTATAGAGCAGGAGGAGCTGAGCACAGTGATATATAGTTTTAAGGAAAAAGATGCAGGAAAACTTGTTACTCATATATTTATAGCTATGCTTTTTCTTTTTCTGAACTTAAAGGGGTTGTGCAGGCAGTATATATCTGATCAACTGACACTTGGCACTTCCACCGATCAACTGTTTGAAGAGGAGGCAGCAGTTCATGCGAGGGCTGCATCTTGCTTATTACACTACTCGACGTCTCTCTTGCAGCGGCGGCGGCATAATGTAATTACAAGTACTAACTCCATTTGATGGAGATGACAGGCAGTGTAATGAAGATCACATGGAGTGTCGCCTCTTCTTCAAACAGCTGATCGGCGTGCATGCATACCTCCCAACTTTTGAAAATCGCAAAGAGGGACAATGTGTGCGGCGTGCATCACGGCAGTTTTTTTCATACTAGGCCACACCTCTAACTTCGCCCAAAGCATAATTACTGGAGCCCCTGCAGCAATTTTTTTCTTGCGCGTCATTGTCCATATAAATATTAGCACATAAATCATTAGATTATAGATATTTTAAGGTCCCAATGGCACCAAATAATGAAGTTCTGGTCTAATTTATATGTATAGACACTTTAGAAAGGAGCAATTTAGTAAATTTATTAATGCACATTTATTCATCAATCATCCAGGTCAAAAAGAGGGACATTTAAGGAGAAAAGAGGGACAGAGGGACATGGGTCAAAAAGAGGGACTGTCCCTCCAAAAGAGGGACACTTGGGAGGTATGGTGCATGCCATGTGTCAGACTCGACTGACAGCTATCTATGTATACACACTTACACAGAGAATGCTATCAATCACTGATAACACCTCCCCCGTGTACAGCTATCAGGGACTGACAGCTATGTATACACACTTACACAGAGAATACTGTCAATCACTGATAACAGCTCCCTGTGTATCAGCTATCTCTGTATACACACTAAGGCCCCATTCACACGAATGTATATTTGCGGGCCAGCATTACTGCGGACCCGAATATATACGGGGGCCGCCCAGCGTGTGTTCCGCAGCGCTCGGAACACACGCCGTGCGGCCCCATTGAAAATGCCTATACTTGTCGGTGCGCACGGACAAGTATAGGACATGCTTCAAAAGAGCCGCGGCACGGAGCTAGCTCCGTGCCACAGCTCCCGGCCCCACAGAGGTGAATGGGGCTGCATCTATTCCTGCAATTTTGTGGATAGATACGGCCCCATTCACACGGTCGTGTGAATAGGGCCTTACACAGAGTATGCTATCAATCATTGATAACACCTCCCTGTGTACAACTATCAGTGACTGACTGCTATCTCTGTATACACACTTACACGGAGAATACTATCAATCACTGATAACACCTACCGTGTGTACAGCTACCAGTGACTGACCACTATCTCTGTATACACACTTACACTGGGAACACTATAAATCACTGCTAACACCTCCCCGTGTACAGCTATCAGTGACTAGAAGCTATCTATGTATACACACTTACACAGAGAATGCTATCAATCACTGATAACACCTCCCTGTGTGTACAGTTACCAGTGACTGACCGCTATCTCTGTATACACACTTACACAGAGAATGCTATCAATCACTGATAACACCTCCCCGTGTACAGCTATCGGTGACTGGCAGCTATATATGTTTACACACTTACACAGAGAATGTTATCAATTACTGATAATACCTCCACCGTGTACAGCTATCAGTGACTGGCAGCTATATATGTATACACACTTACACAGAGAATGCTATCAATGACTGATAATACCTCCCCCGTGTACAGCTATCAGTGACTGGCAGCTGTATATGTATAAACACTTACACGGAGAATGCTATCAATCACTGATAATAGCTCCCTGTGTACAGCTATCAGTGACTGGCAGCTATATATGTATACACACTTACACAGAGAATGCTATCAATCAATGATAACACGTCCCACATGCAAATTTAAAGGTATAAATTACATGCACTGCATTTTGTGGTGACAGGTTCTCTTTAAAGGGATTGTCCAGCTTTTGAATACATGTAGGGTCTACTCTCCCCACCACACTTGTTGAGGGAGCATGCTTACCTGCTTCGTGTGACTCGATTCTCACCCCTTCTGTTCGCATCTCTCTGATCCCCTGTCATCAACTTACGAAATGCGAAATGGACTAGGGTCATGTGTGCAAAATCAGCCAATGCATTATGTTACTGGGTCACGTGTCACTTGGGGACCCGCCACCACTGAAGCCAGTCATTGGGTGCAGCAGCACACGGGACCTCAGTTCATGCCAAAAGTTAACAACAGAGACAGGGGTGCCACATACAGAAGGATCCGGAATCAAGCGGTGGGTAACAGGTATGCTTTTCTCGGCAGGGAAAGGGGGACCCAAAATTTGTTCAAAAGTTAGAGAACCCCTTCAAGGATGATAGGATCTGCTCAAATTTGTGTTGATGGCTCTCTATCTCAGATTCCATAAAAGTGTAAGAGGAAACAGAAAATCATAAATAAAGGAACTGAGTAACTCAGATATGAACAGAGCCTTAATGGATAGATGGTAGACTGACGTGTGGCATCTAGTGTCAAGCAGCTGCTGCCAAGACAAAGAAAATCACAGGATGCAATCAGATGGTGATTGGAGGCTCATGGAAGGCCAATATGTAGGTCTATTTAATGGTCTCTAATTGAGTGTATTGGAATGAAAGAAAGTTTCTACACCAACATAGAAGAAGATTCTTTACTTTAGGATCAGTGAGACTATGGAGCAGATGAGGTTGTGAACTTGTGATGGTTAATTTGTAGGAAGTTTTTTAAAAGGGGCCAGGATGACAGGTTATGGTTACTAGAAACAGGCAGCGGATACAGGGATTTATTCAGATTTCTGTATTTGGAGTTGGGAACATTAGCTTTTGTGTCGTTTTGGCTTCTATATGGATTTCAGTCTTTTTTCAGCCTTATTATTTTACTATATAATAAACATTATTGCTGTGCACATTGTCGGACATATATAATGTTGCATAAAGTGAAACATATCGTAGTCCAGATGGGATGGTGCTGATAGATTTCTGGATCCAGTTACATGCTACATTAATGATTGACACATTGTTGACTATACGTAGTTCTATAAACGCATAGAATTACAGTTGACAGGGTGATAAATCATCAATGATGTTAACATATTACCATTAATGTGAAGTACAGCTATTAATATTTTGGTTTACATAGCATAGATATAGCTGGGCTGAGCAGGGCTAAGTACTGCATGCCAATGCTGAAGAGCCAGGTTGGCAGAGCTCATTAGGATTCACTATGATACCTCTGGTTCTCTATGGAATTGTAAGTAAAACTACTGAACTACTCACACTGACAAAAAAAAAAATAACGCCCCAAGAAGGAGTTGTTCGAATCGACTGAAACTTAGTTTGTTGGAGAAAACTGTACAATTGAAAGGAGGCTCTAGGACCTTTTTGGGCCGCCTCCAGCCTGAATACCAGATGAGATATGGCCTCCAGCCTGGATACAAGATGAGATGCGGTTGAGCATGGATGCATACAGGTTCTGTATGGTGCCCTGCGGCACACATTCGCCCACGGATTTTGCAGCTGGGCCTGTAGATCCTGCAGACTCATAGGTTGCCAAAGTTGACGTCCTGGTGATCCCATAAATGGTCGACTGGCAATAATATGATGACCAGGCAGGCCAAGGAGGTGTTGTAATCTGTCAGAGATATTCCTAGGAAACCCTTGATGTGTGTGGGTGCGCATTATCCTGATGAAAAACGCCAATTTGAAGCTCTGCCATGAGAGGAATGCATGTGGTGGCAGGATGCCCTGCACATATCATTGAGCTGTTTGTGTCCCTTGTATCAATACTAGGGGTGACCGACTGTTGTATATAGTGGCTCCCCAGATCATCACACCAGCAGTTGGGGCAGTTGGTTGTTCAAGGGCAGGATTGAAGTGCTCACCACAAGGCCTCCATACTCAAACCCAACGGATCCCAAGCAAAACCTGATTTGTTGCAAAGATGATATAGTTCCAGTCAGTATCAGTCCAGGTTTCTCATTTATGACACCACTGCAAATGAAGGCAATAGTCTGTCAATGACAGGAAACTGTGAGGCCAAATTTCCTTTTACTAAATGCCTGGAAACTGTCCGGGGATCAGAGACAGGGATGTGTAATGAAGGTGACACCTATGGGTGGATGGTGAACAACAAAACTGTGGGAGCAAGTCCTACTTGAGTGGTGGATCAAACAATTCCTTTCTACTGGCAGTCTATCTGAGCTGTCTGAAGCTTCGTTCTTGTGCTTGTGTGCTCTCACGTAACCCTTGCCACCTAACAACTAGGTCACAGCAGTCGAGATGGCGGGCAATTCATCGAAATGAGCATCATTCTTCTCTCAATCCAATGATGCACCCCCTTTCAAAGTCTGTCAACTGGGCAAAATATTGTTTAGTGCATCATGGAGGCATGTCTAGTAGTCAAAAATCTCAGTAGTGGTACACTACCCAAAAGTAGCTTCTGATAGCATTTTTATAGCAAGACCCAGTTCTAATCAGACCACAACTGTAATAATTTCAATATCCGCCAGAGACATAACTGCATGCCAAGTTTAGCAGCAATCCAACGTTTCTATCTACGTGCATTTTTTTTTTGTCAATTAGTGTATTTAGTGCAAAAATAGTGCAAAAATAGGGATTACATATTCAGCTCTACTACTTCTGTCTTTGGTTCCTAACTTCCTATCACATATAAATGATGTACAGGTAAGCATTTATGCATGCACAGATTATGGTTTTATATACAACTGCAGGCGGCACTTCTCAAACGTTGCAATCGCACTTTATTCTTGGATTTCTTGAGACTGGGAAAAATCAGAAATTACATAATCAATAGGCAAAGATAATCCAAAATGGTATTGCAATTTAACATGACTGCAAAGTGCAATAATTACGGCTACTGAGTTCATCTGTGTGAATGCACATAGAAAGAGTGGCTCGTCTCCGCTCAAGGCTGAAGCGTTCTGTGCGTCTGATTGTGTGGCGAGGACTTTATTAGTGTGCCTGTGTCACGTGTGTGCTTCTTTGTCGCTGATCCCTTGCATTCCTCACGGTTAAGCTCTGCGGATGACACTCGTTGGCTGGGAGACTTCTCCCTCTCTTTTCTGTGCTTTTCTACCATTCTAGCAGCTTGCGAATGCTAATTTATTATTCATAACGGCACGAATGCTAATCCCTCCCTAAAAATCTAAATGTACTTACCAAACCCCCCTAGACCACTGATAACGCACATGCTGGCCTAGTTTGTGTATCTCAAATGTAAATCTACCACCTCCCAGGGTGAGCATATTTCATAGAACCATCTTTAACTACCCCTCAATAGATATTTCAGTAACGTTGGCCTAGATTCATCAAACCTGGAGAAAGAACATGTGAAACCACCCCCTACCACTACCACCACCACCGCCAGTCTTCTAGGAATTCAATTTATCGTGAAGCAATGGGTTGTTGCGGACTAGGGAGGGTTAGGCTTGGGTTACACTTGCCCTAATATACCCTCCATATTAAATCTGTCTCTTATTTTGCAGCCTTGAATGTCGCTTACTCAATGTTAACATGTTTGTCTGCTGCTCTCTCCCTGTCTGCACTCTACCTCACCGGTTTTCATGCCGGTCATTGTATTCACTAACGTTGACCTCTTTCACACACAGCTGTCTGTGCATCTCCCCTTATCCCTCACTGCTTTAACCCACCTCCCCTTCCTTCCCCTTTCCAACTTTTCTCATTCGCCTCGATTTTTAACAGGGCAGCGATCCTTTTAGCCGCTGGCTTTGTGACTCACCAGTGCTGAATCCTAATTCTGTGTAACCCCATGTCTCTCTTTCTCTTGTTCTGTATTCACTGTATAAGCTGGTCTTCTCTCAATGTGCTACTGCTCTGCATGCAGGGTCTGCCGCTTCTGTCCTTCCACCCTTTAAAATTAATGATGTCTCCGCTGACCTCCTTCACCAGTGTCTAACCTCTGCTCCCTCACGTCACTCTTTTCCTTTCAGGGGGACTTTGGAACCCAAGAGACTTTCGCAAATTGCAATCCAAAACCGAACAATTTAACTGTACAAACAAATGATTTTTCATGACTATGCATATATATGTTGGCAAACACATATATATGATCTTTTTCCTTGAAATACCTAAGGGAATGTGCTGTAATCTCACCTTGTGGTAGACCATCTAGTAAGCTACCATTCCCAACATACATGCTTTGAAAATTAACCGGAACCACCAATAGCTGATGTCTAGATGAAGCACATACTAGCCAACAATACCTATAGAAGAAGCCATCCTCCACCATAGTTATAGTTTCAAACTACCGGTTTAAGTCTCCATTAGGCTATTCCAGCAGAGAACAGCCTGCCAGAGCTCTCTGGATCCAGCATAGCCAGATGTTACCACAGTGCCCACTGACCCTATTTACTATAATGGGATCTGGTGGACAGTGGCGTACATAGAGAAGTAAGGGCCCTATAGCCAGGATCAAACTAAGCCCCCCACACAGGACAGAAGGGTTTCTGCCTAAACCCTTTTCAATGACCCTTGGGTCATTTTTTCACTGCTTCATTTGCTAAAAGTTGTTCCTTTAGAGGGTAGAGTCCTGACCAAGTTTTCACCTCCAGTAGAAGAGGAGAAAATCCCAACTAAGACTGGGCCCCCTCTTGTCCTGGGCCCCATAGCAGTCGCATGGTCTGCCGATATGGTAGTTACGCACCTGCTGGTGGACATCTGGACACTACCTGGCAAAAATGCCGGGATTCGCCCGGGATTTTGTCCAGCTGTATCCCGGCATATCTGTAGGGTAGTGGCTGGATCTCCACCGGATCCCATTATAATCAATGGGACCAGCGGGTATTGGGATAACAATCCAGGGATCCAGAGAGCACTGGCAGGCTGCTCTCTGCCAGAACAGCCTGCCCGAGACCTATAGCACAGATGTGAAAGAAGTCTTTGTAGATGATTAATTTGTCATTGGCAAATTATTTCATTGCTCACATACAATGGCTGGTCAGTAGTTTTTCAAGACAAAAATGTTAGGAGAACCGCTAAAACTGCATTCACGCAGTCGTTTTTTATGGCCGTCACACAGCATTTTCTAAGCAATAAGTGTCTACGAGTGTATTTACAAGTCCATTTTTTCAATGAACCGTGCATACCTGTCGTCCAGAAATAGGACATGTTCTATTTTGTCCATTTTTATGGTACAACCGTACAATTCAAAGAGGCTATTTTGAATGCCCTTGGTTTAGGAAGGCATCCGTGAAAACGTGACCATTAAAAATGGACCGCTTTCCAGTTTTTTCCAGTTTCATGTAAATGTAGCCTAAGAGAAAGTTAAAGTGAAAACTGCATCCTGCCTGCGAAAGAGTTAGCAACAGGCTGATGTAGTGAACCAGGTGAATTATATTCTATATTATAAATGACATATTAATTATATTATAATTGAGGGTTTCCCCAGCTACAAAGAATTCAGCTTCTCACTAGCCCTTCAAATGTGTGCTGTGACTTCCCACTGAGGTAGGGAGATAGCGAGCTGCCCAATTTAGTATTTGGGAAGAGATGTTTATACAGCTTCTCTAGAGTCTTTAAAACTCTAATCTGGAAAGAAAAAACTTGACAACTTTTTTTGCAATCATCATGCGAGAATATTGAAACAATAAAAATTTTTTACAAATATAATAATACATGCCCTGTAGAGGAAGAAGGAAATCTAGATTGGCCAGCCTATTGAATCTAGACATAATACATCAGTACAGATCTGATGTGGTATCTGACCTGCCGCATTGAGCAGCTGAGCCATCTGACTCCTGACGAGGAAACAAAAAGCATGTTAAACTATGTGACTGAATAAATCCAATAGTTAGAGCCAGCACGGGGCCACGGCTTGGAAGCAGCCACATCCAGAAAAGCAACGAAGCCTCTAGGGTTTGTTGTATCAGTAAATCCCTGACAGTCAGTCATGTGTGCGTGACTGCCAGGGCAAAGACTAACATAACAAACCATGACAGAATAGAAAAAAAGAGAACATAAATTTCTTCACATTTTCCAAGAATCACCTCTACGAATAATACAGTATGCTGATATACTACAAATATAAGAGATTCCCATTCCCCTTTTGAATGAGCTAGCATAAAATGTCCTCGAAGATGTTCTCCATCACCCGCCCCAGGATCCGCTGTAAGGCCAGGCTTTCAATAAACATCTGGTAAATGTCACTGCATGTATAGCTTACTGACTGGTGTACTGCAGAAGGTCAGCTTGGGCGAACTCCAATACCCTCTCAGGATCAATGGCTGATACTGGCTTCCATTAATTCACTTCCTACAGCCATGGCATGCAATTCCAGAGCGGCTTTTAACAATATGTCCCTTTTTTTCTTTAAGATTACCGTCAGGGGCAAAAACAACAAATACAACAGTGGTGCCGGGACAAGCGCAACCTGAAGAAGGTGACAAAAAGGCAGACCAGCGTTCTTCAGTATCAGACCTTGTCAATTCCTTGACCAGCGAGATGCTCATGGTGAGTAAATGAGTCCTTGTCAATTGATTCAGTGCCGGATTTACATTTTAAGAGCCTTGGCCTCCACCCATCAGGTAGGCCGCATCTTATGTCACGTAGGACACATGCTCTGTCCACTTCTCACATTTAGCATGTACTACAGATTTCCTCCTCTCCCTCCTTGAGTATCCTCCTCTTACTCTGATCGTACTGCAAATTAACATATCAACACCCATCATTTAAATTCAGTGCCTGATTTATATCTCATAAGCCTTGGGCTCCAACCATCTGGTAGGCCGCACATTCTACCATGTATGGCACATGTACTGTCCATTTCTCACAACATTTAGTATGTTCTACAGCCTAACCATTGTCCCTCCTTGAGTATCCTCCTCTCACTCTCACGGCACTGTGAATTAACATATCAATACCCTTAATTTACATTTGGTGCCTGATTTATATCTCATGAGCCTTCTGCTCCACCCATCAGGTAGGCCACACATTCTGTCATGTATGGTACATGCTCTGTCCACTTCTCACAACATTTAGCATGTTCTACAGCTTTCCTCTTGTCCTTGTCCCTCCTTGAGTATCCTCTTCTCACTCTGATGGTACTGCAAATTAACATATCATTTACATTCAGTGCAGGATTTAGATATCATGAGCCTTGGCCTCCAATCATCTGGTAGGCCGCACATTCTATTATGTATGGCACATGTACACATGTACTGTCCATTTCTCACAACATTTAGCATGTTCTACAGCCTTCCCATTGTCCCTCCTATAACATCCTCCTCTCATTCCCATAGCACTGCAATACCTAATTAACATATCTATAGACGTAATTTGTATATCCTAATGCCCCCATCATTGAGTGCCTTACTCAAAGCTTGCCTACATGTATAGTAAATGAGGCACTGCCTGCATTAACTTACACTTCCATAGGTAGCAGAAGTATAGAGGTCACCCTGACGGTTCTCAGCATGCCAGATTAATGTTGAATCAATAGACAGCCACTGAGAAACAAAGTGGAGGAAGCTGATTTGTTCTTGGCATAATTCCGGACAGTACGAAGGAGAAATAACATTAGCCAAAAAATGACATAAAAAAATAAATGAAATATCTATAATAAGGCATCTGACAAGTTAGCAAGACAGACAGCTCGTAAAAGGCCAATGCATGGATGGAAGGAGTACAGTCAAAAGGACTGTGAAGGATGCGAGTATGTCTTAAAGACCTTTTCCAGAATTAGGATATTGATGGCCTATCCTCAATATAGGCTATTAATATCAGATCAGTGGGGGTCCGACTCTTGGCCCGACAACGATATGTGAACTCTGCAGCCTCTTGCTTGTTTACATCTGGCTGTCTACCTGCATGACATCTACTTACCGGTTACCGGTAGAGGATATTACAGCTTCATCCAATTCACTTGAACAAGACGAAGCAGGTAGACGGCCATATGTAAACAACATCTCACAGCTCACATAAGCGTCGCAGCTCCTTCAAACAGCTGATCGGTGGGATGCCAAGAGTCAGACCCCTATCATCTGATATTGAGAGTCAGCCATCAATACTGTGAACCAAGAAAACCCCTTTAAGAGCTTGCTAATACAGGACAGTTGAGGTTCTGTATCCGTAAAGTGAAGTTCAGCACAAAATATTGAACCTAGATAGGTTACGAACAACAAAATGGTGCTCAACAATAGGCATTCACTTTTAAACTGGCCAATGGACTGGCCTATCAATTGCACAAAATTCCAGTAATCGTAATGTCTTCTTAAAAGCCAAGCTATATTATTTCAAATGGGCATCCATTATAAAACTCTGCGAACCCTCTTGGTTTTTACTCATACTGAAGTGATCTTCAACACAAAATATTGAACCTGTTTAGATTGTAACAGTCAACAGTAGACTTTCACTTTAAAACTGGCTAATGGATTGGCCTAGTCCAGTGATGGCTAACCTCTGGCGCTCCAGCTGTGGTGAAACTACAACTTCCAGCATGCTCCACTCATTTCTATGGAGTTCTGAGAACAGCCAAGCAAGTGTACATCTTGGGAGTTGTAGTTTTACCACAGACAGTGTACCGAAGGTTAGCCACCACAGGGCTAGTCTGTCCTAATGGTTTGTGAATCCAAAATTGCTTTGCAAACTGGAAAATTACCTCTTCACATCATGCTAGTTGAGTATCAAAGAGCACACGTCATATGTACCTCCAGCTGAGTTCTCAATCACAGCTAAAATGGACTTTTGCATGGATGTCCATCTTATCACATGTTGGTCTTGTAGCTTGAACGACCTGATGCCATGGTGGTATGTTCTGTCAACATCAGCAGTTTACTGGTGCCAGTTCAACTCAACAACCCAATATTGGCTTCAAGAACATCTTGCCCACAGATACCTAACCTCAGATGTACTCAGTAGAGATGGTAATGAATCTCAATTTGCCTGTTGTACTGTATATATTGAGAATAGAATTTTTTTCAAAGGTTCGTTCATCTCTATTCATTGGAGATCTCGTTCACCAGATTAGAAATTTTCAGTGAATTGCATAGAAGTTTTAAAGATTTACTCATCTCTAGTGGTCAGTAAAAAACAGGGAATTAGCCAGAAGGGTGACTGAAACCTTAAAACAATAACGTGCATGTCATCTTTTTTCTGATATGAAGCTATTTCTGGAACAATAGATAGTGTTTCTGCAGCACTGATACAACAGATTAAATATCCCAGGGATGTGAAATCCAAACCAAGCTGCTTGGTTTTCAGCAGCCACATAGACGAGCATACATGGCAGATCGTCATAAGTAGCATTAGTCATTAAGGGTTAGCTAAGTAACATATAGAAACACTAGAAATCCTGGATGTCTTAACACCTTCAGATGGATACACTGCTAAATAGGTAACAGAAATATTACCTATTTGTAGGTACTGGGGCTTTGCTGGAAAATGTCCCACCCTCTCCCTTTGAAGAAAATAGTATCCCAATGTCTTTGATGCTCAAGTATGTCACCAGCTATATATGTTTTTTAAATCCTGAAATATTGCAGTACTCACAGAAAGAGAGAGGTGAATTTTTCAAAGTGTGCTGTGTACACTTGTGGGCATGCTGAACAGCCAATGAGAAGGGAGGATTTAAACCAAGAGAACATTTTATTATATAGATGGAGACAGCTGGCACATGATCAAGTCATTGATAATAAGAGAATGAAAAGAGCCCCCCCCCCCCTAACCTGCATAGTTACATTTAAATATTTCACAGAGCATGCCCACTAGATTTTCTCATTGAAAAATCAATACGTGTTTCTGAGATTTCCCAAGACTTTTCTCCAAAGAGTTTGCTTATGATATGAAACCCCGGCCCCCCTGCTGATTAGTAGAGATGAGCGAACGTGCTCGTAATGAGCACTGTACCGCTCGGCTCCCCTGCGCTCGCATGGGCGCATGCAGCCGCTTCCGTCCTCCTCACCCGACGGAAGCGGCTGCCTGCGCCCATGCGAGCGCAGGGGAGCCGAGCGGTACAGTGCTCATTACGAGCACGTTTGCTCATCTCTACTGATTAGCTGTTTGAGAAGGTGTATTAGTGCCACAGCCTTATCGCAGCTTTCCCTAGGCCATTGATGTCACATTAATCAGTCACATGGCCTAGGCGCAACTCAGCCTCATTGAAGTGTGCACTGCCGCTATCAAATGGACTGCGCTGTGTTTGGTGAGCAGAGAGAAGGCCATGGCCCTCAAAGAAGCGCTGATGCCTCCTCAAACTGCTGATTGGCAGGGGGCTCAGGTGTTGGACCCCCACCAATCAGATACTGATGACCTATCCAGAGAAAAGGTCATCAGTAGAAAAGTCTCAGAAAACCCTTTTAAGTCTGGCCTCACACAGAGCAATCAAGTTTGGAAGTTCTGTGTCTTTGTTGCCTGACTTGGTAAAGTACAATATCTATACAATATCTATATTTTTGGTGGAAATGACATGATGGTACGTGTTTGTAGGGATGTGGATTTTTGGTTGGTGTGGTGGTTGAAAATGTCCAAAAAGTTGGCTCCTCGTCAAATGATATAGGATGACTAACGTGAAAACCCTGGCTGTATCTCTAAATAGTGTCTGTACTTGATAGTACTGGGCATACTAACAATGGATAGAGCCCTTACCTGTGAAATATTGTTTGTATTGTATTTGACTTGTAGACAATGTCTAGCTTATTATTCCTTTCTCCTATTACTGTACTCTTTAACAGCAGCATCAAGGAGGAGGAGGTCCCCTCAAACGGCTGATTGGCGAGGGTGCTAGAGCACCATGATCAGATATTGATGACCTAGGTCATCAATATTAGAACCTTGAAAAACCCTAGGTACCATAGTTCAGTTCCTATCCCAACACCACAAAAACTATGACCGTTCTTTTCAATGGTTCAAGCATTACTTATAGCTAGTATGGTGAAGCCAATTTCCATCACAGTAAACACAGTTGGGACTAGATATAGGTTCTGACAGGGGCGGACTGGGAACTTAAAAAGGCCCTGGAAAAAATACTAAAAGTGGCCCCTTTTTTAGTTGGGTCTAAATTGATGTAAGGCAGGGCCAGCAATACCATGTGGTTGGACATTATACCACCCCAGCAGAGCCAAATAGCACAGTCCATCACAAAATACTGCCAGCAGCACAAAATACATCCCCAAAAACTTCCACTGGCCGGCCATGAGGATGGCTTAGGCGGCCCCCCTGGGCATCAGCCCACCTGGAAATTTCCCTGTAAGATCTATGGCCAATCCGCCCCTGGGTTTTGACTTCTACTAACTACTTTTGAAGAATCCCAAAACTAAGCATATACCTAGGGTGTGATGGGAAAAAGGATTCTGACATGATAAATGAATTTCAAAACTTCACATTTAATAGGCATCCCAAAAGTCTACTCATGATACGTCTTCATCCTGGCACTATCTAGCGGTATTAACTCTGAAATGCCCTATTCACTGATTGACATTGACTCAGTGGATCAAGACAGCATGAAGTGGCACCAGTTTCCTTACTCATGCTAGATTAGGTTTCTTCTCACCTTCAAGAGATGCGTACTCCAATTATTATATTGAGACCCTACAATGTATTTATGACCCTTGTGTAGTGTCTTATTGTACTGACTGTTCAGTCCCTCTGACGTTGTCCTTGTTTCTCAAGGAACAGGTTCAGTGGAGCAGTATGGGGGTAGTGAGATGGAAATCCTGAGTGTTATTACATGTGACAGCCCCCAGCGGGGAGACCCAGTGGCCGGCAGTGATTCATGAAAGGAGGACATCCTCTTATCCACGGGGGATTTGTGGTCATACCCTCCTGCCGACCACAAACAGAAATAAGATAATAGCCAGAAACAGACTTGGCCATTCTGCCGCCAATCATCCAAACACCTCAAGTTAACAAGAAGCCATATTCAACATACCGGTATTTTGCGACAAATATTAATGTTGAGCATTGGGTTTCTACTGTGTTCAGATACAGGTCTGTAGGCTTTATGCTACCCAGAAGACGACAGGTAGCAGGAAGAAAGCTTATTGCTTGATAGTTTAACTCATTAACTCTGAGACACTGAAACTGATTATAAAGAAATGGGTCTCATAGGAGCCAACGCAGATGGAAGTCGTCTTCTATTACTTGGCTGTGATATAAGCATGATTGCATTGCCTAGAAAGGTACAGGTGCTTCACGACATTCTGCTAACATCAGGAATGAACGCAGTCATTGGGCAGATCATTAGCTCTCGGCATAGATATTCTGTTTAATGCACTTTACTAGGAAGCACTACTATAATGAAACATCCCATACTGGGTTATGAGGGCTGAAGAATTCAAGCAGAGTCTACTTAAAAATAAATGAAACTCAATAATGTTGACACAGAGAGTGGGTCTGAATGTTTCATGAGGTAAAGGCCAACACAATATATGGTTTCTTTTCTAAAATTGCCTTCCTAAGACTTTTCCTGACTTAGCAATGCGTAGAAGAAGTGGCCAACGAGAAAAAGGTGCCCCTAGGGTGTATATGTCAGAGTATGCAGTCCCTCAAGGGTAAACCACCAGTGAAAGCTGAGGAGTGAGAGCAGAGGGTGGCACAACCGACATGTGTAGAATCACCCCTGATTTAGCAGGGTATGGGGCATATGGGGCACGTGCTTGGGGCCTCCTCTATCTTGGTGTCCAAGGAGGTCTACTCAGGAGGTCTACCCAACCCATCCTCCTTACCCTTGTCTGTCTGTCTGTCTATCATATCTATCATATCTATCTATCTGGAAGTCACTATTTACATGGATAGTTTATACACTGCTCAGTTCTAGGACACCCATATGTCAAAAAACTGGGGATACTCAGATAGCCATTTAGCAAGCCTATCTAGCTAAGTTTACACTGAGACACATGGATATGACTCTCTTATCTGAAATCTGAGGAAGTTACTTTCTAAATTATCTCTATAACTCTCATATACTTAAAGTGGTTGTCCAGAAGGATAACAATTTTTATATAAATTAGAAAAAAGCCTTAAAAAAAGAAGCACTATTCACATCACTGATTCCCCACCACTGCTGGTCTGATGCATACTGGTCCCTGCTGCTTTCTGTTTCCTGGTCCCAGCTAGACACACAGGAATTAGCAGGAGATGCCTGTTCAACCAATCACTGTTGGCTGAGCAAGTACTTCCTGTGTGATGAGCTGAGGCCAGGAAGTAGAGATGAGTGAATACCAAATAAACATTACAAACGTAGCCATGTAGTATCGATGAGGTGAGTAATGATTCTTGTTTGTAACTTGCTCTGTGCCACATACAAAATATGTATTCTGCTGGACAGCCTCTTTAAGTGGAGAAGACCAAGGGTGTGTGCAGCTACCTCTTTATATGTAATTTTTCACATGATTCAGGCTTGGCATGTACCTGGGGAAAAGCTCCTGGTGCATACACAGCCTGTCCCTAGGACTCCACTCATGTGACAGAGGCCAATAGGGTGTCCTTTTAGCTTCCGTCAGGCTGGTATACATCAATATGCATACATGTGTATATTCTTTTATAGTGGGAGCCTATGGCCAATATACAGTATCTTACAGTTGCTTACTATATTCCCATATAGTGGCATACGCTACAGTCTACAATCTGAGATATACGGCCTAAGCAGTCATTTCTAATAGTATCAGTCACATTATTTCCAAGTTGAGTCAGTCTATAAAGCCTCCAATTATTTACTCTGTCTCCTCTGGTTTCTGAGTCATATGTCATCAAACTTTAATAGGTTTCCCGCAAGGGCTTGGTTAAATAAGTCTAGCACGGGCTCCGAGATGCCTGTTTAAATAACTCACAGCTACCTGATGATTTACCACTCTCTGTAGTACATTGTCTTCCTTCACCACCTATTGTAGTACGCTAAACAGTCAACCAGCTAGAGCTACGATATTTTCTTTCTGATGCGGTATTATATAGATTAAATTAAGTGAACAGAACGTGTGCAGCAGTTGGACTGCCACATGTATTGCGCTATGTTTTTATCACATTTTCTGTATTTCCATTGAATGAAACGATTATAGGACAGTGATATGTAATTGGATTTTATTGCTTGCAGACTTATGGTTTGAAGTATTACGGTACATCACTTATATCCTTCTCTTAAAGAGGTTCTCCCGTGAGTAATGTGAAAATTAAAATCATATAGTACATATAGAGGGTCATTTATTAAGACCGATGTTTAAGATGCCGATCTTAATAACACCTATATCTGGCGGTGGATCTGCGGAAGTTATGAAGAGGCGCAGGCTTCCTATCTAGCTTACATTTAGACCATTTTCTACACCTAAGGCTACTTTCACACTTGCTGTAGCAGGACCTGTCTGGCTATTCCGGCGGGAGAACTGCCTGCCGGATCCGTGCTGCTAGCCCACTGTGCCGCCTGAAGTCTGCTTTGGCCGCAGCACAGCAAACAAGCTGAGAGGCAGCCGGACAAAAACCGCAGCATGCTGTGAACTCCCGCCCGCCCCCGGCGGCACGGTGGGCTAGCATTAGCATGGATCCAGTAGGCTGTTCCCCCACCAGAACAGCCTGCTGGATCCTGCTACCGCAAGTGTGAAAGTAGAGAAAAACAGAAGTAGAAAATGATGAATGAGACGGGTCTGCAGGGCCATCCTATTCCCCGCCCACACCACGCCCACTTTTTTAGACCTGGCATGAGCGGTGAAAAATCACAGATTGCAGTGCAACTAACCGTTGTGCCACAATCTGCTCCTGAAATACGCCTAAAAGAGCCTAAATGACCCCCATTGTTTCTAACAAACTTAGAACCAGCCCTGTACCTCACATGGATCCAGAGATCTCCCCATTTTCTGCTCCAATTGCTTATTTCAAGCCGGCAGCTCAGGGGGGCATGTACTTTCTCAGGGATGGTACTGCAGCTGGCGGCAGTTGAAGGATGGAACTGAGCATGTGCTTCCATCTCAGTGCACAGGACAGAGAAATTAGAAAAAGGGCAAACAACAGGTGGTGCTATACAGATACATTTCAGTGAATAACTCAGTGGCTATAATACATTTTTAATTACATACAATTAAAAAAGTATTCGGATCCAGGTGCTGGTTTGAAACATGTAGAATATATTTTGTGGGACAGCCCCTTTAATATCTGCATGTTTCATTTTTATTCTAGAGCATTGCTTGATCATAGCTAGCAGGACCTCATGTCGAGCTCGTCAGAGCAGCAATATCTGAGCTTTGTAACTGCTCATCACTACCTTTATAGTCTTGTCCTTCAGGCTCTTATTCTACAGGAGTGGTGAATAGATGACAGGATGGCTAATAAAAAATGAATATATTAAATTATCAGTGCAATATGACCCCAGTATTTACTGCCGACGGGCCTGCATTTATGAAAAAGAAACGCAAGCCTTGGCGTCTGCATTTCATGGGTTGATGTCTCCTCTTTTTTAATTTATTAAAGGGAGTCTGTCACCTCATTTTCACCTATATAGCTAACAGCAGTGCCCCACAGACGATTGCATACACATCCCAGACATACCTGTGTGCACTGTGTGTGTGTATTCCTCGTTCAGAAAAAGCACTTTTATTCTGCAGGAAAACAGCTCCCAAGTGCCCGGCTCTGCTGCTGCTGCAAACCAGACTGGAGGGGGGAGGGCAGCTTTAGCTGCTCATATCTTGGGATTAGTAGCAGATAGAACAATGGTTCTGACCTTCTTTGAAAGCTGGCATTCCAAGCTTTAAAATAACCATATATCATATGCCATATACCATATATATTTTAGATACCAAAATCACAGCATTATATCCAGTATATCAGAAGATATAGCTGTTAGAAATCGAGTCAGGAGAGAAAGCTGTTTTTAGTTTCACTTTCAGCCGGGCACTTGGGAGCTGTTTTCCTGCAGAATAAAAGTGCTTTTTCTTGACATGTAATACAGACACACAGTGCACACAGGTATGTCTGGGATGTGACATGTAATACAGACACACAGTGCACACAGGTATGTCTGGGATGTGACATGTAATACAGACACACAGTGCACACAGGTGTGTCTGAGATGTGTCTGCAATCTTCTGTGGGGCAGTGCTGTTAGTTATATAGGTGAAAATGAGGTGACAGACTCCCTTTAACCTTCCCTGCCATAGAAAGAGCAGTAACTGCTTTGTTGCAGAAACAGTCTTGCAGCTTAGCCCCATTCAAGTGAATAATGACCCCCAGCAAGCAAGAGAGAGAAAGATATTTTATTAAAGGCTATGGACATTTTTGGAGCCATTTTTTATTATTGATTTGGATATATTTTGGGCTACTAAACATTTATGGGGGTCATTTATTAAAGGGCTATTCTCATCTGAGACAATGGGGGCATATCGCTAGGATATACCCCCATTGTCTGATAGGTGCAGGTCCTACCGCTGGGACCCCCACCTATATCGAGAACGGAGCAGGCAAAGTGGTGGCTGGAGGACTCCGGTCCAGTCACCACCAAGCTCTCTCCCCATAGAAGTGAATGTGAGCACGGCTACCACTCCTATTCACTTCTATGGGACTGACGAAAATAGCCAATGCTTTAAGGGAGAGAAGTCGCAAATTTGGCCACAAATCTCCTTTGCAACCAAACCTGCAACCTCATAAATGATCCCTTTACAGTACATAGCAGCTGCAGATAGCTGTCCTGTAGCAAATCTGTCAGAGTAGCAGCCTGACCGCTCAGGTCTCGAGCCCTTCTTAGAGTCTCCTTGATGGTCCTTTAAACTGATTTATGATCAAATTGACTTTGCTTTGGTCATAAAGCAGCTTAAGGCCCCTGTAAACTGCTCATTCCGGTTCCTTGCTGATAATCGCCTGCTCGTCAGTGGAGGTGATCTCCTCCACAGTATGAGGAGGAGCGATCACTAATGCCATTGATCGTCCCCATACAGAATCATTGTTTGCTGGCAGTGGAGGCTGTTTAGACGGCACAGTCTACTGCCGGCAAATGATGAATTAGGTGACCACATGAACGATCCTATTCACGTTTCGCTCATTCATCGGGTAATCGTCAGCACCTTTACAGCGGCAGATTATCGCTAACGAGTGTTCCTACGAACGCTTGTCAACAATAATCTGACCAATGTTCAGGCAGTGTAAAGGGGCTTTTAGGAAATTACTTAGGAGAGCGCAGACAGGGGCAGGAGACTGAGCCATCAGGACCGGACCCAAGTCTGGCTCTCTGTTCGTTCCTGTATTCCTATGAGACATCAAGGCTCAATGAATTAATTGAGAGCCTGGCATCCGGTCCACCCTAAACAGCATTTCTTGTGCGTTCTGTAGTTTCCTCATTCCCATGACTAGTAAGGGCAATTCTTATCTGGACATGTGGACAAGAATAGGATCTGTGTTGAGATTTGGGGATCAGGCACACGAATCTGCAAAAAAAACGGATGTGTGCATGGTTCCATAGAAATAAGTCAGTGTTATCCATATAGCATGCTGAAGAAAAATACGATTGCATGTATCAGCCCACATGGGGAGAATTTGTCTTAATAATCCTGCATTGCTGTTTATTGCCCCCCACCAATAATATTACCATACCATCCTCCGTATTTCCAGCATGCGGCTTTCACACTTGACTTTGCCCCAGATATCGGTGTAAATAGACAGCAGCAGGATTTTACATTGAGGGGAAGCAGTTTTTACCAGTCCCTGCCTTGACTGGTGAGAAGCCACATAAACGATGAGGAATATTCCCAGAGCGCCACTCACATTATAAAAATAACATCTGCACAATCCTGACCCCAGATGGAAACAGAGAATAAAACAACTGCTTCCTAATGAGCCTGGCAGGTACGGGATGTGACGGCACAAGGATGTGTACCGGGGAGAGGCACCGACACAATGCAACAGCACACACTCCTGGTACCAGCGGAGCATAGCACCACCTGCACATGGACACGCTCCGGCACCTGCTGAGATACCGGTCCAGGGACTGCTGAAGGCATCACAAATATAATAATCTGTATTTATATAGCTCCAATATATTCCACAGCGCTGTACAATCATTGTTCACTTATAGACATATAGATGCAGTACATATTAGATACACATGGATACATATCATAAACATATAGATGCAGTACATACTAGATACACATAGATACATATTATAGACATATACATATAGTACATATTAGATACATATAGATACATATTAGATACACATAGATACATATTAGATACACATAGATACATATTATTGACACATAGAAACATATTAGATTCCCATAGATATACATATTAGATACACATAAATACATAGTAGATACATATTAGATTCCCATAGATATCCAAAAATAAAAAAAATAAATAAAAATATTGAATTATACGGAATCCTACGGTACTACCAATAGCTGCGGGATAGTTAACCCATTTAAATGAGCCCATATTAAATACACTTTTATTTAAATGTAGCAATCAGAATACACCTTGCTCATTCGACTAGGTTTTCTAGTGATAAAATATAGAGGTAC
The DNA here is from genome assembly GCA_900303285.1 of Rhinella marina. Classification (NCBI taxonomy): domain Eukaryota; kingdom Metazoa; phylum Chordata; class Amphibia; order Anura; family Bufonidae; genus Rhinella; species Rhinella marina. Next base: position 219,958 of record ONZH01015132.1, read on the forward strand.
TCTTTAAGGGTGCTTTGATAGCAATGGTAGGGCAGCTTTGCAGTTATGAATTGTCCTTTGACTTATGGTATCATTGTGCTATTAGCGCCTAGCAACGGGACGCTTTGTGTAAGATACGACGAGTACAGGTCTAAAATGTACTGTCGGTTTTGAGGTCACGTGGTGACTCGGCATGACAGCGTGCTATGTCACTTCCTATTATATAGCGCGCGGCTGCCGCTGCAGACGTAGACGCCACACGTGGCTTCTTGATATAATGCTGATCTCCACCCCTATATGGTATTTGCTGGACACGGATGTTTTATGGTATGTATTTCTCACCTGTGTTAATTATGCATAATTTGGTGTACACCTTAGTGGTGATTGAGGTGGAGCCATCCCCATTTTGGGGAGGATCTTGCCTCGTTTCCACTTGGGACTAGGTATATATGTTTGTTACTTTGTATTGCACCACTTGCTTGATAAAGACCACTGTTGGTCGAAACGTCGCCTATCTGGTGAATAAACCACCCACTTTTGAAGACAGTGAGTGCTGCGTTTTTTTTTTATTTTTGGATGTACTAAGGGAGCCCAACAGGCTGGGGCTCAACACCGCGAGCACCGTCGCAAATGGAATTACCTTGTATGTGCAAGGAGGGAGTGCTGTCATAACCTTGTTTTTAATACGGATTCCCATAGATATACATAGTAGATACACATATATACATATTATTGACACATAGATACATAGTAGATACACATATATATACACATTAGATACACATAAATACATAGTAGATAGACATATATATACATATTAGATACAAATAGATACATATTATAGACACATAGATACGTATTAGATTCACATAGATAAATATTAGATGCACATAGATACATATTAGATACACATAGATACATATCAGATACACATACATAAATATTAGATACACATAGATACATATTATTGACACATAGATACATATTAGATACACATAGATACATATTATTGATACATAGTAGATGCACATAGATAAATATTAGATACACATAAATACATAGTACATACATATTAGATACACATAGATACATATTAGATACACATAAAAACATAGTACATACATATTAGATACACATAGATACATATTATTGACACATAGATACATATTAGATACACATAGATACATATTAGATACACATAAATACATAGTACATACATATTAGATACACATAAATACATAGTACATACATATTAGATACACATAGATACATATTAGATACACATAAATACATAGTACATACATTTTAGATACACATAAATACATAGTACATACATATTAGATACACATAAAACATTGTACATACATATTAGATACACATAGATACATATTATTGACACATAGATACATATTATTGACACATAGATACATATTAGATACACATAGATACATATTAGATACACATAAATACATAGTACATACATATTAGATACACATAGATACATATTAGATACACATAAATACATAGTACATACATATTAGATACACATAGATACAGAGTACATTGCTGACATATCATAGAATAATGATTTTTAGATGGGATAGTATCCAGGATGTTGGCTGCCTATTTGAGTAGGAGAACTGTATTATTGATTAATAAAGTATATTACAAAAATAATTTTTAGGATATTTAGAACATTTTAAAAGAAGGTTTTTAGAAAACTTTAGCTACTCGTTAACATCTCAGATAATGCTGCAGTTAAAGACTTTCTAACTGCAGAGCCCATTTTCAAAAATCCAGGTGCTATGGGATTTCTAATTTTATATTGTTATGTGGCGCTAGTGGAAAATATATCCTAGAGGACATATCTGTAAAATGATCCCGGCAAAACATCCACAATGGCAGTTTTGATATATAGATATAGTATCACTGCTTCTGCTGCATAGCCTGAAATATTGTAAGGCTCATTTCCTTTGATGAGTCTTCTACTTGATCCGAAATTTTCTTTCACAGTACGCTGAAGAAGGATAGTATACAGCATTGTTTGTTGAGGCTTTTAACTTTGTCCATGGGAACATCTTCTAGGCCAAGGGCACCACAATATTGTTAGCACCACCTTCTCTACATCAGTAAAGATGGAAGATATGGAAGATGAGACCTTGGGTTTTCTGGTTTATAAAATAAATTTTTTAATCCCTTATTCCAGAATTATACATTAATTGGTGCATGTCTCTTGTACTGGAACCAGGGGTGCACCTAGTCTTTCTGCTGCCTGAGGCGAAAACTGAAATGTGCCCCTCCCATGCCAATTTCTTTACCTAAACCCTTTACCACAATGAAAGCGCTCATTCCCCATGGCCCTTCCGCAGCCCCTGTCTTGCCCCTACCTGGTGCTGCCTGATGCGATCGCCTCACCTGGCCTCATTGGTGGTGCACCCCTGACTGGTACCTCATCCATTTGCTGGTGCTGGTACAAAGGTTATTGGGGATCCCTACATTAGGAAGCACTGTCATAATCTTTGGGGATTCTTGGAAGTGGCCAAAGAGGATAACCCTTCGAAACGACTGATATCTGTCCATGTTGTTGTTGGTTCCTCCTCTTCCTTTATGTCTGGTTATAACTGTACCAACTGGATCTTCATTCTAATCATGCACTTCAAGTGGAAGGCCAGATACAAATAGGTCAGGATTCCTCTAATATCAGAGGATGAGCAAGCGTCAATGAATTACATTGGTGTCATTGAATTTTTCTATCTGTTCCTTGCATTCTACTTCATTTAATTGTGTTCTCCAGCCCACTGATCTGGCAGCAATACTTATCATTTTGAAAGAAGTTTATTTTTTTAAGAACAACTCATGTTTTTGATATTTGTCCATCGTTATTGCATGATTTCATGTGAGGCTTTGCAATGCTTTATCAGTATAGGGTAACTATTTTATAGACAGTTCCTTGAAGAGATGTTGAAGTCGATTTGTTAAAAAAGTTCAAATTGACCTATGATCCGAAGCTCGATTCACTCAAGTCTACTGATGACCTATTCTGAGCATGTGATTGGGGGGAGTCTGACTCCTGGCACCCATGGTGGTTCAGTGACAGCCATCCATTGGATAGAGGCTGTACTCGGTATCGCAGTTCAGCAGCATTCACTTGAATGGGGCTGAGTTGTGCCTAGGCCATGTGACTGATGAACGTGACATCACTAGCCTAGGAAGAGGCAGAGGCACCTACAGTAGCTGATCAGCAGGAGCGCTGGGCATCAGACCGCCACCAAACAGATACTGATGACCTATCCTGAGTATAAAACACTTGGACAACCCTTTTAACTGAACACTGAATATACTATAATATTAATAAATATAATAAGTATATGAGTCTTGACTATGATCTTTATATACATATTGATACCTGGTGTCCAGAATTTCTCAATACCTAGATGGCAAAAATTTTAATGTCACAGCTATTGTCTTCACATGACAGATTTTACTGTGAAATTTTGTCTGTCTGAATATACATTCTTGACCTTAAAAGAGTTGTCCAAAGTCAGGACTCCCCTATACACATTAGATGGCCATCCGGTCCCACTGAAATCTGTGAATTGATTCTAAACAAATAGGATTTGACCCCAATTTTGTAACAATCCGAGATAAAGAAAAAATTCTAAAAAAAATGCAAAAAGAGAGAAACAAGAGAGGAAAAATATGAGTTCTAGGAGACCTCACAATCTCATACACAAATACTTTTGCCAATTGGAGCATTTTCAATTTGAATCTGAAACAAATCGTTCAACCGATTTGGACAAATCGAATTTTGAACGATTTGCTGGTCTCTGTTGGTAATCATTTCGGATGGTATCATCAAAATTTCAGGAGCCATTGTGGAAAGTATATCTGAACATTGATAGCTTTCACCCACTGGATGCAGACTATTGGGATTATTTATCAAACTGGTGTAGTAAGTAGAACTGGCTTAGTTGCCCATAACAACCAATCAGATTCCACCTTTCATTTTCCACAGCTCCATTGGAAAATGAAAGGTGGAATCAGATTGGTTGCTATGGGCAACTAAGCCAGTTTTCCTTTACACCAGTTTGATAAATCTCCCCCTATGTCTTTTATCCTACAAGCCACGCGTCCAGGACACATATTTGGCCATATTGTGGGCTATGCCTCATTAGGAAATATCATAAAAAGCCATTATTGGGTATATAACCACCTAAGTACTGCTGGTCTGCAATGAACATCGATTATAGAGATGTAACCAAAGAGCATATGATGTGTAATTAAGCTAATGCCTAATGATTGCTGTCTATGGGGCTTTACAAATGTGCTATGGACAGGAATTTTAGATGTCAAGATGTCAATCTTAGTCCTGGAAAACCGCTTTTAAAGAAGATGACTGATCCATTGTGAGACCACTTGAGTTGATATGAATGACAACTCAAGTGTAACTTAAAGCTTCTGGAACCCACAGCAAAATCTCATATAGGGCTCCTGAAGTATCGCTGCTGTCCTCACATGAAACGGAGGAACCTTCTAGGCTCTACAGCACAGGTACAACTGCAGCCTCTGCACCCCCTATAATTACACCCCCTTAATAACAGGCCTTTTATGAAACAAGCACTCCTGTTTGAACCTTGCTTTACTGTATCTTTAATCCTTCCTTTGTCTGTACAGTATGTTACTTAGTTCTTTATGAGCCACACAGTGCTTCAGCAATAGATTTCCTATAAGCAGCACTTAACAGTTATGTACACCTTCAGGGGCATTTTTTATAATTGCACGTTTACTCATTTGGGCTAAAAATCATTTTTTCAACTGGTCTTTCTTAAAAATATTGAGCCATTCTGTCACAAAGGGTTAAAGAGGTTTACCGAGACTTATATACTGATGACCTATCCCCTGCATAGGTCATCAGTATCCCCTGGATAGGTCATCAGTATCTGATCGTTGGGGGTCCTACACCCAGGACCCCCACCGATCAGCTGTTTGAGAAGGCACCAGAGTAGCGGCCTTCTCAGAGTTTCTACTAGGACAGTGATGACACGTTCATCAGTCACATGGCCTAGGCACAGCTCAGACCCATAGAAGTGAATGGGGCTAAGCGCGATACCAAGCTGCAAGAAGGCCGCTTACAGGAGCGTCAATGCCTACTGAAACAGCTGATCTGACCCCCACCAATCAGATACTAATCACCTGTCCAGAAGATAGGTCATTAGTTATAAAATCTTGGAAAACTCCTTTAACTGTTTGTCCAGCTGTGTGAATGGTACGTACTTTCACTTTGTGTCGGTCATCTAATAAACCTTATCTCTAAATTACTAAAAGGTCATAAACACTTATTTAAGGCTACTTTCACACTAGCGTTTTTTAATTCCGGTATTGAGTTCCGTCATAGGGGCTCAATACCGGAATAAAACGCTTCAGTTTTGTCCCCATTCATTGTCAATGGGGACAAAACTGAACTGAAGACAACAGAATGCTCCTAAAAGCATTCCGTTCCGTCTTCAGACCGGAGAGCAAACCGCAGCATGCTGTCCAGGCATCCGCACCAAGACGGATCCGTGCACAGAGAAAGGGGTTCACAATTTTTTAATATAGACCAAATGACAAAAATGATTTTAATTCAAAATGAGTACAATGCAATAATAAAAAAATTGCCCCAAAGGTGTACGTAACTTTTAAGAATACAGATACACAGTCGGGTTAATGCACGTGGTTTTGGAAACCAAAACCAGAAGTGAATTAAAAAAAGAGGATAAGTCGTATCTGCCCTTTATACTTTGTCTCTTTTTATGATCCACTCTAGATTTTGGTTTCAAAAACTGCATCAGAAAACCTGACCATGCGGCCTGACCCTAAAAGACCCTCAATGTTCTTCTCAAAAATGCTTAAATCAGACCTCATTTATGAAAATGCAATCATTTCTTGTGTGTCAAATTTCATTAACTGGATCTTTTCACATTCTTCCCGGCATTCTAAAATTGTAGCTAAGCACTGACACCTCTGAGCTGCCCCTGAGTACACGCTACAAACTACTTATCTACTGAAATTTGATTTGTAACTTAGTCGTTTTGCAAGGTGCAGCATTTTGCTAAATATGCCTCCAGTGCTATGTCTTTTTTTTCCCATCTCTGTTTGATAAAATAAGGGAATGCTCTCCGTATATAACTGCCACTGGGATCCTACGTTATGCCCTGTGTGCCTTATTATATTGTGAACTTCAGTGGGAGAAGAACAGATATGAGCGAGTACCGTTTCCAGGATATCATATCTCCAGGATAACAGACGAGGAAAACATAGACACTATTATAAATGGCTAAGCACAGTCAGGTCTATTCTGTCATATTTAATACTATTACAGTTTGCTGAATGCTGATGTCTATTAACCAGAGTAAAGTTTTAGGCCCCATTCACACGGCCATATTTTCAGTGTGCATCCAATTCGCATTTTTTGCTGTTCGCATCCATATGTCCATTCCGTGGCACCTGCAAAACAATAGAACGTGTCCTATTCTTGTCCATTTTGTTGACAAAAATAGGCATTTCTTTCAAGGGCCAGATGTTCTGATACGCAAAATATGGAGCGCACGTGGCCAGTATACGTGTTTTTCGGATCGGTAATTTGCGGTCTGCAAAAATGGATACACTTATGTGAATGGGGACTTATAGAGATGGTACCATGGCACATGTTCTTAGGCTTCTACCACCTTAGGATCTGGAGCCAGCTCTTCCCTGCACCACCTTTTATTAGTTATGCCACATTTGACAGCTGTTTGGCTGTTTCCCCATTCATTGTTCTGCTAGATTTATATCAAGCTGGCAGCTCAAGGGGGTGTCTTTTCTACTGCAGCTCAGGGGGCGTGTTGATCTTGCAGGAGCTCTCTCCCTATCACAACTCAGGAGGCAGTTGAAGGGTGAAACTGAGCATGTGCAGCCTTCTCAGTAATTAGGACAAAGAAAGTAAAGAACAAACAGCAGGAAGCACTATACAGATAAATTTTATTGAATAACTCAGTAGCTATGCAAAGAATATTTTTCATGGAACAACCTCTTTAAGTGCTTAGTATCTACCTGCCTTATATATATGGTGGGTGGCCCAACTCACGCATCTTATCTATAAAGCACGGGTTTAAAGCTGCTGCCCGAGTGATTGAGCTGTTGAATGTAGCGTCCTCTGCTGTCACAGACTTCCAGGGACCCTGGAGTGAAGGAATAAGCATTTTTTTTAAAGATCTGACCTCTCTAGTCTCGCATACACAGGGCTCAATGAGCATTGTATTTGTTCTGACTGTGATCATCATGATCATCAGGATTCTGGTTCTAGGTTCTGTTTCTAACTAGACCCTAGGAATGACAGCTGTCACTGTAAGGCTACTTTCTCATATGTGGCATAGCAATTCGGCAAGCTGTTCCAGCAGGGAACAGCCTCCTAGAGTTTTTTGGCCCAGCTGGATACGGCCATTTACCACCAAAGTCCATTGACTATAGTGGCAACCAGCAGGGATCCAGACTCTCCTTGGCATAAATTCCAGGATTCATCAGAATCTTTATTAAGAGCATCAGTATCTTTAAAAAGGAGTAAGCAAAAGATGGCAGCGGCATCTCCAGGCGAGACCAACTCATGGAAAGTAAGTTAATTGAATAGTACAGGAAGATATGAGAAACATTGTAATATATCTCATCTCAGAAAGAAGCTTCCTTCCTTTATCAGACTCCTGTTCCCTTCCACTATTGCTAATTCTCAGTTCACTGCTGAGATCCGTCTTCAGTGAAGACGGGCCACCTGCTCACTGAAGGATCAGATTACATAGAAGTCTATGGAGAGGGGAGGGGGAGGAGGAGAAGAACGGACAGGCTGCTGCAGGCAGGCAGAGGTAGAGAGACTAACTGAAGGTTGTTAAGAGATTTTCTGTCTTATTTAACTTCTGAATTCCCATGTAAACTGCTTAGTTCTGCTGTATAATGTCATCCATTACGGCTGCTACCTTGAGGGTTTACTACAGAGAGTTGGGAAGCAGAACATGAAACCAGCAAGTCTCTAGAGAAGGCATGCATACACTGCATCCATTAAAGGGGTTGTCTGAACTGCTCTGATGCTCAAGTCAGGGGGGCTGCGTGGGTGAAAATGGGGATATGTCCGGGTTCAGCTCTTAGCCCGGTCAACCCCCGTAAATGTAGTGCTGTCTCAATTGACATTTTTCTGTCTTCTTCTGGGCCTTTAGATCCCAATGTCTCAGAGCCTGGGCCTTGCCACAAGAACCTCTGGTAGACCAGTCCTGTTCTGTACACAGCCATAAGAGTCCCTGAGGTCATCTCAATGATAGATATGCTTTATTACCAGTTTATACTGGTCAGTATTGTAAGAACATTATGAAAGGGAATGGTCATAAATAATAAAACTAATTGGACTGAGGTAATATTAAGTGACACATGTATCACTTATGGTGTCAAGCCTCTTAAGTGTTAGTGATATGCTATGTTTCACACATCAGAAACAGAAGAGAAGGTGCCGATGTCCCACTGATGTCGGCATATGCTGTATGGATGGTGTAGTCCTGATCCTTTATATGAGATGTCATTAGAACAGAGGTTATCACAGCAATCAAAGAGTAAGACGAATGTGTCAGTATCTGCATCTTCTGCTTTCTAAGTGTCTGCACTCAACTCCAGAACCACCACAATTTAAGGTTATATCCCATTCATTCACACCAGGAAGCTATCGAGATTGTCGCTGTGTTTTTCTTGCAGCGCTTTAATTTTCACGTTTCCTCTCACCAGGGCATATGTCTACTCTAAAAATAGGTCTATCTAGCTCCAGACAAATGCATTTAGTGTTGAACGTGTCTTTCTGTGGTGAATGCCTAAACCAGGCATCCCCAAACTGCGGCCCTCCAGCTGTTGTAAAACTACAACTCCCACCATGCCCTGCTGTAGGCTGATAGCTGTAGGCCATCCGGGCATGCTGGGAGTTGTAGTTTTGCAGCATCTGGAGGGCCGGGAATTTGGGGATGCCTGGCCTAAACCATGTTTTGCTAAGACATGCAGGGCCTACCTTAGGGCTCATGCACACAAACATATTTTTTTTCTGGGTCCATTCAGTTTTTTTTTGTGGTCTGTATGCAGAACCATTCACTTCAATGCGGCAGCAAAAAAATTAATTGATTTTGTGTGCATTCCTTGTCCATATGTCCGCATGGCCGTTCTGCCAAAAAATAGAATATGTCCTATTATTGTCTTCATTACAGACAAGGATAGGACTGTTCTATTGGGATTTGGCCTTTCCAATCTGCAAAATGTACATGGTCAGTATCCATGTTTTACGGATCTGCAATTTGCAGACCGCAAAACATCCAACAGTAGTGTGTATGAGCCCTAAGGGAGAGTTCCCATCACCGTTATTTTTCAGTTCTTCTGATACGTCAGAAAGAATAACAGAAAAATAAAGAAAAAAATGGATCCTGTAAAAAAACGGATCCTGTACATCAGTTATGCACATTTGGCATTCATTTGAGCCATTTCCATATGAGATCCCTTTTTTTCAGATGGAAAAAAGTCCTGCATGCAGTATTTTTTTCTGTCCAATAAAAACCAACAGAAATGGCTCCAACGAATGGCAAATCTTCTTAAAGTGGTTGTCCCACGAAAAATATTCTACAGTTTTCAAACCAGCACCTGGATCTGAATACTTTTGTAATTGAATGTAATTAAAAATGTATTATAGCCACTGATTTATTCAATGAAATGTATCTGTATAGCAGGACCTGTTGTTCGTTTTTTCTTATTTCTTTGTCCTGCTCACTGAGAAGGCCGCACATGCTCAGCTTCATCCTTCAACTGCCTCCTGAGCTGTGGTAGGGAGAGCTGAGACACGCCTCCTGAGTTGTGATAGGGAGAGCCGAGACACGCCTCCTGAGCTGCTGCAGAAAAGACACTCCCCTTGAGCTGTCAGCTTGATATAAATCTAGCAGAGCAATGAATGTGGAGATCTCTGGATCCATGTGAGGTATAGGGCTGGTTCTACCTTTGTTAGAAAGAGCTTGTCATGTACTATACAATGTCTGACTTCCATTTTTTACATTAGTCATGGGATTAACCCGTTTAACTGATGCACGGGATCCCTTTTATTTTTCTGTTATTCTTTCTGACAGATCAGAAGAACGAAAAAGTAATGTTTGGTGCCCTGTTCAGTACATTTATCCCTCCCGTATGGTATATTATATGGTACCCAAATATTAGGAACATAATAGCAGAGTAAAAATGCTGCAAAGTGCTTAAACGGGTTGTGTCATGTCATACATTGGGGGCATATTGCTAGGATATGTCTGATAGGCGCAAGTCCCACCTCTGGGACCTGCACCTATCTTTAGAATAGTGCCCACAAAGTGCAGGAGGGCATGTCTCAAATGTGTGGCCGCTCTCCATTCATTTCTATGGGACTTCCGAAAACAGCCGAGCACTGATTCTGCTATTTCCGCATAGGATATGCCCCCATTGTCTTATAGGTGCGGGTCCCACTGCTGGGACCCGCACCTATATCAAGAACGAAGCGGGGAGCTCTGTGCCTGGAGAATCCCGCTGTGCTCATAGAAATTAATAGGAGTGCACCACGCAAGCGCAGCCACCGCTCCCATTCATTTCAGCGAGCCAGCGCTTGGCTATTTTCAGCGGCCCCATAGAAATGAATAGAGGGTGGCTGTGCATGCGCAGTGCTCCCAACTTCTCTTTTGGGGCCCCGTTTTCGATATAGGTGCGGGTCCCAGCGGTGGGACCCGCAGTTATAAGACAATGGGGACATATCCTAGCGATATGCCCCCATTGTCTGAGATGGGATAACCCCTTTAAAGGTCATACAACCAGAAGCTCTTCTATTTTCAGACACAGTTGGCCATCAATTTTCACAAATGGATTTTATACAAAATGTGGGAGCGTTTTATGCATAAGAAATATTACGGATAATGTACTAATGTGAACGATAAAATCTAGACAGATCCAACACATTCTTACTGCAATCAAGGAAATTTACATCTCAAGTTGTGCTTATGAGAAAACGAATGTAGGTGCATCTGCATAAAAGCATTTGTGTGACACCTTGATTGTGGTAAAGCAGTTGTTTAGGTTAGAAAACCCAGTTTCATATATTTTATTAGGTAATTCTAGATTAATAGATTGGGGGTCCTCTATTCAGCCTCCTCTTTTCTTGGTGCGTGGACAGCAATTACAAAGAGCGTCTCTTTAGTACACCTTTAGTACATTAGACACTTCCTGAGTCCGGATTTAACTCTGCAAGGACGTTTCTGTGCAGGAGAGGATAGCTGGTTGTCGGTGAACCATCTCCCCTCTGTATAAGCAACACTTATATACAGTTCAAGAAGCTGCCATGACACCTCCAGCTCCGGTCCTAGCATTCAAGTGATTGTTGGGTAACTGCAAGAGCTGCTGGGTCTTAGCCGACCCAGATCAGCAATATAAAAATAATGTAATGTTCAATCTCCCACCGCCCCATCACCCCCACCCCCTCAAAGGTTTTGTGTGACTATTGACAATTAACTATATATCCGCTATATAAAAACAGTAAAGAGACACAAATTAAAAAGGAACAAAAAATTAAAATAAACATCTTTTCCCTTTCATTAACATTTCCCTAGTCTAAAAAAAAATAAAAACAGGAAATGCTACAATATAAATAAAAAAACAATAAGGACCCACCCAAAAAAGATGCAAACATTACTTAAATAGCTAAATTAAAAGAATAGTCATAGCTTTCAACGCTGCATTTAAAAAAAAAAAAAACTGAAAACGTGTCTAGTCATGACTAGCGTAAAATGGCCCGGTGTTGAACTGGGTAATGTACAAATATGTGCACATTGCTATCGAAGGGTTAGTTCATCCTTGTCAACCCCCACAGTGACATTGCAATATTTTGATTGTACAAACTTCTGATCATCAGATCTGTTTTGCACTGGGATCAGCAACCTCCGGCACTCCAGGTGTTCAAAAACTACAACTCCCAGAGTGCTCCATTCACTTCAATGGGAGTTATAAGAACAGCTTAACATGTTTTCATGCTGGGAGTTGTAGTTTCACAGCAGCTGGAGTGCCAAAGGTTGCTGATCCCTGGTTTACCATCTAATAGGTACATCACCCCATATCATGCCAGAAACTCAACCGCGTATGGGTCAACGCATTAGATAAAAGACCATGAGTCTTTGAAGGATGTGTGTCTAACAGATTCAACGGAGAAGCAAAAGTATAGGCTATAAGGGATACAAACAGGGTAAAAACAACATAAATGTAAAAAAAAAGTGTAAAAATTAGTGAAAGATCGTCATAGATTTTAACAAAACTAAATGAGAATTTTTGAATGAGGTACTTTTTACATACTGTAGAGTTTTGACCTTGATCTTCTCCCCCTTACACTGATACGTTATATAATGAATCCCATACATCTGTAGGGCTGCAATAATGTGACAGTGACCTCTGCTGTTGTCATAAGCATCATGGAAGGCCCATTACACAGTGAAGAAAATCAAGCAATGTTACTTAAAAGACTGCCAAAATGCATAATGTGCCAGATCCTGTTGTATGAAGGCATCTAGTTGGAAAACCTAGGACTGTGGGGTTAGGTAAGAAGAATATGCGCCCCAGGCACTAGTATGACCTCTGAGTATCCTCATTCTGAAAATAAGATGATCTTCAAGCCACATTTTCTTACTGCCATCTGGTGGAAGCAAGAAATGTTGCAAAGCCATCTTTAACCCCTCTTTCCGTACTCTATGTATCAGGCCGATTTGTGATGCTAGTCTCAAAGCTGAAACTGCTTTGTTTTTCTTATAGTTGTCTCCAGGGTCAGATGAAGAAGATGGTCATGACAGCTCAGGACGGGAAACGCTTGGTCGTATTCAGTTCAGCGTGGGCTACAACTTCCAAGAGTCTACTCTCACTGTTAAGATCATGAAGGCACAGGAGCTACCAGCCAAGGACTTCAGTGGAACCAGTGATCCATTTGTAAAGATTTATTTACTGCCAGACAAGAAGCACAAGCTGGAGACCAAGGTGAAGAGGAAAAACCTCAACCCACATTGGAACGAGACCTTCCTCTTTGAGGGTGAGATGCACAAGGCGGAGGGGATGAAGGGTTACTGTGCCCCAGCTGTACTTTGCCACCAAAGATGTAATGGTTATGAACCAAATTATTGGGATTCATAAAGAGGAATTACATCCTCTGAGATTTGCTACAGAACTAACAGAAGTTGAAGCTTCATTGAAACGTTGAGATATTAGATAATTGCTTAAAGGGCATCTGTCAGCAGATTTGTACCTATGACACTGGCTGACCTGTTACATGTGTGCTTGGCAGCTGAAGACATCTGTGTTGGTCCCATATTCATATGTGTCCGCATTGCTGATAAAAATGATGTTTTAATATATGCAAATTAGCCTGTAGGAGCAACGGGGGCGTTGCCTTTACAGCTGACAAATGCCCTTTAAGCCGGTATTCTTCCCTAGAAGCCATCCTCCATGAGGAACCATGAAGTGCATGGAGTGCTCTGCAGCTTCATAATACAGACCCATGGGGACAACGTGTGCAATAACATAGAGTCCTTGTATAGTGCACACGATCCTATCTAGAAGCCATGGATCCGTGTTAAATGGAAGACATGATGCGAGTGTGATCAGGGGCTAATATTGATCTTCTCAGGGATTTACAATGTGTGATATTTCGTTTTTGGTGAATTTTATTAACTTCAATGTAACATGGGTCTTTGCTTGCACTAATGAACGGATCAGGTGATCGGCAGCAAATTTACATGGCCAGATTGTCTGGAACGACTGTTCGCAGAAATTATCGTTTCCAGTAATTTCCCCATTTCTCGGGCCAGGTAAATGCATCTTAAAGGAGAACTCCCATCACACACAATGGGGGCATATCGCTAGGATATGCCCTCCATTGTCTGATAGGTGTGGGTCCCACCTCTAGGACCCACACCTACACCGAAAACGGAGCGGGGACAGTGGTGCCTGACGGACCCTGGGTTTCCCGGGGTCTGCCCACCGCCAAGCGCTCTTCCCATACAAGTGAATGGTAGCGCAACGCGCATGACCGGCCACCGCTCCCATTCATTTCTATGGGGCCAACGGAAATAGCCAAGTCAGTGCTCAGCAATTTTCGGTGGCCCCATAGAAATGAATGGAGGGTGATCATACATGCGCAGTGCACCCTCCTCCACCTTCCCCGCTCCATTCTTGTTGTCCTAGCGATATGCCCCATTGTCTGTTATGGGAAAACCCCTTTAAGTGTTTGCATTATTAGGATTATTTCATTATATCATTTGCTTTCGGAGACACTTGGCAGTTTCTAAATATTTGCATTTTCGTTAGCATAAGTTGTGAGGTGTCTGTGCAGAGCCATGATCTGTTAGAGGGAGGCAGCAGCGCCATGAACGTATTCCCATATTTTCATGCTAAATGGATCCCTCGCCTTGGATAATTTGAGATTCAGACGTGTCTCCCCTTCCCACACACACACGCACATACAGACACCCAGTCAAATATGCATCATGTCTTAGTTTTGTGAATAAATCCATCTTACTTTTTACAGCTCACTATTTTTGTCTTCCCACAGCCTCATAAACTGTTAATCCTGAGCTGCCTGGTTCATGAACCGTCAGTAGAATTCCAGAAATACAGTATTACCAAAATACTTTGGCACATGCAAATAGTAGTAAAAAGAGGCCAGAGTCTACAGGGAGATACACAGAGCATAGAGCATCCCATAGAAAAAAATTCCACATGTTCCTGAAAGGAGTTGTCCCATGAAAAATATTCCACAGTTTTCAAACCAGCACCTGGATCTGAATACTTTTGTAATTGCATGTAATTAAAAATTTAGCATAGCCACTGAATTATTCAGTGAAATGTTTTTGTATAGCGCCACCTGCTGTTTGTTTTTTTCCTTACTTCTTTGACCTGCTCACTGAGATGGCCGCACATGCTCAGCTTCATCCTTCAACTGCCTCCTGAGCAGGGAGAGCATGGACACACCTCCTGAGCTGTGATAGGGAGAACATGGACACGCCTCCTGAGCTGTAGCAGAAAAGACACTCCCCTTGAGCTGTCAGCTTGATATAAATCTAGCAGAGCAATGAATGAGGAGATCTCTGGATCCCTGTGAGGTACAGGGCTGGTTCTAGCTTTGTTAGAAAGAGGTTGTCATGTGCTATATGATGTCTGATTTTAATTTTTTTTTTAGATTAATCATGGGATAATCCCTTTAATTAGTGCTGATTATCCAAGTGAACCTAACAGAGCTGGAATATAGGCCACACCCACAACCATATGTATGGGGTTGTGTCTGTATTAAGACTAAAGAGGGTCGTGGCTGGACCCTGACAGAAGAAATATTGATATCCTATTGTGAGAACAGACCTCTTTAACCCCTCCCTGACACAGCATTTTGTTTTTTTCACTTCCTGCCCTGGAAGCCCGCATTTCCGAGTTCTAGTCCTCTCAGACACCATGGCCACATTTGACCACAGCATCTGAGGAATTAAATGTCCATGGTTGGCATTACCGTCAATCGCAGACAGCTACATGTGTGTGCTGTATGGAACAGCTGGCACCCAGTAGCTATGCCGCTCGTTCCGCCTCTGTATGGCAGAAGTTGTGAAGGGGTTAAAAGGGTTACTGTTTAAAAGAAAAAGTACCGAGATCCCCCCCTTTTGATCACTAGAACAAAGAAGAAGAAGAACTCAGTTCATGTGCCTTGTTGGCTGATGTCTGCGCTTTATGGCTCTCCACCAAAAGCAACATACAGTATGGGCCAATGGAATGTATATACCCTGTACAGTTAATCAATACAAAGGGAGGATTGAGAATAGAACATGGATTATGGATTTAATTAATCCTTAAAAGGGTTATGCCGTGATTGATGGACATTGTATAGTACATGACAATCTCTTTCTCCACATTCATTGCATCTGCTAAATTGATTTCCAGCTGGCAGCTCAGGGAGGGGGTGTATTTTCTCATGGGGGGTGTCCTCTCTGCTGTATCCCTTTCCCTGTAACTGCAAAGGCTTCTAACAGAGCATATGGCCTGTGACAGTTGAAGATTTAAACTGAGCATGTGCGACCACCTCAGTGAGGTGGACCGAAAAATATGGAAGAGAACAGCAGGTGGCGCTCTACAGACAAGTTTTATTGAATAGCCCAGTAGCTAACTGATATTTTTTATTGGATTAAAAGGATGTATTTGATTATAAGGGTATTCCACCACAATACAAAAGCTCTTCCTTGGCCTGCAAATGGTTAAAAAAGTTAAGGAGCTTATATTCAGATCCCCACAGATCCTCTGCTGTTCTAACGGTGCCCAGGTCACCTCCGTCCTCCACTTCTCGCACCTGTTCTCGACACAGCAGGGAATCGCAGGGAATGCTGTTCAGCCAATCACTGGATGCAGCGATAACTTGCCGCCGCCAGTGATTGGCTGAGCAACATTCTTAGCCATTTCCTGCCGTGTCAAGAACAGGAGCAGGAAGTAGAGGACAGAAGAGACCCAGGAACTGTCAGGACAGGATCTGCAAGATGAGAATAAGTGGCTTTATTTATTTCGTTTTAAAAAAAAAAAAAACATTTGCAAGGAGAGGCCTTTGTATTGAGCTGGAATACCCCTTTAAATATTAAAACACTACATTAAACTCCAAATTGTAGAGAAGAATAGAACTCAGTGGCACAACCGCGAACAAAATGATCCGCTAAAATATAATGGGATTTGTTTGTCACTTAGTGCTTTTTACTGCTGAGGGTGAAATTTGCTTTTTATGTAGAAAAAGAAATTTCCTTTGACATTTTAAAAATGCTTTTAAGCTTCCGTCATAGAAATCTCATTGTATAGACATTACACCACATGACTACTGAAATTGTATTTATTATTCCTCCCGCTACGTGTGACATTTTTATATATATATTTCGAGTCCAATCTCTCAGAAATTTTTTATGTATACTACACGACCACCTTTGTTACAGTCATGAGTAGTGTTGAGCAAATTGATCCATACGAAGTGGAATTCGATTCGTATGAAGTGGAATTCAATACGAATTTCAGAGAAAATTCCATTTGCCACGAGGCTGAATTTCCTCATGCTTCTGGATAGCGAATCGATTTTCCCTGAATGGCGGTAAAAAAATTTTAAAACAATCATACTTACCTGTCACGGACATTCCTGCGACAGGTATCAGGAGGTCTGTCAGATTGGCAACCCGTGGGTTATACTGACAGGTTCTCCTTTGGTTGTTTTGTTGTTGCTGGCATTCACCACACCCTCCCCCTTTAGGTGTAAGTGTCTTATAAATTATCTTTGTCTATTTAGTCTTGCTTCTCCCACCATGCTGTGCGGTTTATACTTTCTGTGGTGTCTGTGGTTTGCTGGTGTGTGTTTCTCTGTGCCATTATCTTCAGGAAAGTTAAGTGTCTTCTTTCCCTTTCGTTTATTTGTGTATATCTTCCCTGTGTTTTGGTGTTTGGGCCTGAGGGGAGACTACTGTTCGTCCAGGTTGGTGGAGGAACAGTTTGTCTCATTTCAGTCACTGGCTTCAGGGTCCTTCAGGGACAGTTAGGGTCCCAGGTTTCCAGCGTATGAACTCGCCTACCTTCTAGGCCTGCTCATACTGTTAGTAAGCCAGGACTGGAGTCAGGGTTTCAATAGGAGGTGACCATCTCCCTTCACTAGTTCCAGGCCTAATCCTATTTCCTTTCCCCCCCCCCTCCCTCCTCACTTGGTGTGGAATATTCCCCCCACACCAGAGCGTGACATTACGTCATCCGTTTGAGCACGAAGAGCCGTCCGCCGCCGTCTTGATTGAAGATCTCGCACGAAATCCCATGCATGGTGATGTATGACGTGACCATGTCAACTGACGCAATGACGTCATTACGGGCCACACAAGATTTTGAGCTAGATCTTTAATCAAGATGGCAGCGGCCGGCTCTTCGTGATCAAATGGATGAGGTAAGTATGATTTTATTGATTTTTTAAAATTTTACAGTGTGTTATTGCTGTCAGATGCCCAATCAGCTATGACTGCGACATCAGAGGGGTACAGTGACAGGCCTGTCATTGCACCCACTACTACGTAATTCGTCACGAAGCAAATTCTTTTGTAAAATTCGACAAAGCAGCCAAATCAAATTTTTCAATACTTCGCGCTCATCTCTAGTCATGAGCTCAATGTACAACTAAGCAGAGGTCCACCCAACCTTTCTGGTGCCTGACACGAAAACAGAAACGGCGCCCCCCCCGTGTCAGTTTCTTAACCTAACCCCTTTACCACTATGAAAGCACTCATTGCCCATGGCCCTTCCGCTGCCCCCCTCTTGCCCCTACTTGGTGCTGCCTGAGGCGATCGCATCATCTCGCCTCATTGGTGGTGCACCCCTGATGGCAAGAATCGGATGGAACTGCCAGTGGAGCCTTTAATGCAGACGTGAACACAGATAGCGCTATATAAACAAAGAATATTATTATTAATATTATTTTTATTGTATTCGGAGATATTCTTTCCTAAAAGTAGGGGTACGGTCATGTGTTTTTGTCTGATGCAGCTTCGTAAGCAAGTGAATTAAAAAACGAGACTTTGTATCTGTCCATTAAACTTTCGCTCCTTTTATGATTTACTCCTTATTTTGGCTTCCAAAATGGCATCAAGAAGCCTGACCGTCTAGCCGCCCCCCTAGGAACTAAACCGATCAAAGATGGGCTTATAGCTTACACTTTATGGGGGTTGTTTCATCTCGTATATTGATGGTATATCGCTAGGATATGCCACCAATGTCTGATAGGTGTGGATCCCACCTCTGGGACCCGCACCTATCTCTAGAATGAGAACGAACCGCGCATACGCAAGCCACCCTCTATTCCTTTCTATGGGACTTTCAAAAATAGCTGAGCACTTGCCATATAAGTGAATGGAGGAGTGGCCTCACTTGCGTGGTGCACTTCCCATTAATTTCTATGGGACTTCTCAAAATAGCTCAGTGTTCCGCTCCTATAGAAATAAATAGAGGGCGGCTGCGCATGCACGATGATCTCTCATTCACTTTTTGAGTTCCGTTTTAGGGATAGGCGTGGGTCCTGCACCTATGAGACATTGGTGGCATATTCTAGTGATATGTCGCCAATGTATGAGATGGGTCAACCCCTTTAAAGAAACTAGTGTGGTGCTACAAATACACCAAAATTTGTAAAAAAAAAAAAAAAAATCCATACTAAGCCAAAAAAAATTGCTGAAAAAATAAATACATCTTTATTAATACATCACAAAACTATGTTAAAAAAATTACATTATAAAATAATCCCTACAAGACAGGACAGACAAAGTACCATATAATCCATTATATTGCTATATATATATGAATAAATATGGTTACAGTATTAAATGGCCTTATTCTAGCCTAAAAGTAATGCTTCTAGGGGTACGGCCACACGGTCAGGTTTCCTGACGCAATTTTGGAAGCCAAAAATAGGAGTGTATTTTAAAAAGGGGAGAAGTGGTATCTGTCCTTTATACCTTCTCTCCTCTTATGAGCCACTCTTGATTTTGGCTTCCAAAACTGCATCAGGAAACCTGACTGGCCTAACCATAGGAGAGAACAGCTCCATATTATGACATCCGATGGAGAATGAGTTCTAAGGCCTCATGCAAATGAGACAAAGGTTATATGGCGGCACACAGCATCACATATGACTCCAAACTATAATGCCGTAATGGACTCCATGTTCCAACAAACAATCCTTTTTCAGGTACTGCATACATGAAGCCCTCAAAAAAATGTCCATACAGCACACCATCTGATGGGGCATGACACTTTTTTGTTGTATGTAACCCAACCTGTATAATATAGGAGTATACAGTGGTACAATATACGACTCTATGTACTTCTATAGCTTCCATATAACGGCTCTGACCAAGACAGAGCCATACTAAAGCCTGTACATATGCCTTTACATTGTAGGTACAGTTCCCAATAAGCTACTCAATATGTCAAATTTGCAAAATGTCAGGTAACGTAACGTAGACCTTCATGTTTCGCACTTGTATTTTTAGGATGATCGCTCTAGTTTTAGACTGAGAGCTTCAGATACAGAAGATAACCCTGGACTTTTCATGTTTTGCAGGATTTCCATATGAGAAGGTCGTGCAGAGAGTCTTATATCTCCAGGTTTTGGACTATGACCGATTCAGCCGGAATGACCCCATAGGAGAAGTATCAATTCCACTTAACAAGATAGACTTGACGCAGATGCAGACTTTCTGGAAAGAGTTGAAACCGTGTAGCGATGGCAGCGTAAGGAACCCCATTATTGTTGTACTGTTTATATGAGGGACAGTAGAAAGAGGGGTTCACCCATTTGGATAATTCCTCCACAAGCAGAAGCTGAGAGATGTGTCCAACTTTGGGTTGGAGATGTGAGATGTGTCAGCTTTGGAGAACTAGACAAACAATGGATAGCCATTATCTTCAATTATATAACTAGCAGTGGCATTCATAGAGAAGTAAGCAAGGATCAAACCAGGCCCCCCACCCAGGACAGAAGGGTTTCTGCCTAAACTTTTTTCAATGACCCATGGGACATTTTTCCACTGCTTCATTTGCTATAAGTTGTTCCTTTAGAGCAGGGATGGCCAACCTGAGACTCTCCAACTGTTGCACAACTACAACTCCCAATATGCCCACACTGCCTACAGCTATCAGCCTACAGCAGGGCATGGGGATAGTTGTAGTTTTATAACAGCTGGAGAGCCGCAGGTTCGCCATCCCTGCTTTAGAGAGTAGAGTCCTGACCAAGCTTTCACCCCCAGTAGAAAAGGAGATAATCCCAACTAAGACCGGGCCCCCTCTTGTCCTGGGCCCCATTGCAGTCACATGGTCTGCCGCTATGGTATTACGCCCCTGATTACTAGATATCTACCGTACATTGTGGTTCCCACACCAAGAACAGATGTGGGTTCTCCAGGAAGTAAGACCCTTAACAATCAGGTGGTCTCAATGGGAAGCACATTAGGAGACCTCTTGAGAATAAACAGTACATGGAAGACTTCAGTGGCACTGCCTGGGTGCACGATCATCTGTAGTCCTAGTGTACCAGTAGCTACAAGTAGCTAAGAGTCCTCCAAAACCACTGTAGAAAGACACTAAAACAAAAAAAACCTAAACATTTTATTATATTAAATCTGACTTACAAAATTGAAGTTATAACAGTGCCTTGTCAATGGATAGGCTCAGGGCCACCAGTAATATATATCAGGTTTTCTGAAGATGGAGAAAACTGCAATCAGTTCTGGATAAAAAGATGCTGTCGGTGAAAGGTTGCCTGGTTGTTGCAGATGGCAGCATTTGCACTTTTTAATATTCGGAATGCAAAGCATAAGTATAATTCAGTGGCAACTGTGCAAATGGCTGAATCATTCAGTAAGTCACATTTGACGAATATGTGCATAATTATACACATGGCATGTTAATATTCTCACCTGACTGTGACTGGTAAAATAAGAGAGAAGAGAGAGAAAATGTAAGTATAAATACATGATTGCATCAGAGTAACCCTTAGATGGATAGAATGACATGGGAAATGGATAGACAGATAGATAGACAGATAGATAGATATCTACTCTATCTATCTATCTATCTATCTATCTATCTATCTATCTATCTATCTATCTATCTATCTATCTATCTATCTGCCCAAAATATATAAGTATTTCTTATTTGGTAAAAAGAAAAGAAAAAAGAATCTCTCTATTAGATAGATAGATAGATAGATAGATAGATAGATAGATAGATAGATAGATAGATAGAATACAGACAGATATAAGATAGATAGATACAGTAGAAATCTATCTATCTATCGGCCCAAAAAATATAAGTATTTTTTATTTGGTAAAAAGAAAAGAAAAAAGAATCTCTGTAATAGATAGATAGATAGATAGATAGATAGATAGATAGATAGATACAGAATGCAAAGCATAAGTATAATTCAGTGGCAACTGTGCAAATGGCTGAATCATTCAGTAAGTCACATTTGACAAATATGTGCATAATTATACACATGGCATGTTAATATTCTCACCTGAAGACTGGCTGGTAAAATAAGACAGAAGAGAGAGAAAATTTAACTATAAATACATGACTGCATCAGAGTAACCCTTAGATGGATATAATGACATGGGAAATGGATAGATAGATAGATAGATAGATAGATAGATAGATAGATAGATAGATAGATAGATAGATAGATAGATAGATACAGTGGGGAAAAAGTATTTACTCAGCCACCAATTGTGCAATTTCTCCGACTTAAAAAGATGGGAGAGGCCTGTAATTTACATCATAGGTAGACCTCAACTATGAGAGACAAAATGAGAAAAAAAATCCAGAAAATCACATTGTCTGATTTTTAAAGAATTTATTTGCAAATTATGGTGGAAAATAAGTATTTGGTCACCTACAAACAAGCAAGATTTCTGGATCTCACAGACCTGTAACTTCTTCTTTAAGAGGCTCCTCTGTCCTCTTGACAAAGACCCCATTGAGTAGGGTTGAAACGTCGCACGGGAATAAAGATTCACAACTGTAATCAAGTTTTGGAGTGCTGCCTCATCTTTTGCCATTATACTGAAGAATAAGGCTTTGGCCTAAAGCCTTGGAGGGATTGAACCCACATTCACAAGACTGTGCTGCTATTTTATTTTTGCTTTTTAGATAGATAGATAGGTACTAGATAGGTACTAGATAGGTACTAGATAGAACCTGAGGTTGAATCTGAGAATGTTTCTATCCGATGATGTTTTAAATTTAGGTTGAATTGGAAAATCACAGATTTCAGAGACTTGTGTAGTTGAGACAGATCAGAGAGATTAACATAACATAAGAGAATATAGGATTATTCAGTCACAGCAATGTTAGGTGAGGGATTTACATCAGAGAAAGAGAATAACATAGTATTATCTGGCTAGAGGTCAGCTGGGAATAGATAAAAGAAAGAGAGAGGCAAAATCCATTTCATGGAACTGAAGGCCAGATGAGGGCATACAATTACTGTTGTAAGGCTCTAATTGCCACATGTTCCTCCTCAGCCACTTAAGTCTTCGCAATTGTAAAGTCAGAGATGCACTACGTAATGCTAATACTCAAATTTACGCTCCATGCAGAATTTGAAATAACCTTCAACCTGGGATAGGTGGAGACACAGAACCTAAGGTCAAGTAGGCTGTTTCTTGACTATAAAAACGGTGCAGTAATCAGCATATCATCAAAGTTCTGGGTCCTGGAACCCTCCACAATCGGTTTTTTGCCTTGGGGAAATTTTGTACAGCCATACAACTCACCTACAACAGTACTGCCCTGTAATACACGACCAGAGTTCTTCAAAGGGGAGCCATTTTTATTTAGCATATTTTTATTTTCTCTGACTCATAGAGTGGAACCTCAAGTATGGAACATCTCTTACCAATAGCCATTCACCCTAATCAGATCTATCCGATTGGGTTGTCTTTATGAAACAACCCCTTGGGTCACCCTATGACATGCTAGTTTTTATTTGCTTTGTATGCAGGGCATTATGCCAATTCTCTTGGAAAAAGGGGAGACCTCCCAGACTTCTGGAAGAGCTGCCAAATCTCCCACGCTCCACATGGAGGGCTGCTCCCTCCTGGAAAGAAGCCCTCCATGAACTTAAAGAAGAACTCCCGCAAAAAATGTTATTCCATGTCCTGCTAAAAATTCACATGATGTAATCTGTAGTGCATGCCATTTTCTTACCAGTGGCTGTATTTGCGAGTTATATCTCCCTGATGTTTCTCATCTGTGTCATGTGACCAGCAATCAGACTCACCAGATAACACAGCATCTTATGTGTGGACAGGAAGTCTATTTCTCTATGCATTCCTATGGGAGCCTCACTTTCAGTCTCATAGGAATGAATAGAGAAGTAACTGGCTTCCTGTCCTGGGTCAGTTGGAGGTCAGAGAGTTGGTCACATGACACAGCTACAATAAGAAGAGAATAAGAATATACAATAAGAATAACTTACAGATAAAGTCACTGATGAGAAGACTGCATTCACTACAGATTATAGCATGCAGCTTTCTAACAGGTGAGAGAATAAAAAATTTTATAATACTTTAACTGTATTTGGTATTAGGGTCTGCGCCATCAGACTGAGCCCCAGTACTAAACGTATACTGAGGGGGCAGAACGTGTGCTGTATAGGTCCGTGACATGTCACAAAGTGTTGGGTGGCCCATGATAAAGGTTTGAAGAAAAGGGAGGTGTCAACAAACTCCTTCCACCTGGATGTCAACAACAAAATGTTGACAAGTTTGGATTATGGCAAAGAGAAAAATGCAGGAAAGTGACTAGCAAGTATAGAGTGCTCATTACAGTTATGATTGATCCTACAAAGTCATTTTCCTGCATGTCTCTGCTCTCTGCCATAAGGGATGGAGCATCTTTAGACAAGTTACAAGCGTCATGAAAACATCTCCTTTATAAACTTATATCTTTAAGGCTGTAGATCATGAAGCGTGGTCCTTAACTTTTTTTACAACCAGTAAATCGTCTTTCTGTAAAAATTACTTATCGGAAAGTACCATACGTTTTGGACTACAAGATCTCTTTCTTTAGATAACAGTAAATAAGTTTAAAAAAGTACAGACTTATTTCAAACTTCCCTGGTCGTCTAGTGTAATGAAGGGGTGTAATGAAGGGGTTCCAGCCTGGTTTCATGATGGTTTAGGGTAGTGAAGGAATTAATATCATAATCTCTAATTGTCTGGAACATCTGGGGCAGCAGAGGAGTCAATGCCTGCTTCTCTGGACATCTAGGGTAGTGGAGGGGAGGGTATGCTTGCTTCCATTGTGGTCCAGGATAATGGTTTGATTTGTATCTGCTTCCTTGGTAATTGAGGGGTTATTGCCTGTTCATCTGATGATTTAGGGTAATGATCAGGTTAAGGCCTACATCCCCGGAGATTTGGGTTAGAAGATGGTTGATACATGCTTCCTGTGTGATCTAGACTAGTGAAAGGGTTTATGCTCATGTCCCTGGTAGTTGAAAAGTAGTAAAGTGGTTAAAGGGGTTGTCAGATAGGTGCGGGTTCCATCTCTGGGACCCACTCCTATCTGCAGAACAGAGCCCCCGGAGTGAAGAAGAGTAGACTGCTCAAGTGTGGCCACCTTCCATTAACCGCTATGGGAGTTCCAAAAATAGATGAGTGCTGGCTCTGCTATTTCTGGCAATCCCATAGAGATGAGTGGAGATGTTCACTTTGGGGACCCCGTTTTGTAGACAGGAGTGGGTCCCAGAGGTGGATGCCACATGCATCTGCCGACAAAGTTTAATGGACAACCCACTTAATACTTCTGCATTGTAACATAAAGGTTTAGTTGTTGATTTTACTTTTTATTTTGAATTTTTAAATGGGTTCAATACTTTTTAAAATTATGAAAGATCCTTAAGATATGAGTCCGATGTATGACAAGTGTGACAATTGCTAAGACCCCAACAGCTCATGAGAGTGAAGCACTGCAGACTAAATTCAGTTTTACCAGTTTCCACTCCACTCTCCTCTGTGTATTTTGTCTGGTACTGTAACTTTTGTAATTGAACTAAATGTCTTGTAAAATCAGAAGGGATCACGGTGCCCATGCTCGTGATCGGTGAAAGTCCCAGCAGTTGAATCCCCACTGATTACACATCAATCTTTAATATCATAGAACCGATAAGAGCATCTTTACTTTACTATCCATTGAAAGAACCTAAATGTATATGTTATTACTACAGAAATTTGGGGCGCAAGAATGCTCCTGCGGCCCTTTCAGCAAGCACCAACATAATGACTCTTTGTAGTTATTAACATTTACATTCTGGAAATGGATGGTTGTTGACCTAGTCCTTTAATACTTCCAACGCACCTTGGAACAGACACACAGCGGTAGCCTGAGATATTCTATTTCTGGGAACAGTCTACAGTTAGAGATGGAGGTTTTATTCTACAGTCTTGTATAACCCAGTTTTGAAATGTATTCCAAGTAAGACACATGTATAATATATATGGACGTTTAGTTTTTCCTGCAGTTGTTGTTTTCAAAGCCCAGTTGAATGTAGTAAATCAAGAGTTTTTTGGCTTTTTATTATGGGGCCAAAACAGATGATGCAAACTAGAAATCATATAACTAGTGGAGTTGGATCTTTTTGGTTGGCATCAATATTTAATCAAGCTTCTTGACAGGTATAAGGAGGTATCAAAATGAAAAATTTTAGGCCACCAATATATAATGTATTACATGGTTTCCTCTATGTATAGCTCTACAGTATGTATGTGCTTACCTCCACATTAGGTAAAGCTGGCCATATACATTCAATAGCTGTTGGCCAACAGCCATCTCTCCCAGATAAGGTTGGTTTCTGTTGAGCATCTTACATCAGCAATGGGTTAAAAACACCCCCCGTGTTGGCAGTCTGTTACCTCTAAAATGTTAGAGGGTTAGACACCACCACTAATACCAGTGTTGGTCAAGAGATAAGGTCTCTGGAACTTCTAGCACTTATATGCCAAAACGTTAGCCCTCATGTAACTTGAATTTTTGGATTTCAAAGGCCCTAAACATTTTATATTTGGGCCAGATCCTGAACCCACAGAAGGGGATAGTGCTTCAGCATCACAGTTGAACAGACTTCCATATAAAAGGACTGTGGCATAGCCATCATAGCTATATGGGTTGAGAAGGCAGCAATCCATTCCAAACTTTTTGAGAGCCCACATGTCTGTTCACATTTTATATAGTAGCATGTGATTAGTAGTTAGGTAGAGGGTCGTGATATACTGTAGCTTTTTAACCAACATTCCTTATTATTATGCCCCTGTAAAAGGTTGTTCTCCGATGATAAATCCTTCTTAAGAGAGTTAGAATATGAGATGACAATGCTTTAGATAATAGAAAAGTCCATGAAAATAAAAATCCAAAACATGAGAGTATAAGCTATACCATGCTGTAGAATTTCTTTGAAGAATTTGGGAGATGACACACTTGGCACTTTTGTTGGCTTCAAGCTGGTGATTATCCACTTTAGTTAAATCTCTCTAAGTAGAGGGCTAGACTCGAAATGCAGATTGGAAGAGATCCAGCAGCAGATGATAGGAGAACGAAATGCAGCCAGAAATTAGTTCTACTCTATCTATGCAAAGCAGTAAGCAATGGACGCTCAATATGGTGGAGTATACAGGTGCAAATATAGATATATATTGTGGCTGCCAGATAGTGATGAGTGAATCAATTTGTACAAATTGTTTAGTGCATGTGAATGAATTTACACTTTTGAGAGAGCATCCCCATGGTTCTGGGAATTAACATGGCCCCACATCTCACATAGCCTTAGTAATCTAGCATATGCGTAGTTACGGCAAGTATCGGCGCATGCGCTATATCAAAACAAATCCACATAAACAAATTTGCATGTGCAGCTAATCAAATTGTAGTGATGTGATTTTAGATGTGTTTTATTGGCAGCCCATGTATGTTGCTGCCCCACTATTTCTATTAGGAACATTACTCATTGAATTACTACTTTCCCCATTTTTGCCATCATCACCACTCCCCTCCTCTCCTTGCTCTGTGTGCAGTTGCACAGCTGCTTCTGCTTTAAATGCTGGACTGAACTTTCACTCCTTGCCTGAGCCTAGGTTTCTAGTTTCCCAGTAAACATGTGCTATTCTGATTGTCTGCCCATGTACCAAACTTCTGCCTGTATACATACTCTAATACTCTGCCCTGACCTTAGCCTGTCTACTGTACACACCCTCTGCTATCTGTCCTGACTTCGGATAGTTTCACGGAATTGCACAAACTCTACGTATTCTAAGTAGTGCCTGACCTCTTAGTGCTTTGCACCAGTGTCTCTGACCCCTATGGTTCAGCTGCCAAGTACACAAGGACTATTCCAAGAGGTAGTGGCCTGGTGGGTCCCCTGCAGCAAAGGCTAAATGCCTGGTAGGGGATAAAGGGTGACAACCAGAAAAATGCCAGGATAAAGCCCTTAGGACTAGTCCAAAGTCAAACCAGTTACTTGGTACAGTGGGTCAATGCCCATTGCCCATTACTGATAGATAGATAGATAGATAGATAGATAGATAGATAGATAGATAGATATAGAAACCATTTCTCTTGCTTTCCTTTTGAGTAGTCCATATGAGTAGTACTGACCACCTTTGATATAATGAATGTAAAACCTTAAGCTGACTATGTGGCATGGATGGTACTTGAACAAGCTTAGGGCTGAGAAACCATGATTAGCTATTATGACATAGTCCTCACATAAAGCAAGCGGCATGGTGACCCATATCTATAGACCTAACTGTACCAACACCGGTCTTCTGCCGGTCTTCTGCTGACAGGTTCCTCATTCCGTCTGACACAATACAGGTTTTACGACTATAAATGTTGGCATACAGTGTATCAATAACACAAATTAGATCGTTTCCTACCCTCTAATTGGAATGGCCATTATTTTCTATCTCTCCCTCCCTCTGCTTTGTGTAGATCACACACATTTATTCCTTCGCTCCACATTGTCCTCGGGTCAGAGCCGCTGCATCACAACATATAATTATGACATCCAAAAGATATCGGCCTGATAGGTCCAAGAAAGCGAGCGTGCTACATAGTATGTTTGTGTCTCTGCTAGTGATATAATTGTACGTTCTCGCTCTGCATATTTATATCACCTGTAAGATCTGTGTGAGCTTGTAACAGAGCCAGATATCTGGAGAGCTGAGCGCACGCTTTATTATTGCATTCGAGCCAGTAGTGGAGGGTAAATCCCATTACACAAAGCAGGCCCAGACTAGCACAACAGCAGCAGCGCAATTAACAGGACTTCACACGTAATATACAAAAGCAATCCTGACACTGTACAGAGCATCTAATAAGCATTTAGAAACAGTTATCTTTACCCAGGAACCATTGCAACGTGCAGACGGGGTGAGCACATTATTATTTACACAAGCAGACAGAAGTGGATTCAGGGTCAAAAAAAGGTCTACGGGAGTCCAGAGGCAAAATATTTGTGAGTCCTCTTTTCTTTTTGGAGGGAAATGGAAGAGCTCTTCCACTTAAATCACCGGTAAATGCAGGTCTATGAGGAATTTCTCTATCTGGAAAAGCTAGAAAACAAACCAATATGGCTTTGATTAGATCTCCAGGCTTGACCAGAGTCTCGACTGAAAAATCTGCTTAGTAGTGCATTGGAACAAAGAAGGTAACATTTGATAACCAGGCAGATTTGCAATTAAGAAGCCGGAGATTGATGCATGAAAAACCCTTTAGGAGCTGTAATAGCAGAAAAAAAAGCAAAGCAATTGTCGCTTTTGTAAAATGAGCAACTGAAAAACAGTAA
This sequence comes from Rhinella marina, assembly GCA_900303285.1. Taxonomy (NCBI): domain Eukaryota; kingdom Metazoa; phylum Chordata; class Amphibia; order Anura; family Bufonidae; genus Rhinella; species Rhinella marina. Next base: position 249,389 of record ONZH01015132.1, read on the forward strand.
TAGCTAAGTAGGGGCTGAATAGAACTGTTCTTCACAGTAGAAAACGAGTCAGGGACTTCTATATACTATTTTTTTTAATGAAATGTATTGTGATTCTTCGCTTTGTATATTTATTGGAAAAGTGTAATAAAAATTACAGTCAAGTGCAACATATCATCCAAAAATAATATATTTAAATACGTTTTTATTGGGGCGTTTTTGGGTAACTACTAATGTAACTGTTAATAAATAAGATCCTAAAAACATCCCTGTATTAACTAAAGCCACTGACTCTAGCACATACAGTAGGATGACATTTCAGATTTTCTGTAGCTTACTTTTTAGCTTTGCTGTACAGACTGGGATATGGTTAGCAGAGTCATCTCATTAGCGGACAAGATATTTAATGGCAGATGACAACACTGCTCGAGACCTAGTCAGCGCAGATAACATTATGTTATCTGCAGCTCCCAAATTCATCCCTAGTTTCTGTGGGAGGGACTATACTCCACCTCCTCCTGGTGACCCTATTAGTCTGTGGACACTTTTTTGACTATTAAATGCCTTTCATTGCAACTGCCATAAAGAAACAATGAAGGAAGGATGCATGTGCCTCCAATATGACAGCTCCCAGGGAAGGTTTAAATAATAAGTGGCTACAATAAGAACCTACAAACCAACAAATTAGTTCCCTTACAATGAATAACAATAAAAATTCATGTAGTTGCTTACCTCATGAACATCTTACCAATTGATCACTTTCTATTGTTGTATCCAACCAAGCCCTTGATGCACTTCTCCTTTCTCTGCCACAGCTTCAGCACAAACCCCAACAACACCCAGCTAGTTTATAGCTCCTCCCACCGAGCTAGTTACATAGACACTTCCCTATCACTGCCCCTAACACCACCCAGCTAATTTATAGCTCCTCCCACCCAGCTAGTTACATAGACACTCCCCTATCACTGCCCCTAACACCAACCAGCTAGTTTATAGCTCCTCCCACCCAGCTAGTTACATAGACACTCCCCTATCACTGCCCCTAACAACACCCAGCTAGTTTATAGCTCCTCCCACCCAGCTAGTTACATAGACACTCCGCTATCACTGCCCCTAACAAAGCCCAGCTAGTTTATAGCTCCTCCCACCCAGCTAGTTACACAGACACTCCCCTATCACTGCCCCTAACAACGCCCAGCTAGTTTATAGCCCCTCCCACCCAGCTAGTTACATAGACACTCCCCTATCACTGCCCCGCCCATGGACATAACATCACAGGAAATAAGAGCTGAATGGACAAGGTCATGTGACCACAGCCCAGATAGTAGCAGTAAAGGAAAAAATATATTACAAAATGAAAGCTACCTTCATAAAATAATATTAAAGATGTTGATGCAAACTAGAACAATCCCTTGAAACCAATAAAATTGACTTTCTCCTAAGAATACAGATTGCTATTTGCCTTTTCAATGGATGAATACACTTTCTGTCAATTACATTCATCTAGAACAAAATGAATAATAATCAAAATTTCAATTTTGTTGATTTCATGTATTTATATTGCAGGGGAGCCGAGGTGAATTGCTACTGTCGCTCTGTTACAACCCCTCAGCAAACTCAATCATTGTCAACATCATCAAAGCCCGGAATTTAAAAGCCATGGATATCGGAGGCACCTCAGGTCTGTACAAGCCTCTAACAAAATTTTTACCACATTTCTTTTTTAAACAGATTTTTGGAAAAGCCTATTATTACTATTATTATTATTATTATTATTAAGAGATAAAATACCTCCCATGTAATCGACCAGAGCTACCATAGCCAGTGTTATAATTGACAAATAAAGCAGCTCTGACATACAAAATAATACCCAACTATGCTTCAGTGCCTTGCCTTATAGTTTCAAAAAACTTTTGACATGTCAAAAGTTTTATGAAACTATAAGGCAAGGCACTGAGCTGGCTTCTTTAGTCTCCTCCCTTGCAGAAGAAGGTATCATGGCTAGCTGTCCCTTTCTCTCTCAAAAGGCTGGTACCCTGACCATAGAGCTGGTGGCCAAGGGTCTGTGGCTCAGTCATCCACCTGGCGCTTTGGTCAATGGAGTGGTAACCCGGGGTCTGTGGCTCAGTATCCCCATCTCAGCATCTTCTTCTGGTCATTCATGTAGTCTTGCAGAGTCTCGACCAATAAGCATGGTCCCTATCTACAGGCTAGCAGAGTCTCTCCTACTAAACACTGACCCCTATCTGCAGAGAAGGCTCTGGCTGGTCTCCTTATATACAGTTTCTAGCTGAACTAAAACCTCCTAGTGGGAGGGGTGGAGTAGAGAAGCATAGCCTAAACAGAGACAATGTTACAATTTTAGTCTGTCATAGACTTGTATACAGTTTCAATGCAAGTCTATGGGAATGACTAGGCAGATTTTCCAGACATAAACAAGTCTTCAAACAGAACTAAACCAGACAGTTTAAAGGTCAGTGCATCTGTTTTTGTCTCTCTAAAACTTTGCATAGGTCAGTATTAGCTGGCTGTGCATTAACCATTTCCACTCTGAAGTGCAGCTATAGTGTAATAACAGTACAAATGAACAGGATATATGACAATAAACCTATAAATATAAAACAGTATAAGTGCAGCATAACAGCATAAATCACTGTGCAAGTTAACCCTACAAAGTGCAATATAGTAGGGAGTTGATGGCTTTGCATACCAATAGGGGCAAAAAAAACAACCACGTTCTGAAGATATGGGCAGGTCCACGAATTATACAAAGAATGTCTATAAGGTCTCATGCACCTGCGCACATCCAGGTCTGCAAACCACGGATCATACAGACACCTTCCATGTGCAATCTGCATTTTTCGCACTCTCATGACTAGAAATGACTATTCTTGTCTGCAAGAATAGGACATATTCTATCATTTGCGAAAGGGACACACGGATGAGCACAGCACATAGATGACATCCATGTTATCATTATTATTATTATTATTTATTATTAAAGCGCCATTCATTCCATGGCGCTGTACATATGATAAGGGGTGCACATACATAAAGGAGAGCGTGCTTGCCCATGAGGGCTTACAATCTACAAGGTATGGGAGAAGGACACAGTAGGTGAGGGTAAAGCTGGTCATGGCAGTAAGGCACCAGCAGGGTCACTGGTTGTAGGCTTGTCTGAAGAGGTGGTTTTCAGGTTTCTTTTGAAGGATTGCACTGTAGGTGAGACTCTGATATGTTGGGGTAGAAAGTTCCAGAGTATGGGGGATACATGGGAGAAATCATGGAGGTGATTGTGGGAAGAAGTGATAAGAGGAGAGAAGGAGGTCTTGTGAAGATTGGAGATTATGTGTGGGCATGTATGGGGAAAGTACCTCGACTTTATACGTATTTGTTAGTATTTTGAACTGAATTCGCTGGGCAATGGGGAGCCAGTGAAGACATTCGCAGAGGGGGAGGCAGAGGAGAAACGAGGGGAGAGGAGGATTAACCGGGCAGCAGAGTTGAGGATAGATCAGAGGGGTGCGAAAGTGCTAGATGGAAGGCCACAGAGGAGAATGTTGCAGTAGTCTAAGCGGGAAATGATGAGGTTTGTACAAGCATTTTTGCAGACCCTTGGTTGAAGAATGCATGTATGCGGGAGATATTTTTGAGTTAGAGGTGACAGGTGGTGGAAAGGGCTTGGATGTGTGGTCTGAAGGAGAGGGCAGAATCCAAGGTCACTCCAAGGCAGAGTACTTGGTTGACCTGGGAGAATGTGCAGCCATTGAGTGTGCAAGAGGGGGAAAGATGATAAATTCTGTTTTATCCATGTTTAGAAAGCAAGAGGAGAAGAAAGAGGATATGGAAGATAGGCATTGTGGAATTCTGGATAGTAAGGTGGTGATGTCTGGACCAGAGAGGTAGATTTTTGTGTCGTCAGCATAAAAGTGATACTGAAAGCTATGGGACTCTATAAGCTTTCCCAGGCCGAGGGTGTAGATAGAGAAGAGCAGGGGTCCTAGGACAGAGCCTTGCAGGACACCAACAGAGAGGGAATAAGAGGAGAAGGTGGTGGGAGAGTGGGAGACGCTAAATGTCCGGTCTGTGAGGTATGATGTGATCCAGGAGAGGGCCAGGTCTGAGATGCCGTGTGCTGTCCATTTTATTTTGTGAACCCTTAGAAATCAATGGGTCTGTGTGCAGTCTGCAAAAACAAAATACGGCTGTGTGCATGAGATCTAATGTGAATACTCCTGCTGTTCAAGATTATGTGCAAACAAGTCAAAAACTGTTAATAATTAATTAACTGAATGCAGTAAACAGAATGGGTGCACACATACAATCTCATGTAATAGCTTACAGTTACTGTACCTCCTACTGGGAACGCATTGCCTTTGCAATGTAATTTCATACTAAATTCTATACTAAATGTAATTCCTCTATTGCTTTATTACTTTAGCTGGGATTTACCTGAAAAGCCATTAAAAGTTTCACAGGGTGTTTATGTGATCCATCATAATCATGCAGATTTTATTTAGTAACAGATGTTTCATCTAGATTTTGGCAGCCATTTTTATGTTCGCACTGTAATGTCACAGCATTAGGCCTCAAGCATATTACAGTTTCATACACCTGTGAGATCTACGGAGCGGTAATATGATGCCCATAGAGCTCCATGGTCCACTATGGTCCCTCTCCAATTTCACAATAGCAATGCTGATAGGAGAGAGTATCTACGTAATATGGCATTGTGGGGAGCACCATATGGTGGCTTCATGGAGTGCCTTTGGCTCCATATTAAAGAGCTATAAGGACCCTATGCGGGACCCTATAGATTTTATGTGGATGAGGCTTCACTTGGATTGTGATGGCTAATGGTCTGTGCTTAAGACCTGTAGGTGCAGCAACCGGAGAGGTGGCATGAATGGGAGGAGTGGTTTTGGCTATGAGATGGGGAGTAGTACTCACAGTTCATGGTGGCAGTCCTCAACCTGGCTCTCCTGGAGTCACGCACAGTGAATGGAGGACGCACCCTTTCTTCCCTCGGGGCACCCCCTGAGCTTCTGGGACTCCTGTCTGATGGTAGTAGGGGTGCCGTAGATGTTGGCAGGGTGCAAGGCAGAAGTATGGATGCAGGGCCAGCTGATGGATGATGGATTCAATACTAAATCAATTATGGGAGTTGCTGTTCGTATAGAGTTTCAATGCAAGTCTATGGGAATGACTAAGCAGTTTTTCCAGACATAAACAACTGAGCTAAACTACACAGTCAGACAGTCAGTGTGTCATTCCCCTTCGAAACTTTGCATAGGTATAAAGTCTCTCAATATTAGTTGGTTGTATATTAAGAGCTGTTATACAAACAGCAGCATTTACTACAGTCCTGAGGTATATCACAGAGTTTTCTTCTTCCCAATAGCTGTGTATGGGCAGCAGCAATGTTGGTGATAGTAGTCCCTGAGTCCCATTCAAATACACTTAGAAACTTTCCAAGATAACCACAGGTGTGCTATTCTGTACTTGCTAACAAAGTCTGCAGTTCCCAGGCTAAGGTGTACAGAATTTAGATCCGGATAGCCAGTCCATTTCAAAGTGTGGTGGGTGTTGGTAGCGATTAACCCTTTCCGCAGCAGTAAAGTCATTTGCTATAAATGGGTAGTACCTTACTGATGTTATCTTACACGGCCTTGATGGTTCTGGACCTTCTAAGATATCTGTTCTGTTTCCTTCATGGGTACTCTGGGGGACAAAGTTGCTCAGAGAGAAAGGTTCTTTGGACCTGGGCCTAGTCTACAGGAGCTTGCACATGTAGGTCTTGTCTGTAGCTCTGCTCCAACTAACTAACTAACTAGGGCGCAGACCAAGTCTATCATCCTGACAACCTAACCGATTCTGCCAGTGTTAACTATATATTACCTATACATCGCTATTAGTTATACACAGTGCATATAGAATTAAGTGCTTTAACAACAAATCACAACTTTGAACTCAGCAATATTAAATTAAACGGGTTTTCCAGGATTTTACTACTGCTAACCTATCCTCAGGATAGGTCATCAGTATCTGATCGGTGGTGGTCCGACAACTGGGACCCCCGCCGATCAGCTGCTTGAGAAGACACCGGCGCTCCCGTCAGCGCCAAGGCCTTCTCTCCGCTTACCAAGCACAGCGCCGTACATATTGGCATATCGTTTATATTGGCTGTGCTTGGTATTGCGCTCAGCCCCAGTCACTTGAATGGTGCTGAGCTGCTCCTAGGCCACGTGACCGATGAACATGAAGTCACTGACCTAGGAAAAGCTGAGAGAAAGCCTCGGTGCTCACGTGCCTTCTCAAATAGCTGATCAGCGGGGGTCCTGGGTGTCGGACCGCCACCAATCAGTAGTTAAATCCCGGAAAACCCCTTTAACCTTTTTAGCCAGTCATTAACCCATTGCAGTAGTCCTCTGGGGCACTGCAAAGGGACATTTTATGGTGCCGCCATAAGGTACAGTATTCTTAGCTAAAAGCAGTGCTTCTAGCGAATACACCTTTGTTAGTAATAATGTTCACATGGAGATCCAAGAAGACATGTATAGCTTGCTGGTGTATGACGGTACATCACTGCTCATTGCAGTGACGTACCATTGTTGCACAAGTGAATGCTGAAGCCATTGATTGGCTACAATGGTCTCATGAGCAAAAATGGCCCACGTCACTTTCACTCCAGCATGGTCTACCGGGATCATGACCAAGACAGCCCACATCACTTCAAGTCCAGCAGGGTCTACCAGGACCCTGTAATGGAGAGCATCTGGAAAGGTGAAAGTTTTTTTAATCAGGCTAGACAATCCCTTTAAGAGGTAGTGCAATTTTCATTTTTATGTACAACCACGTGCCCTCTGTTCATGCCTCTGATAAACTATTTTATTTTATACATTGACTGGTAGGGAGGAGAGTCTAGTGAAACAGAAAAAAAATGGCGACAAAATACTTTGCCTTTTTTATTTTATTGATGATGTCGCTTTTCTACTCCACAGACCCATACGTTAAGGTTTGGCTCATGTATAAGGATAAGAGGGTTGAGAAGAAGAAGACAGTGGTCATGAAGAGGTGTTTAAATCCTATCTTTAATGAATCTTTCATCTTCGATGTGCCCACCGAGAAACTTAGGGAGACGACCATCATCATAACTGTCATGGACAAAGACAAGCTAAGTCGTAATGACGTAATTGGCAAGGTAAGTACGATGGGGGAATATTTAGGGAAATGCTAAATAACTCCAGCTCTTCTTTAATGGAGACCTACCCCAAAAATAATTATAAGATGAAGATTACTGTACAAAATAGGTTCACACGTCACTACTGCCTACTCCCAAGGCAGAGATAGACGTCACTTGCTTCCTACGTTAAGTACTTTTGCCCCCGTTTTCATTATAAGTAATTGGACCAGAAGGATCTGGGTTTCAATATGAAACGTGTTTAAGAGATTTATATATGAGAGTGGGGGATTGTAAAGAAATACATGGCAAGGCAGTGAAGGGATTTGCATTGCACAATGACAGATGAGTAGGGTAACTGCAGCATTTTGCTTGGATTGGAGAGAAGACAGATGTGTTAATTGGATGCCAAATATGAGGGAGTTGTGAGTGGATTAGCATTAGGAGGAGATATATTAGAAACGACAAAAAAAAAACACAGATAGCTGTAGCTGAATGTTAAGAAGAACGAGGCAGAAATTAAAATGCGGTTGTATCTTTCAGTGTTATGGTCAGAAAAGTAGAAAGGATTGTAAAGACTCTATTACGATATTTAAAGTGACCTCCAGCCATAAACCCAAAGACGATACAAAATTCACTACCCAGAGATGATAATTATCTGCCATTAATTTTTATCCGAGCTTTGTGCTTGGCTGCTTATTTACTCAGCTCTTTTCAAGCAGAGCTGTGATCCGTGACTACAGCTTGGCTACAGTGTCTACAGGAAGTCTGAGGTGGTCTGAGACATACCACCTGTCTCATCATTGGTTCAAGCTGCTGCTGTCTCCTCCCCACTGCAGCCCTGCCTCCTCTGATTGGATGCTGTGTATAAACATAAATCAATCACATTGTCAGCAGGAAGTTAATGCATGGAGGGCAGAATTCTATTAGGTCAAGGGCAGAATGACTATAAAATACAGATCACGAATCCACCAGTGAGAAAAATAAGATTATCAGGTAATTGTCACACATATCTGGAGGCAAATGAGGCTTTGTAACCGGAAGCCTGGAGGGTTGCTTAAAGTCTATTTTAATATTTTAGATGAGTAAAATCTGGAAATCCACCTTATGCATTGAGACAAGCTGATGAAGGGAATTTAGTATATGCTATATCATATTTGAGTGGTCTAGGACTGAAGCTTTGGCTGGGAACCATATTTTCCTATAACACAAGCCATCCCAGATGACACCTAAAACCACCAGAACATGAAAGGAGTTGTATCACTCATCTGTATAGAAATGCAAATTCTGCTGGATATTACAATGTCCTTCAGAAGGTGTATTTTTGCATATCGATTACCAGAAAGTGCATCAAGGCACATTGTGCAGGTGCTGATAGGGTACAGTGTAATAGACAGGAAACCTCCTTCTTGGTAGATCTTCTGCATCACATAACCCCAGGAAAGCCACATCTGAAAGGTAGTTGCTCAGCCAAAAACTGGAATTTTAAGATTTGTTGATCAGCCAATAAGTAGAACTTTTAGAATTTTGAGGTTTCTTGACATATATATTTATTACACTAAAACTGTACTTTCAAGATCCTTCACAATAAGTTTCGGGATTGATGTCCCCTCACTTATAACTGTTAGCAGGAATGTGAGGCAGAAAGCCACACAAAGATTCTGATGAACCATAAATTGTGCACCACCGGTCAAAGATTACAATAAGCCCCATTACAATTGAAAGCCTTTTGGCATGTGGGGCAGGGGCGGAATGGCCATAGACCCTACAGGGAAATTTACCAGTGGGCTGACACCTTTGGGGGCCATCCAGCGGAGATTCTCTCCTATGACCCTGCCCAGCAGCCGCAGGTGCCCTCCTGAATTCAACTGTATCGTCATCCTCAGTTGAATACTGTGGTACAGGTGGCAGTATTTTGTGCTGCACTGTGGTATTTGGTTCTGCTGGGGTGGTATAGTGTTCTGCACCATGGTATTGCTGGCTCTGCCTACTTCTGTCGTTCCTGCCTACATATGTTGGCCCTACTTGCCTCGCCTTCTGTCAATTTGGACCTACCTACAACGTGGGGCCTCTTTTAGGTTTTTTTCCAGGGCCACTTTAAGTTCCCAGTCCGCCCCTGCTGCCTACATATGTTGGCCCTGCCTACTTGTGTTGCTCCGCCTTCTGTCAATTTGGACCCACCTACAACGTGGGGCCACTTTTATTTTTATTATTCCAGGGACACATTAAAGGGGTTTTCCGTGAGCGCCGCGGCCTTCTCTCAACTTTTCCTAGGCCAGTGACGTCACATTCATCGGAGCATCTCAGCCCCGTTCAAGTCAATCTACAGCACTGTGCTTGGTGTGCGGGGAGAAGGTATCGGTGCTCATGGGAGTGCCGGTACCTTCTAAAAGAGCTGATCGGCGGGGGTCCCCGGTGTCGGACCCCTACCAATCAGATACTGATGACCTATCCAGAGGATAGGATAATCAGTAGTAAAATCCTGGAAAACCCTTTTAAGTTCCCAGTCCGCCCCTGAAGTGAGGCCTACCTCAGTAATACAAAAACTTGAAGACTATTAGGTTGTCTGTTTAATACACTGAAAATCTGTATATCTTCTAATTGTTATCATCCTCTCTGTAGATCTACCTGTCTTGGAAGAGTGGTCCTGGAGAGGTGAAGCACTGGAAAGACATGATTTCCCATCCAAGAACAGCTGTAGCACAATGGCACCAACTCAAGGCCTGAGCTTATGGATTTTTTCTGCACTCTGTGATCTCCTGTAGTCTTCGGTTACCTCCAACCAAACCAATGCATTGGCCGCGCTCTTACTGTCTGCACAAACACAGCCTGCAGGCTTGTATAAGGAATTGCCAGCTTGGAACTTTAGGTAACAGGACGCCCTTGGGCCAACCTGTGCCATCTGCAGCTCCTCAACAAGGATTGTGCTTTAAAACTTTCCTTATATTAGTTATACCAGACACAGCTGCAGTTTTCCTTCTGGCCTCATAAGGAGCGGCTCAACTTCCCAACACAGTGTTACAGAGACGCTGAGAAGGGCAGGACGGGAACTTCCCGCAGGAAACCTCTCTCTGGGCGGCCAAGCCTGCAAACTTTCCATGGCTTCTACAAGTACATGTTAGCTGCAAGGGCGCTATAGTGTGCCTAAGGTGGTTAGCAATGTAACAACTCACTTTTTGTAGTGGTGCGAAGGTGCGATGGACCCCAGAATTCTTTTCAGGGTTCGTTTTTCTTTATAGAAAGCAAAGATAAAGGCAATACCTGTGTTATTGCGTCTTAGACACCTCCTCATGTACCGTTTGATGGAACATGGAGGTAGAGTTAGGGTGGATTCTGCTCCACAGGCTCTTTACTGTACGTGTGTGGTTGTCAGTGTCCAATGTGCGTACAGCAATGTGTGATTGTGCGTATGTTTGTATGTGTGGGTGTTTCTCAAAGCTCACCCCTTTTTCCTTCTTATCTTCCCTTTCGCAGGTTGGGATGACGCTTTGGTTCGCCTGCGTATCTCTGTACCGTGATTCTTTGTAGCTTTCTTTGATTGTTGCCTCCTTTTTTTATTTTGAATTCTGTTTTTCACAAAATAGGTTATTTTTCAGAGTTTCTCTAAAAAAAAATGAAAGGTTTTTTTAAAAAAAAATGTCACAGACAATGTTGTGTTGAAGGGGGGGGTTCTGATCTTAAGCTTTTATTGTTGTCTAGAATTCATAGAGATAATTGATATTGGGTAGCCACGTTTTGCTGCTCACGTTTTGAGGTCCGCATTGCATTGGTTCCAGCCCTCGCTGACAGCAGGAAGTTTATTGTTAGAGCCAAAGAGGATGCTACCCCTGTCATGAAATATGGAGCTCAGTATTCCCAGCCTCCTGGAAGGAAAGATGAGTCTCTGGCCCAGTCCCCTTCTCTCCTGGTGATTATGTGGTGTAACCTGTATGTATCAGGGTCCCCTTGCCTTTTGAGCATCACCAGCCATTTTGTCTTCCAGGACGAGGCCTTGGAGATCCCCCAGGGTCTCCTGTTCTCAAGGCTCCAGAGTCCCATGTATAAAGTCAAAACTGAGTTTTAAGTATGACATACTGATTATGGTGTCTGTGTGGAAACAAGGGGTAAACCCCATTGTACCCGTTAAAAGTGAATTCTTCTCACTAGTTTAATTGGATAAATCTGAACTAAGATGAAATAAATGCTGTTAAATCTAAACACAAGAGACAAATGATGTTAAGCGTTTAAAATCTAATGATCGTTGTCAGTGTTGGACTGTGGTTCCTTGAGCCCACCAGAGGAAATTATTCTCAAGGTCAAACCCCTATATCATCAAAAAAAAAGTCTAAAAGGTTTTGAATCAAAGAACTAGACCGTATTGACACGTGATTGTCTTCAAAGGTAACTTCAAATGGGATTTTTTTAGTGAGACTTTGAGGCCCATTATGGCTTTAGAGATTGGGCCCGTCGGAGGATCCTTTGGTACTCTGGTAGGACAATTCAGCCATGTCACGACCTTGACTCCATGAATAGCACACAAATCATTGCAATTGTTGAGTATCTGACAAGCATTTTAAGAAAGGTTGACCTACCAGCCTACATTGGCATAGCCCTTTCTGGTAGATGGTCACAAGGACTCAGCTCTATCTTCCTTTTCTGATACACACTGAGACTAGAAGTTTTGTGAACCATTAAGATTTATTTTTTTTATAATGAACTTACCTAAAATGTCATTGGATTTTCCTTCTATATCCAGAGAATCTAATAAATCAAAGGACACAGAAAAGGACATTCATTTTCATTTATATGCTGATTAACTTCTTTGTTAGAAAATGTATGTGAACCCTGGGGCCAACACTAGGAAATAACGGTGTAACTAGGAGATGCAGCAATAAAAAATCAAATAGGTGCGCATTGCCCCAGACCACTAATAGAAGCAGAACACACTCACCACATCGGAGCATGCACACATGATTCAAGCCCAGAAGGATTGGATAATAGGAGTGGTAGTGGCTCTGGCAATGACAGTCGTTCATGTAAATCACAGTGATAATCCTCACGCTGATGCTCCCTAGGGCCAGGGTAGTGATAGGAGGATGCACCTTTTCTTGCCTCTGGGTCCACCCTGATGTTGAGGCTCCTGCCTGATGGTAGTTGGGCTGCCCTTGGTGTTAAGCTTTTTTTTAAGGATTTAGGGCAGGAGATGTAGTTGCAGTGATCGTGAATGGTGCTGGAGTCAGTAATCAGGCCAGTGGTAGAAAATAAATCTTTCTTTACTAAAGTGCATCCAGTAATATCAAAGCACAATTCCAGGCAGATCACAGTGCAAATCTTCCCCAATATTTTTGTATAGCAACAATGATGAGGGTGGTGGTACTCCTTCCATCTATCTTTCTCTCCCTCCCGTTCTTTCTCTCTCTCTCTCTCTAAGGCTGGTGATAACGTTCTTGCAAAATGTGTCAGTTCCCAGACTGAGGTGCACAGGATTAAGATACGGACGGCCAAAGCCATGTGAAAATGTGGAGGGGTGTATTATTAATGTTCCTCTCACTCCAGTAAAGTCTCTGACAGCCTTAAATGAGCACAATACCTCAACGACTGACTCCAGTGTACGGCCTTGCAGATTCTAGACCTCTAATCCTCTCTCTTTCTGGAGTACTTTTATATAGCAATGGCTTCCTTGTAGAAAAAGTCTCAGAGATGGTGATTCTGTAGGACTCGGGCCTCATTTTCTAAGGAATGTGCACATGTAGCCCATCTCTCTTTCTTAGCTAGCACACAGTCAGACCTAATTCCATCTCCTAGCCTCCTAAAAGGACTGAGTCTGGATTGTTAACCCTGACCTATCCATATAAAACTATCAAGTGTACAAAGCAGTAAATCAGAACACTACATTAACACAATTAGCACAATAATAATAAACCTGTATGCAAGTACCCTGTTCTCGGATACTGCACACAAATGCATAGTCACTACATATGCATACTTCATACTCTAATGGCACAGTAGAGGTGGTGGATTTTGAGGCCACCCTAGCACTCCTACATAGACTTTCTCTAAATAATGTGTTTCCCCATCCATCAATGAAATATTCAAAGAAACTCACAAATCTCTACAGTTTTAAGGGGTTCTTCAAGAATGAAAAAAATATATGCAATTAACCTGCCCTTGAATGTGATCAGGTTGCTGTTAGGATGCTAGAAGATAACATCCATGCTTTTCTAATCTTATACAGCCCCTTTCATGATAGGATATATGTGATATTTATTGTATACAGTGTATGACTGATGTGAATCTGATCACATAATGGGTTACATGTATACATAACATGCAAAAGGATTCACAAACTTCCTAGCTTCACTGTGATAACACAGCTTGTAAATTATGAACCCAGGAGATCCAAGGTGCAAGACCAGGACAGAAGAATGCTAGGCTCCTAGCCCCTTCCACTATATTGCAAGAATACAGGTAAATAACATTTTATGTAGTGGCCTTCATAGGTCACTGTGATTTTGTATAACTTTTTACATGTCCAGGTACTGGGACCCTCACTAATTGTTGGCACTAATATTCTATAGTACTTTGCTGAGCATCAGGTGCCTTTACCTGACAGTTCTCCTCGTAGAGCCATCTATAGGCCATAGATGTTCATGTCCATGGGAGTCCATGTGAGTCAAAGAGTCCTGGAGCTCAGCAGAGCATCACATCCCCTCTCTTCCATTGGGGGTTTAAGCACTTGAACTGCCACCAATCACAAGTTCTGACATGTCTCTATGGAGGGTTGTACTGGGGTTCCTTGGGCTCACCAGAGGAAATTATTCTTAGGACCCAACCTCCATATCACCATTAAAGTCTAATAGGTTTTGCTTCAAAGAAATAGACCCTAGAGACAAGTGATTGGCTCCAAAGGCAGCTTCAAATGTTTGTTTTCTCCTGGACCTTTGGGGTCCAGTATGCTATCCAGAGCCTGGGCCCATGGGAGGATTATCTGGTACTCTAGTGGGCCAGTCTGACCTCAGCTCTATCACATATCAGAATGTGAGTAAAATGACAGACACCCTTTACTTCAGCAAACAATGAATGTTCAGTTTTTCATCTGGGGATTGCAATAGCCTAAACCTTACTTTGACGGTCATTTCATGGTACCCAATCAGAAAAGATATACATAAAACAGGGTAAGCTCAATATTGAAAGCTGATCTCTGACTGGTTGAACACAGTGTCTACCCACTTACCTCTGGTGTCTGTCTAGGTTTTCCATGTGGAACAAACTGTTACCGAGACCTGGTGATCATTATTTTCTTTTCTTGAAGACAGTCATGTCCATCCTGTTTCTCTGAAACCAAAGGAGTTAAGAGCAAAACAGAAACATTTGTGTTAGCAGCTTACGATGAATAATTTAATAATTCACATTAAAGATGGATCCCAGCCATAAAATCTTTTCTTTGAAAGTCCCTCACGGGCAATTCCACTGGTTAAATAAATTAACATATAGATCAGGAAAGAGCAGCGTCTACAAAACCAACCGCTTATAATAGGCCTGACCATTTTACACGCACAGGACACAATGTCCAAGTCCGTAGCAGATTTGTTCATACTGTGCAAACAATAATAATACATTTGCTGAGTCGATATTGTGTCTATCAGAGACTAGAAGACAGCCCTCTATTGGGAAGCACTAGTGACAGATTGCTTGCCTCGTCTCCACAAGCTACTAATGAGCGGACAACTCCACAATGAATTGAATACTGACGTATATACTGTCTATTCTACAGCACAGTTTCTCCATGTTTTTAAGCCAAGTAACCCCTACTTAAATTAATAATGACAAAGTACCCCCAAGGCTATGATCATACACTGTGCTTCATATTAAAAACACAGCATGAAGGTGGCATAAAACCACCATATTCCTTAATGTATTCATGCCAAGTAATTGGCACAAAAACACTGATAAATCTCCTGCTCCACTTCTATTCCAAAGCTGGCTGCTTGCAGCCACCACTAGGGGGAGCTCAGTGCATAGGAATTTATACAACCTTGAGCTACCTCTAGTGGTGGCTAATGGAAAATGCAGTGTTTTTACATCAGGAAAAGAAAGAAGAAAATTCAATGCTGGGCCCCGCTGCACTGGTCTGCCTCCATTGAAGGTATGCCACTGGTCACATTGTTGGTGAACTGTATGATAAGCATAAGAAGGGGCTGAAAAACATAATGACTGAAACCATATCAGTGGTAGTCAAGAGTGTATACAGATCTAATAGGGCCCTATAGCAAAACTTATTACGGAGCCCCCCTGCCCCATACAGTTTCCCAATACACATGTGACAATCACTACCAGGCAAAACAAAGAGCAACATCCCAAACTTCTGGCAAATGTATGTTTATTTTAATAAGCAGAAGAAATTTGGTTTAAAAAAAATTGTAATAAAAAAGTCGCCCCCACCTCACTCACTGCATCCAACTTGTATGTAGGAAAAAGTGGAAACTGTGCTTCATAAATATGGCATTCATGCTGAACACCATATTTCTCAATGTATTTACCAGACAAGGATTTTCTGGTCATTTGTACTAATTAGGACACAGTGCTAACCTGTGGAGGGAAGCTCTGTTACATAGGACTTACCCTCCATCTGTCCCGTCTCCACTGCACTGTTGCTCACTGTGGACTTTTCTGCCTGGGCCCTAACCAGATGTGGCCACTTATAGTCAAGTCAACCAAACAGGAAAAGAAGAGGTCACTTACAGTCAGTACCAGGGCAGAAGAGTCAGAAGATTGTAACAGTGAAGGGCATCGGGGGAGCGAGGGAGGGTAAGCCCTATGTAAAAGAGCTTCCCTGCACAAGTTAACATTATGAAACAATAATTTCAAATGCCTAGAGAACCCCTTTAATTATTGTATTAAATGACTCTAATGTTGCATCATGATTCAGAAGCAAAAGTAACAGCACATACAGTATGACAGATCACAGAAGCGATAATGCAATAAAGGATCCGCCAAGAGAAATGATCACGAAGCTTGTGATGTCTTCCCATATGCCAGCTTACAGTGACAAGTTCTTCTACTCCAACCCCTCAGGTATTCTCCATAAACAAGCACCAATGATGTGGCTTATGGAGATTGTCAGTTTTAGCACATTTTCACACGCTCAGCATTCTTCAGCAGTATTTATAAAGCCAAAACTAGGAGCAGGTCCAAACCACAGAAGATACACAATTCTTCACATTATACTTTTTCTCTGTAGGCTCCACTCCAGGTTTTGGCTTACAAATACCAATGCAAAATGCTGGTCAAATCCTGACCATGTGAAAGTTGCCTCAGAGAACGCTTTTTTTTTTCTTTGCTCTGTTAGAACCCATATACTAGATGTCAATTGAGAACACGAATGTTGATAGACTCTAAGCTAGATACCTGGAAAACCTTGAAACAATTGAATATGGTGAGAGGTAAAATCAAAAAATCCTGCTTGAGATCTTTTGAGATCAATATTTCTTTCGCTCTATTTCAGTATCTTTAGAAACAGTTTTCTTTCCTGTTTTTGAATTGCTTATTCCCTATTCTTCTTTATATACATTGTCGCTTTCAAAAATCTGTAGTTAGCCCTTGAGAAGAAACAATGGTTCAGCTCTATTCTATAGTCAGATGTGACCTCACAGCTTAGCTCTAATAGAGCACCCACAATGCATTGCTTCTTGGTAACCAGCAGAACATGAAATATAACTTTACAGTTGTACTCTTGATTTTATGCAAGGCTGTCCTGCAAATTGAATCATTGTCGGTCTGTAATCTTCACAATCTTCACTCCTTCGTTCATATTCACATACCCCAGAATGGAAGTGGTAGTGGCCCTGATGATGTGTTGTGTCATGGTGTACTCCCTCAGGACGTTGCTCCCTAGGGATTAGTGCAGTGAAAATGTAGTATTGAAGAATGAGGCCAGAATTCAACGTACCAAAGTCTTTTAAGTGTAACATGGAACTTCAAATACATTCAGCAGAAGCAGGCTTTAAGTGCAAATCTTCCCTGGCACCAGTAAGGATTATGGAGGCAAGTTGATTAGTTTCAATTTAGCACTAAGTTGGTACTTGCCTAGTAACGTTCTAGTTGATGGGTGTCTTAGCCATAGTCCCTCACCTTGCAGCAGTGTCTTTAATGCTGGTTGTAGCCATTCACTCTGCTGTGTAACATCTCAAAACTTCACTTGAAACAGGTTTGAGTTGTTCTCTCAGGAGAATCAGGAACAGAAGTAGGAGCTCTGAACTGTGCCTCCTCTCCACACTGTCTCTGGACAGGAAGCAGGACCATCCGACTCCTACCAAGAGTGGAGGAACAGGGTGGTTAACCCTGTTTCTGCAAACGTTTGCCAACCAAATCCTCCCTGGAAATGTTTAAGAAAATGCACAACATTATCATAAAAACTATTTACAATTGTAGTTCCCCCAGGTCTGAGGTACTACACCGCCTGGGGGCCCCAGTGCCTCTGTGTGGAATATGGTAAACCGTTGTTCGAAAGTGAGTTTTCCTTTAAATATCTGCAGACCCAAGAACTTCTCTGACTCATCAGAAGAGCAAAAGGGAGTGGTTTAAAGGTTTAATAACATCATGTTGGGTCAAACCATAAATGTACAAAACTGACTCCTCATCTTCGGCATTGCTCCCCGAGCTCAGGTGAGGGAAGCGGATTCATTGATCCCCCAAGTAAGCGCACTTTACCAGGAGACCTGCCTACATTCACTGTCAGGCCCGCTGCTGGCAAGAGGCGGATATAAATAACCGATGATGAGACAGGAATCAATCTCGCTGGCTGATGATGATGTGCAGAGCAGACGCTCATCATGTCTATGAGGAGATATATTTCAGATTTCTGCTATTCATTTTTTTTTTTCCGGCAGACTCATTTGATTTCAAAGACATGAGATTTCTACCTCGGCCCATAACAACAAAACACTTCACCACTGGCTATAAAGAATAACCTTTAGAAAACATTTCAGAGTGATTGGTTTCCTTATAACATAAACTGGCACAAGGCAATCAGCTCTCCCCATCGGTGGAGGCTACAGCGGACGTTTAGAACAACTGGCCCGTTGCTTGCAGACTTTAAATTTCAAGTTTTTTTACAGTCTCACAGATAATAAAGATAACTTTTTGTAGTAAACGTATGGACTCTTATAGGAGATGAGGATGCAAATAGAACATGTTGCCTCTTCCCTCCTACATGCATTTCGGGCATTAGTGACTAAGCAATTTGTTTCATTTTTTGGGTTGTCGCCTTCCAAAAGCTATAACTTTTTTATTTTTCCATTGATGCAGCCGTATGAGGGCTTGTTTTGCGGAACAAGTTGTAGTTTTTAACGGCACCGTTTTGGAGTGTACATAACCTTTTTATTAACTCCTTCTGGGGACATGGGGAAAAAAACAGCAATAGCGCCACTGAGTTTTTACCCTATAAATTTTGCAAGGTCAATTTCTAGCATAAATAACATGAAAACGTTATACTCTGGGTAAGTACTATTACAATTATACCAAATATATATAGTTTTACTACTTTTGCACAATAAAACCCCTTTTTTTAAAAAAAAAAATTGCATTTTTGCATTGTGGTAGTGCTGTGCAAAGCATTCAAAGTGGACTTCAGACAGAAGTTTAGGAAAACTTCATCTCGCAACAAATCTGAACTTCCTTGCGCTTCGTGGCAACTAATCAGATTTTACTAAAATGGCGACTGCACGTGTTACAAAGTGAAAGTAAGAAGCCCAAGAATGCGAGATTACCTATACCCGTGCAGATAGCCATCCCCTGTGACGTCAAAGCCCTATAAAACCTTCATCCCACGCGGTCTCCACCATTTTCCTGTGAGCTGAGCATAGGGAGAGATGGGATAGGTGCTCATGCACTTTTCAGTGTTGCTAAAAATGATTAATGGAACAATATTGGAGAGGGAGAGTGCAGGAAGAGTGCGGAGAGACTGCAGGGAGACTTATTCTGTGTCACTTTTATTGTTTTATTCCTACATTTACTTATTCATATATCAGCCATAAATGTAAATCAATACCAATAAGATGGAAGCTTTTATTATATCACTGCCAGCATGCCAACCTATACCATCCAGTCTGCACCCCTTAGGGGGGCCAGGTCTTAATGATGACCATCCTCATACTTTGCTGGCTTTACTTCTTCCAAATTATCCTTCTTGATCTCCATGTCCTAGAAAAGTCAGCAAGATGTAGAGAGAGGAGTAGCTGGATGTTCCTGATGACATAATCTCGTTGATATTAGATGATGTGGAAAAGGAGGAAAAGTAGATGAAAGAAGAAGGGCTCCTACCTGTAGGGTAGGAGAGCACTTGCTTTGGAGAAGTGGGTATGTCAGAGCTGATTAATATTCAGTGTTTACTGTCAAATAACCTGCAGGAGATTGCAGGCAAAAACAGCAATAATAGGTATATTGTCCCCCCACCTAACCAGCCAAACCTCATACCAGAAACAGCCCCTGTTTAAAGGTACCGCGCGGCCATTAACAATGAAGAAAGACTATACAGGCAGCTGCAGGATAATTGGCTGCGCAGTTCTGCACCACAGCATGGCCACAATCCTCCCGCAGAACCAGGGCTGTGGAGTTGGTAAGCCAAAGCCCAGACTCCGACTCCTCAACTTCCCTTAACTCCGACTCCCGATTCCGACTCCCAATCCGACTCCCTCATACATGGCGCATGTTTAAGCGATGACTTTAAACAAACTTTTCATAAATCAATAGTACAGATATGTCATGGTAAAAAAGGTATATATGTTTTACTAGATATCTTTACTCTAAACTTTCAGTATCAGGCTTTTGTCCGGGTATAGCTCACTAAGGGCCTGATGTATGAAAACTGTCTAGGTCTAAGACTTTCTTTGTTGCCCATAACAACCAATCAAAGCTCCCCTTTCATTTCTCCAGAGCACTATATGAAATGAAAGAGGAGCTCGGATTGGTTTCTATGGGACAGTTTTCATACATAAGGCCCTAGGTGTTTTACATCATATTGCTTCACAGTCTAGAAAATGAAACTACTAGCAGTAATAGATAACAGAGGCTTGGCAATGGCTTCTACACCTAGAGGACTTATCACATGTGTTTTTCTGCATTTCTGAATTTGAGATGTTAGAAAACAGTTTTCCCCTTCATATTCTATGTATAGCATATAGAAGCCATCAGAGCAGCTAACCTCTCCAAACATGAGCTCGGAGAAAGCATAAAGCATACAGAGAGAACATGCACTGGACAATTGATTTATGCACAATTTATTGAAAGTTTAGATATACTAAGAAGTACTTGCTTTAAAGGGGTTTTCTCAGCAGGTTGATTCAGTGGCTGACAGGCGGTTTGCACTCACTCTGTCTCCTGAGGCTGTGGGCAGGTCTCTCGCAGTTATTAGCATATATTAACTTACTCTAACAGAGCAGGAGATTGTGATCTCTAACACAATTACAGGTAAAGCCATGCTTCTCAGTCTTCACAACACTTGAACCTTTTGCTTACTGCAAGTAATCACTCAGAGCTAAGTCCCATCATTGCGTGGGGGTGAGGTCACTGTTCTTAGCCAGATAACAGTCTTTCTGGTCTGCAGGTTACCATAGAAACCTGTGTGCAGTGAGAGACCTGCCGAACTGTCTATAGTTCATGCCTGACCAATGTATTTAGAAAACAGTCTTTAACTGTTCCTTTATGTTGAAAGCTAATCTTTGTAGCTAGTGAGAAAACCTCTTTAATCCTGCTTTCTCCAGCAGATCTAAGATGAGTGCAGCCATTTCTTCCCAGTGCCTTTTTCCTCTGATCTGTAGCGCAGGAGCTTCACTACTGAGCATCTACAAAAAGGGCAGCACACATTTATCTCAACTAAAAGCCTAGATCCTTAGATCAAGAATAGAACAGACATTTATAGGACATTTCGTCATTTCCCCAAATTCTTATGAACATATATTCAGCACATACCGCATTGAACTAACTGTACCAATGTATTATATCTCTTAATATTATAAAAATGAGTTTCTGTCTGTCTGTTCTCTATGCGCAACCAAACTACTGGACCGATTTTCACCAAATTCGGCACACAGGTACATCAGGTGTCCGGGAAGGTTTTAGAGCAGGTCTCAGCTCTCTAGGATGTACTGTTCCTGAGATATTCCCAAAATATGATCTCCATTAGCCAATATTAGTCTGGGAGCATTTCCCTTCAAATTCCAACTGCCATTTTCTCCACATGCACACAGGTTTCCATAACAACCTAGCCAGGTAATTAGCAGCCAGCTGAGGAGCTCAGCCATTTCTATTCACACTGCTTTAAAGGGGCAGAGCTCTGTGGATGACACTGTTAAAGGGGTATTCCGGTTACCATAAATATAACTTATGTTTTAGACTAATTTTAGACTAAGACCGTTCAGTAGTAATAAAAGATGTTTTCTTCCACTGCTACCCATTGCATGTCTTCATAAATTAACATGGCATTGACCTATAATTCAGGTAATCCTCAAAAGAAGGACTTAAAAGCAACCCCCCCCAAAAGGTCCCGCTAAACCACACCCCCGACCCGGTCAGGCCACGCCCCCTCCCACTCCGCAGCCAATGGGGATTAAAAAAAAAAAGGTAAAAATCAACTTCTGTCAGCTGCATTGACTTTCTCTCTGCAACGACAAACACAAACACTAAATGAAATAGACGAAATATACCCAGGCGAAGCCGGGTCCTTCTGCTAGTATGGATGTCATTTTGAAAAATTCGCTCTGCCTCTGAGGAGTGCAGTGCACGCCACGGCGTAGCATCGTGCGTGCCTGCGTATTACGCAATCACTAGACAATAGTACGCTGAGGATTCGTACGCAATTACTCATGCGTACGTGTTCACATAAGTTGCTTACCTTTAACAACTGTACGTTCATTATTAGTGTGCGAATGTTAGCAAAACAACACATAATAACGTATGATTTGTACGCAGCCTCGCCGAATAGATTCGTATGAGGTACGAATCTTTTGAAAAGTTCCACGAACATTTGGCGAAGCGAATTTTGGATGATTCGCTCATCTCTAATCTTAGACAATGGGGGCATATTGCTAGGATATGCCCCCATTGTCTGATAGGTACAGATCCCACTGCTGGGACCCGCACCTATATCGAGATTGGAGGGGGGAGCGCTGTTCCCCCGCTGCTCCCATAGAAATGAATGGGAGCGCACCGCGCATGAGCGGCCACCGCTCCCATTCATTTCCACGTAGCCGACAGAAATAGCCGAGCGCTGGCTCGGCTTTTTTCGCCAGCCGCATAGAAATTAATGGGGGCTGCTCCGTTCTCGATATAGGTGCGGGTTCCAGTGGTGGGACCTGCACCTATAAGAAAATGGGGGCATATCCTAACGATATGCCCCCATTGTATAAGATGAGAATAACCCTTTAAGGAGTTAATTTAGGTTATAGCGAGGAATGGGGTAGCAGCACAAATGCTTGACCTGCCACTCTTCATACAGGGGGACTGGACTCCCATTCATGTGGTCAGTAGCCAGGACTTGACCACACCGATCTAACAGTTAACCCCTATCCAGTACATAAGGGATGACTTGTTCTAAGTGGAATAACCTTTAAATCTTTGTAGCCTGGATTAATCAGCTCCTACAGGGAGAAGGCAAATGCACTTCTACTAAAGCAATATATACCAGCATGGGGGCCAACTACCTGCCTTTTGGAAGCCATAATAATTATTAGTTTCTGTTCAGTAATGGAAGCATAAAAGCACAATATAATCATATGCTAACCATATATGCCAAAGTAGATAAGGCATTTATTTGGTTTCAGTATTATTGCCGAGAGCTACAGTAGTAGCACTTGAAGCTGACTGGTACCACACAAGGACCATATGGTACCTACACATTGGTGTCATCTTGCAGCTGTTCACCATTGAAGTGTCCATTAGGAAGTCTAGGCTAAAGAGCAAGGATGAGTGTAGGTGGCCGGATGGGTGCAATAGTCGGTTCTTCCAAGGTTGCACTGGTTCTTCCATTGGGGGCACACTCTGGTTTTAGGGTTCTCTTGCCTGATGGTAGTTGAGGTTCCCTTGATGTTGATGTTTTACAGTTTGTAGGATGGAAATAATGAGTCCAGGTTAACAGCAAACAGTTCTTTAATGAAGCTACAGAGCAGACAGTTCAGGACAGGTCTTATTTGTTATGGACCAGCTGATGTTTCACAGAAATGTAATTTTCTCAGATGGTACAGGTCTCACAGCTGCACAGATAGCCATAGGCCAAACAAGTGTATCTTTAGATGTTTTAGGCAGTCTTCCTTATCTTTACTAACTGATGTGTACACACAAACATCCAAGCCTGGGTTGTCGACTTTACTTCTGGTAACCAACAGCGCTTCTTCCTTAAAAGCAGGCAAACTCCTCTGCACCATTCTTTGAACAGGTTGCTGTACTTACAGGACACTTTTACAGGATCCACCTTGGGATGTGGAGATTCTCACAGTGGGCCAAACTGTAATTTGTTATGCTCAGGTAGCAGAAGTAATATTGTAGTGTCCATAAGTCCTTTTAGACAAGTTACCTCTACCAGACTTCCACTACACCTCTCTATTACATCTGGCCTGCTTTTAGTAGTTGTTCCTTTCTCCTTCAGGCCTCCCCATGGCTCGTACCTGAGTCCAGGGGTGGCTAGGGTGTCAGCTTCACGTCTTTGTGCCTCCCTAACACTGTACTTTCTCAGACTGAACTGATATTTGACTGGATTAGATTACTCTCACTGCACTCACTCCTCTCCTTATACAGAGGGTGACACCAACTCCATCTAGTGGTGGCTGTGAGATATGGCCTATAATTGTCATGTGCTTACAGGAATACACTGTGACTGCGTACATTATATGATGACATTATACTTTTGCACTTTGCAGCATACGCAACTTCTAGGAGCAGGATGCTGCACAATAAAAATTTTGCAAGCAGGGTAAAGAATTACTAAGGCACGCACATGCAAATATTGCAAGCCCAATGCCCTTTTATTACAACAAACCCACATCTGTCTCACTGAATCCTGGAACTCAATGTTCATGGGGTTTTGTAGGAGCGAGGGTGTTTAAGAGGGTCAGACCTTACCAAAGGTTTATTTTTGGGCCTGATTGGTACATGTGGTTCCCCTTTCTAGGGTGGTGGAAGGAATTAGGCCTCATGCACACGACTGTAGTTTTTTTTATACATTCGATTCACATTTTTTGCAGATTGGATGCAGACCCAGGCATTTCTAACAGAGGGCACGACGTACCGATGCACACGGCTGGTATCCATGTTTTGCAGATCCACGATTTGTTCTCTCCATGTGCTGCAGTCTCTAACAGGTGCTCCCAGGTATCTCCATCCCTGACACCGCTGTGTACACTTTCCTAAGTATGTCATTCATTGCAAAACACAAAATTTCACAATAAGTGTAGCAACAGGTCGCAATTTGATTGGTCTTGGTAACAGGCCTGACTATTATACAGGTCTTGGCTGTTAACAGGATGCACAGAATAGGCAACATCTGTCTTCCCCTTACCTGCCGCCTTAATTCCTCTGTGATGCTCAGCTGCGTCTTTGCCTTTTCTAAGCCTTGAGATGGTACACCTTTATAGCGAGTGACAGTCACCTCCACTACTAACTAGCTACAAGCAGGAATCTGCCTTGACTCACATCTCACACTCAGTCTCAAGCAATCCTACACCTGACCAGTGCTTGCCTCCACTTTCATTGAACCTCTCACAGTAACATGCTCTCAGTATAGCTTGAAGAGATGCAAAGTTAGGTTGCATTATCAAAAAAGTCCCGTGCATTTATGCAACATATTATCTACCAGCAATAATACAATCATACAACGGCTGGTAGCAGAAAGACAGTGCTGTTGACAACATATACTATACACTACTATACCTTTATATCACAGTGTATTACTGCAGTGGCTAGGTTTGGGGTTGTCCCAATGCTGCGGCTGTGTCCCCCGGGCACCTTTGAGGTATCACCACGTGTTGCTACACTATGGAAGAGATGGTAACGCGTGGTGCACCCCAATGGGAAGCAAGTCCAGTGAGTCAGGGTCTGCAGTAAACCAGTGTGCTTCTTTACTGAAGGGACTCAAGTGCAAAACAATACAGGGAAGACAATCAGCTGGCTTCTACAGTCTCCTCCCAAGAAGAAGGTTCTGTGCTAAGGAGAGCCTGAGTTAAGCCAAATTCACATTTCCGTGGAGCACGGTCCGTGAAATCCCTTCTGAGGAGGGGAGCGCACGAGGACTAAAGCGCACGGCGTCATTGGTTGCTATGACGCCGTGCGCTTCCTGAGGCTGCCGCTGTACAGTGATACACTTGTATCACTGTACAGCGGCGGCCTCAGGAAGCGCACGGCGTCATAGAAACCAATTGTATCACTGTACAGCGGCAGCCTCAGGAAGCGCACAGCGTCATAGCAACCAATGACGCCGTGCGCTCCCGTCCTCAGAAGGAGCACGGTCCGGGATTTCACGGATCGTCCCGGACCGTGTTCCACAGAAATGTGAATTAGGCTTTAGTTGTTCCTCTCTCTCTCTCTCAGAAGGCTGATAATCTGGTCAAAGGGCTGCTGACCCAGGATCTGTGGCTCAGCGTTCCCATCTCAGCGTCTTTATCTGGTCACTCCTGCAATCCAGCAGAGTCTCTTCTAGTAAGCACTGGTTCCTATCTACAGACAACTAGGGGCTCTGACTGCTCTTCTTATAAACAGCTTCTAGCTAAACTAGAACCTTCTAGTGGGAGGAGTGGAGAAACACAGCTTCAACAGAAACAATGTTAACATTTCTGTTTGTGATAGACTTGTATACAGTTTCACTGCAAGTCTATGGGAATGGTTAAGCAGTTTTTCCAGACATCTTCAGAAATCTTCAGACATAAACAACAGAGCTAAACCAGACAGTCAAAAGATCAGGGGGTCTGTTTTTTTCCCTCCAAAACTTTGCATAGGTGAAAAGTCCCAAAGTCTCTTAGTATTAGCTGGCTGCTCTTTAACCCTTTCTACAGTGTAGTGCAGCTATAGTGTAATAACAGTGCAAACAGGATATATTATAATAAACATATAAAATGCAATTTGACGATATATAACAGTATAAGAGCACACAACAGCGTAAATCACAGTGCAAGTTAACCATTCAAAGTGCAATAAAGTAGTGAGTTGACAGTTTTGCTTAGAAGCAATAAGGGGAAATGTCCTCAAATGTCCAAAGTACACTTGCTCCAGGGCACTATAGTACCACCCCCCTGTGCGGCACACATGCCATATATATAGCACATGCAATGTAGCTTTACGGTATCACAGACTGCCTGTACCACTACCTGTGACATTTGCCACCAATATTCAGCTTAGTCCAGGGCCTGAGCGCAGGGGGCATCTTAACCACGGTGCAGTACCTTTTTTTGTGGTACCCTACTTTATAAGAGGGGCTAGCGTTATTCCCAACCCTCTTACAGGTACAATCACCTATAGGCAGATAATGCGTCTACTATGGAGCACTTGGATACAGGGGGCCCACTCCTGGTCCATCTTCTTCACTATTAGGTGAGAACATAAAGACTTTTCCCTTCCAGGGGAACTGTAATGATAGCAAACGAGGTACAGTAGAGAAGAATTGAGGCAGTGCAAAAGGGATGAAATGGGAATGAATACCATAATGGGGATCCAATTTTATCTTTGCTCTTGGGTTCCTTCTCAGTGTATACCACTGGTCAAGTGTCACAGGGAAGAGCCCCAAGAGAAGCATAGGCCTCCTTTCCAACACTGTGGCCCCTCTGAGGATACCATAAATAATAGTAGTCATCCTTGGGGTGCAGTTTTGGTGCAATATTTTGCGTGCATCGTTTTAGGGGAAGAAATGGCACTTGATCACAAAGTAGAAAATTTTCCCATGAAATTTCTCTTCTGTTTCGGGTCCACTCCCCATTTTGCATTGCATGAAGAAGACCCTCATATGCATCTGGTCACAAATCATGTCCCTCTAAATTGTTTTCTAGCCATTCTGAGAGTTTGCATTTTAGAACTATTTATTTATTCATTTGAAGAAGCTGCCTCTGACAGATGGTGAGAGGACTACAGATGGAAGAGAAGAGACAGTCTCCTGGAGAGATTTCAAAGATAAGGATTCCAGACCCAAGGAGAAAAAACATAAGAAAGCATAAACAGGAGAGTGACAGACAACAGTCTAAAAAAAGGCGAGCAGAGTGGATAACGAGAGGTGCACAGAGGTCATTTATGGGAATGCACAATGTCAGTAGTGAGATGACGGGGCCTGCAGGAGGCTTCTACCATAGATAATACATACACGAGGGTGAAACAGCGACAGGCAAGGAATATAAACTAGAGGGCAGTTGTGAAGTTAAAAGAGATCACACCAAGCAGGGAGTGGAGAGATGAGAGGTTTTCATAGTGAACACGACAGAGGGATGAAGGCGAATAAAGAGAGAGTGCAGTGAATAGCAATGAGAACATGCGGAGACCACTCTGTGAAGCTCCCGATACATTCAGTCAGTAGAGTATATACAGCACATATATTACCTAACCCACAGCACCCTCTGCTGGTAGCTTTACATATTGCATAACTATTCAAAATAAGCTATTTGCAGGTAGTTGCAACAAGTGAAATATAAGACTAAGTAAAGACACACATGATATAATGAAATGACAACATATTTAAATTTATTAATATAATAAAATAGTGTTAAATAAATTGCAATTAGCTTTTTTTATACATAGTTTCTAGGAGGCCCCCACCCATCCAGTAAAGTTGACTGCTGTAGGTGTGACTGCTACTTCCGTATCTCAGAAGCAAGGGCTAGATGGTGATCTTGGCTGCAACGCCCATTGCGCGACCAAGGATCGCTGTGTAGCACTGCAGCCATTGAAATGAATAGGGTTGCAGCGCGACCATGACCCCAGAATCACAAAAATAAAAAATCCCAACCTTCTCAATTTTTCTGTGATTCTGGAATCTCTGTCATGGCAGCAACAGATAGGATAGGTCTCGATAGGTCATCAATATCAGATCAGTGTCCAACACCCAGCACCCCCACCGCACAGCCACCAACTGCAGTGGACGGAGCCAGAAGCAAAAGCTCCCATTTCAGCATCAGCAAACTGAAGTTCAGCTCTCACTCAATTAAACTGCAGTGGGGCTGCAGTACCCCAACATGGTCACTATTAGAGATCAGCGAATCATGCAAAATTTTATTCGCTGAACATTCGCTGAACTTTTCCTAAGATTCGTATATTCGACAAATAGATTCGTTGAATATGCGTACAAAATATACGGAATTATATGGCTTTTAGCGAACATTCGCACTAATAACGAACGTTCAGGTAAAAAAGGTACGCAACCTCTTTGAATACGTACGCATGAGCATACAAATTGCGTACGAATCCTCAGAGTACTATTGTCTAGCGATTACATAATGCGCAGGCACGCATGCACGAGTTGAGAGGCCGCGGCATGTGCTCCTCAGAGGCAGAGCGAAGTTTTACAAATGGCATCCAGGCGATCATCAGCATTTAGCTCTGCAGAGCTGAAATACTTAACCCTGCTGATGGACCGGCAGGGTTACGATGGCACACACCGACACCCGAACCAGCATAATAAGGAGGTGATCCAGCAGGTGATCCGAGGCTTGCGCCATTGTTTCGACACCGTGCGGCCCGGGCCAGATCCAGCGGAAATGGTCCGATCTGACGTTCAAGTGCCCAGAGAGGCTTAATAAGATCCGCGCAGAGATACGGCAGGGTGAGTATTGCGAATACTACTAGTAGATGAGCCGGCTACAGGTCCTTTGGAACTGCTGCCCTGTGCCACCTTCTCCTTTTTTTTTTACAGGTCTGGCTGGAACTGGACCCGTTTTGCTTATCCATTCCAGAAATTTTTCAATTCACTCTGTGACCCTGCAGCTGGTCTTTGTCCCTGTATCTCCCTGTCTCTCCCTATCTCTCCCTGTCTCTCTCTCCCTGCTTGATTAATTACTAGCCCTGCACTTGCCCTGCAGTATCCCTAATGTGTAATATGGATTCCCAGAGCAATTACACCCCAATTTTCACAAAACAGGTCTCAGAGTCTCAGAACTTCACACACAGTGCTTCTGCTCATCTCAGCAGTCGTGGAAGAAGTGATGCGTCACTGGCTTACTGAGCCTGAGCCAATCAGAGCAAGACCTGCCCACTAGATCAGGTGACCGCTTTCTTCCCGGGCATTTGCACATGATAAACAAACTAACTGTAAAAGTTTGCTAATGAATTGAATTTGTACGCAATAGCGTATAATTTATAGGGCAACTACGTAGTGAATGCATACAAAGCCGAAGCGAATCACCTAATATTCGGATTCGCTTCGCAGCTGAAAACTTCCAAGATTCAATACGAATCAACGAATCGACGAATAGATTCGCTCGTCTCTAGTCACTATATGGTATATGGTCTGCTTTCTGCTCAGTCAACTGTATAACTTCCAGCATCGGCAGCTGCCTAAAAACTGATTAGTGGGGATGTGGGGTGTCAGACACCTATTATCCTTAGGATACTTTATCAATAGTCCCAGAAAACCCCTTGGCTAAGAGATTGGGGGGGTTGTAGTGGCAGGGGGGTGAGGTGACTATGACTTCTACTATTAGATGACATCATACTGAGCTTTTTAGAAAAAATTCAAAATGGCCAGACAACCTCTTCAACAGAGATCTATGGACTTCTATGGTTGACAAAAAAGCTTATAAGCTTCAGATTGGTGGCTTTAGCTAATATGGGGCTCCTTCATTAGGGATAGTCTTTTCAAGTAGACAGTTCCTTTAAGAAGGAGGTCTATCATCAGGGGTGTAGCAATAGGGGAAGTGACTGCTTTGGGACCCAAACTCAGAAGGGGCCCTCCCAGGAGGAGGACTAAAAGATTTTATTGTCAGGGCATTTTTACAGTATTATATAATGACATTATATACAGAGACACTGTAGGAAACGGTCGGAGTGGCTGCCGGGCCTCGTCGTCTTGACTAGCCACAAAAGTCGGGGTTGCAAGTGAAGAGGGGGTTGCAAACAAGTTGCTGTGGGGGGTCCCATTCAAAAATTTGCTGCAGGGCCCAGTCACTTCTAGTTACGCCACTGCCTATCATAATTCTAACCAGACAGTCGACAGGATAGTTAGGTTCAGAATATACAAGGAAATCAGTGGTTAGACATTACTGGGACTGGGTGACAATTAGTCGAATGTTCTTCTGCAAATGTATACAGCATATTGTCTTACCATAATTTTATGCTTCTGTATTCATGTTCTCTGCAGACTGAATATGGGCGCCGGACGTCCTTGCATGACATTGCCATAGACTTTACCCTTGTCAACACAGAATCATGGTACATCTGTTGAATCTGCTGGAGATACTATCAAAATCTTAGCAAATCAGCTTCCTGTAGAGATAAAGAGCATGGTGTACGGAACACATCAGATTGCATAAGCTGAGTTGTGTAATTGTCCCTAATTTTCCAGGCCATCTTTTTTTTTTTTTTGGAACAAAAAAAAAGGAAATCCTCATGTGACAAGAAGCTTGGTCAATGAAACATTCTCGTATAGCTGACAATTTCAACTGACTTGAAACAAGACACGTGGGAGCTGTAAAATCAATGACAAATTGTACCTCCACCCTGTCACATGCATGCAATGGAGTAAGTATACGTTAAAGGGTTATTCCCACTTTTACATTTATCCCTTAGGGTTTGGTCATACCAGGAGTGAATTAAAAAATAGGAGAAGTTGTATCTGTCCTTTATATCATCTCTCCTTTTACGATCCACTCCTGATTTTGGCTTCCAAAACCGGCAGCAGAAACCTGACCGCGTGGCCGTAACCCTAATGTTATACAGCAAATTCAGCTAGAGTTTATAACGGTCCTGAATTCACAGGGATTGAGCCTAATTTTCTGGGGAAATTCTGGCTGTTGGAAATGGACTGAATTTATGTATGCCCAATCCACAAGTAGGCCTTCCTTTGCGGGCATTTGACATTTCTGTGGTGGGACTTGCAGGTCCCGAATTTACCAATTACAATGTTAGTAAGCAGGGGTATACACAGATCTCATAGGGCCCCATAGCAAAACTTAGTATGGGCCCCCTGCAACACCAATTTCCCAGTACATATGCATCAAACATTCCCGGGCAATATGCAACGGAAAGCACAAATTTGAAAAATTATCATTAATAAAACAATTCTCCCCAGCCTCACCCACTTAATCGGAAAAGGGGGAACAGGTTCTTCTACAATATTGGCGCTTATTTCGAACACCATGTTTCTCAGTGTATTTCCACCAGACAGATGGCATAAATACACTGATAAATCTCTGGCTTCACTTCACATATCACAAAGGTGTCTGCCTGAAGCCACCACTAGGGGGAGCTCAGTGGATAGGAGTGTATACACAATAGAAGCTGTAATTATCTAAGCTCCACCTTTTGGCAGGTGCATGAAAGTGCAATGTTTCCACTGTTTTGGTGTCTGGTAAAAGCTACAGCTCAAAGGCCTGTTTGTTCAGGGTCTCTGTGCCTGGACCCACACCGATCGCATATTTTAGCGCCACCATCAATAACTGTTAGCATTACAGCTTCAATATGTGCTCACACTGGGGACAGAACGCTGATTATAATGAATGACTGCAATTAAAGCAGGAAAATATTAATTTATGTTCATTAATCAAATGTAATTGCCGATCGTTGATTAACAAAATGTAAGCAATGCATATATCTCGTGAATAAGACGTCTCCACTCTGGTGACTAAAGACGATTCAGTGCACAATGAGAACGGTTCAAATATATATTCATGGTATACACTTTGTGGTTCAGTTCCTCTAAGTATCCAAGATTTCTGCTTGCTGTCTGTGACTGGAAATATTCCTGATTATGCTAAACGGGATTTCCACAGGACAGGTGATAATTGTCTTATTGCTTGAAGTCTGATCTCTGGAACTACCATCAATTACCCTCTTTTCCCCTCAGTGGTCACACATTTGCACCCCAACTCCATTCAAAGTCTACGAGACTGATATAGATAACTAAGTTGTGTTGGCTATCTCTATCAGTTCCATGGAGATTTGAATGAAGTGGTAGTGTGCATGTGTGACCATCACTCTATTTAGATGAGGGCATGGGACCCCTGTTCTTGTTATTGGTGGGGCTCCCAGAGGTCAGACTCTCAGCAATAGCTTAGCTGTGAATAGTAGGTAAGTGCTGATTATAGGAAAGTAAGAGCAGTAGCATAGCTAGCTGGACGCTGTGCCCGAGGGTCTGGGTCCCAGGGGGGCTCCAACAAGCCCTTCTGCTTTGGCCATGGGGATTAAAGCAGTACTACGACCGCTGTGGCCCTCTCCGATCATGAGAACGTTGGCCCCAGGGACCTTTGTTTGAATGGAGTGGTGGTCACGCGTGCATGTTGCCACTCCATTCAGCTTTATGGAGCTATATCTTGGGGCAGTCTCACAGAGTTGAGTGGAGAAGCATGGCACATGGTTGACCACTGCTCCATTCAATCAGCAGAACATGGGGTCTACATTCTCATGTGGATAGGGGATAAGTGTATGTCATGGAACAGCAACTTTACATTTTAAACCACCTATAATGTAAAATAAATTTTCACCTTTGTGACTAGAAAGTCTTCTGAAAAACCTAGTGCCTATACTTTTTGGACATTTATGGTACTCTGTCGGTTTTTCTGTCAATAAATTCCTCTCACATAGTAGTTCTCTCCTTCACTGGGGTAATATCCCTCCTCTTCCTCTTCCAGGTAATACCCTTCCTCATCGGGATAGTAGTCTTCTTCCTGCTCACCAGAGTAATGGTTAGCATGGTGGCTCCCCTGCTCTTCTACCTCCTCCTCAAATTGTTCTTCTTGCTCCCCTTCCTCTTCGCCATCTCCTTCTGCCTCCTCCATTTTTTGTGCCTCCTTCTCTTGCAGCTCTCTTTCACGCTCCTCCATCTCTTCTTCCTCTATCTGTTTTCTGCGCTCTTCACGTTCTTCCATAAATTCCTGGGCACCCTCACCAACCAATGTGACCGTCTCTCCTACCTTGGGTGGTGTATTTACAGGGTTGTGGTCATAAGAGAGAAGCCGCAGTGCCTTCATGCCACTCATGTCTGGAAATGCCGCGATCTTGTTTTTATCTAGATCCAAAATCTCTAGTCCATGTAAGCGTAAAAGGACCTTTGGCACATGCTCCAGTCTATTTCCATAGAGCCAGAGACCTCTGAGGCCTGGCATACACGTCGCAATTTCTCCTGGTAGACCCTTAAGCCGGTTGTCACCCATCTGTAAACACCGCAGGGCAGGCATGTTCAGTAAAACCCGTGGAAAATGGTGCAAAAAGTTACGCTCTATCCACAGAGTACGCAAAGTCTGGAGACGTGCAAAGGATGGGGGAAGACCCTGAAGCCGGTTTGCTCCTAAGTAGAGACGACCCAGATGTGGTAGAGAGCACACAGCTTCAGGCAACTCAGGTAATCTGTTGGCATCTAGTGCCAAGGTGCGTAGGTTGTGGAGTTGATAGAGGTCATCAGGTAGCTCAGTTATCATCGTGCCACTCAGGTACAACTTATAGAGCTGATCAGCAAGCACGCATATTGAAGCAGGAAGTCGAGTCATCTTACGTCCGCTAAACTCCAAGGTGCCATCTCCTGAACTCAGCTGTTCCTCTGTATCTTCTGGTAAAGGCTCCTCTGCCCCTCCTGCCACTGTAGGCACTGATCCACATCCCCCCATTCGGATCACACCAGGAAGCACAATGAGCTTGGCAGATTGTAGATATGAGATCCAAATAAACCTTTGATGTCAAGCAGGACAAAGGCATTCGTATGATGCCACCACCGGGAACATGTCTCTGAGCTGGCTGGCACACGTGAACAGTGCTTTTCCTGGTCCCTCTTAGTTACTTTGTGAGTTCTTAGGAAATATTATCTGTCAGTGTTAAATATTCATGGATAGCGTTCAGGTTTCTCCCATTACAACACAATGGTAACAACTGATCATGTGTATTTCAGGTAACAGACCGATGCCACATATTTCTCACATAGGAGCGCATGACTTGGGCTGATTCAGGGTAATCATCTCAAAATATTAGAAGTCGAGGCACCTGGGCCCAATGCAAAATCTATAACAGGCCCGGCCACCTATTTGTGTTATTTATTTGTATCATTATTATTATTTCTTATGTAGCAAAAGGGCCTTAGGACACCATGAGGCACCATGGCCAGGTACCGATGCTACTTCTGAACCCACTATAGCTGTTGTATTTTATTGTTAGGTTACCTTTATTCTTATGTCCTCACATTGCACCTCCAATTAAACAAATATCCTAGGAGGACAACTTAATCCTGTCTCAAAAAAACACTTGAGAGACAAGACGGCAGAGTGAGCAGCAAAATCCAGCTTTACAGACATGCTGCATGGTGAGGGACAACAGCTCAGACACCACCACCTACCTAGGCCAGACTAACATTAAGCCTGTCCTACAGGCGACACATATATCCACAAGTGCTTGTTAGTACCAACCTACTGCCATCCAGCCAGCTACCATACCTCCTCATCTAGTGCCAGATACTCCACTTTATATTTATTGTTGGATGCTCCACAAGTTATATTTTGCAATAAGTAAAGAGAGACTGTTATACGTTTATCTATGACCTAATTCTTTAAACTATGTTTTCACTGCACCGAACCCCAGCCTGAGGGAGTACACCGTGACACAACATCTCATCATGGTCGCTACCACTCCCATCCTCTGCACCGGCACCTCAGGTCCTCGCTGGACTATCATAGGCAGTGAAGGAAGGCAGTGAAGGAAGGAAGGCACTGGAATGGCTTGACTGTGACCAGGTAAATGGTCTTTTTTTCTTTGTGCACCAGTTCTGACCACAGCTTCTAGGACGGAAAATCCCTTTTAAATGTCCCTATCTTTATGTAAATGTTCCCTAAATATTCCTATCTTTATGTAAAACCTCACCCTGATAGTAAACCATCAGCCTGTGCAATCTGAGTCTTAAAAATTTCAGGCATTTTTTGCTAATATATATAATTTTAAAGCTATTCAAGTGTATAGATAATGCATTAATACTGGGATTTTTCACACAGAAAACCATAATGGTCCCTCTATAAGAGCTGGGAGATAGAGCAGATAGGCATAAAGATGTGCAGACAAGCAGCACTGTGTGAATGTTTAAAGAAAAATCTACTTGTGTTCAGCACATTTAGAACATTCTGGAGTTGAAATCTAAGCTGTAATAAGGTCACATAACTGAGTGCAGATAAATGGCATATAGATACGGTATACCACCCAGGGGTGCACCACCAATGAGGCCAGGTGAGGTGATCACCTCAGGCAGCACCAGGTAGGGGCAAGAGGTGGACAGCCGTAGGGCCATGGGCAATGAGCGCTTTCATTGGGGCAAAGGGGTTAGGTTTAGAAACTGGCATTGGGGGGGGCACCATTTCAGTTTTCGCCTCAGGCAGCACAAAGGCTAGGTGCACCCCTGATACCACCCAATGTCTCTCTCTGGGAACAAGAGTTTCTACTTTCAATGCAAATTCCTCTATCCGTCTTTGGGCCAAAACAGCAAAATTTTTAGACTCACTCACATAAATTTGAAGAACACCACATATAAGTTTGAGATTTTACTTTTTATTATACTTTCTCTGCCATTTGGGACAGGATAGGGTATGTCATATCGATAGGATATGCCATAAATGTCTGATAAGAGCAGGTCCCAGAGATTGGACCAGCACCTATCTCAAGAACAAGGCCCCAAAGTGAGTGGAGAGCAAGCCGCACATGTGCGGCCTCCACTCCATTTTCTGCTTTGGGACTTCCAAAAAATAACATACAAAAAATAGTGATGAATGGAGGGTTGGCTGTGCTTGCATGGCTTAGTCTTCATTCACTGCTATGAGACATCTGAAAATATCCGAGTGGGCTTGCTCAGGTATTTTCGGAAGTCCCATAGCAGTGAATGGAAAGCAAACTGTGTATGCACGGTGTGCTTTTCGTACATTGTGGGACCCCGTTCTTGATATAGGAATGGGTCCCAAAGCTGGAACTCACACCAATCGGACATCTATGCCATAATCTTTTGCAGCAAGCTCGGGAAGTGGGGTAGTGTAGAGCAGTGGTCCCCAACCACCAGGACCGGGCCCTGGATGGATGTTTGCTGGGCCACGGCAAGCAGGGCCCTGGTCACAAGTGGAGGGCGGCAGGAGACAGGCAGATGAGCACTTCCATTGTGGAAGCGCTCATCTCCCTAGTCATCAGTATCGCCGTTCTCAGGACAGTGACACAGAGGCCTGTGCTGCGGCGGGGAAGGGGAGGGAGAGCCGTCTCCCTTCCCCGTTCTTCTGATAGGCTCAGGCGGCACAATGACATCATTGCGTCGCCTGAGCCGTACAGCACAGGACACAGGTCGGAAGAGGCCTGCATTACATCGCTGCCAGCCTGATGGAGGTAAGTATAAGTGTTTATTTTTATTTTTTTGGTACAATACAGGAGAGAAGAGTTGTGGGGAGCACTGGGGGCACTTCTCACTGGCACATGATATGGGGGCACTTCTTACTGGCACATTATTGGGGGGCACAGTGGAGGCATCTATGGTGGCACTTCTTATTGGTACATTATTGGGGAGCACTGTGGGGGCACTTCTTACTGCTACATTATTGGGGGCACTGCTGGGCATCTGCATCTATGGGGGCACTTTATTGGTACATTATTGGGTGGCACTATGGGAGCATCTACTGAGGCCACAAAGAAAGGGTATTTTATATGGGGGGGGGCTCTGTATAGGGGCATTTTATGTTATATTTATATATTTTAATATGCACCTTGCCTGAATCAGTCAGCAATTTATTGTACATTTTCTGTTTTCTGCTTCATATACAGTAGGTCAAATAAGAGCTGTCAAAATCTGATTATCCTAGTTTGTTCATTTTTATTGCCAAATACTTGAAAACTATTGTATAATTCAGCGTGTAGGTGGATTGCGGCATTACAATATGGTAATTAATTATCCATGCAAGATGTTCTAGTTATCAAGTCTATCAGGTCAAGTACAGTATTTCATTCCAGGAAAATATTATTAGTGAAAAGTTCTTTGGGGCTTTGGATTAATAAAGCCTCCCTGTGTGTGGGCTCCGTGAAGAACAATTTCACCCTCAACTGGGAATTTTGCTTTCAGTTGGACCGCAGTCATTCTCAGTTTGAGGTACATGATGCTCCAAATGTAGAGGTCAATGGGATGTGTAGCACTGCATTTCTGCAGTCTACAACTTATTGATGAGGGATCACAGGACTAAGGCTAGTTTCACACTGCCGCTAAAATATTCCGGCAGGCTGTTCCAGCAAAGGAGTTCTGCCGGAGTTCTTTGTATCTAACATAGCTGGAAGGGGCTGGAGTGCTGCCAGGCTCCATTGACTATAATGGGACCTGACAGGGACCCGACCTGTCTCCGGCATTAGTGCTTAGATTCGGCCCAACAAATACAGCTGCAAGCACCAAGACTAACCTCTCTTGGGCCTAAACCTCCAAAATGAACTTAGGGCAATTAGGGTCCAGCTATATTACTGAACAGACTGGGACAGATGGAAGAATGCTCTCATTGACTTGGGGCAAATGGACTCACAATTTGATCACAATTGTGGTTATCAGCCCATCATACTATGCCACTGTGGGTCTCTGAGGGGGTAGTCGCTCTGGGATGCCATTTGTTCACAGTGCATTTTGTCACACGGAATGTCATTTTGTCAATCAGAATTCAATTTGTCCCACAGAATGTAATTTTGTGACATAGAATTACAGAATTCAATTTGTCGCACAAAATGTCATTTTATCGGACAGAATTCAATAGTCGCACAAAATCTCATTTTGTCACACACAATGTCATTTTGTCAAACATAATTCAAGTTGTCGCACGGAATGTAATGACATAGAATTACAGAATTCAATTTTTCACACAAAATGTCATTTTGTTGCACAGAATGTCTTGTGACATACAATTCTACAAAATGAATTTTGTCTATACAAAATGCACTGTGAACAAATGGTATCCTACATGCTACCTTTTGTTACAAAATGTAATTTGGTGTGCAGAATGTCCGAGAATTAATTTTGTTACCTAAAATTACTTCTGTGCCACAAAATGAATTCAATATAATAGAATGGAGGCAACAAAAGTGCAGTCTCCAGACTTTTCATGCTATGCATGTCGTCTAGCCATGTTTAACAGTATTCAGAAATAGATCTCAACAAACGTAGAAATGTATTCCGGATCGTATTCCAGGTTTATCGGAATGCCAAGTGCTCTGCGGCCCTTGATAGTCTCTGTGTGTATCACTGTCTCCTACCTTGATACCGTCACTCCCCAGGGTTTGGCTCTGAAGCAATAAAGGGGATGAGTAATGGTGGAGGTGGGGAATAAGTCGAGTACATACATTTATAAAGTTCAACAGATTTACTTGCATCAACTTGCATCCAGACAATATTCAGGCTTTCTCTTAGTTCCAGCAGGCTTTGGCATAAACTGTCAGGCAAACTTGAGTAGTCTGCTTTCTCTCTCTGCTGTGCTAAACTCGGCTCTATTCTGACAGCTTTGGAGTGGGGTGCCTTCAGCTGTTGACCCCCTTGCAATATTCTGTCTCTAAATCGATAAGGAGTCAGGGTGCTCTATGAGCTGCTTCCCTCTGGAGAGACTCCTGGTGCAGGAGGTGGAACTTTCCATGTCTAGAGTAGACTGGAATCAACTAGAACTGGAACCCCTCCCTTTGGTAGGAAACAGGACTGGCCCACTTCTGCCCAAAAGAGGGAGAATGGAATGGTAAGTTCCATTCTATCTAAGGATCTCTCTGCCATATACGCTGCCACCTGCTGGTGGAACCAGGCACATTACATTAACATAACAGTTTCATAGCAATAATATCAATGCACAGTGACAAAGGACCTGGAATAAATACACAGATGACATTGTGGTTAGCAATTAGAGACAGAAGCAGAGTGAAGAAATGGTAATACCACCACTCTGGGGTATTACATAAGTGTAAAGAGAAGCTGTTGGGTTGATGTTTCCACTTCAGGTTTTTTTCGGGGGGGGGGGGGGGGGGGGTAGATGGCTCAAAAACAAAAATAAAGTGTACAGGAAAGCTTTACACTTCTCCTTTTTTTTCATCACTGCCAAAGTCTTGATTTTTATGGGATATTCCCGCCAATCAGTTTATTAAATGGGCAGAGTTTATATTAATTTGAGTTGTGTTTCTTAGCATTTTGGATGTTTTCCCAGATGTTTTAAAATGTCCAATGATTTGAGATTCAAATGTTGGTAAGTGCGTGTTTGAGATCTGCAAACAGCAACACCTAATATCATCAACCTAATCTAATCCAAAAAAATCGAAGCGTGGCTCACTTCACAACAGAACATATTTACTAAGTGTAAAATAGCGACATTTAACATACTGCCACATAACTTCGATTGCCCTTACTGCTGAAAAGGGATATTGATTTGCACTAAAACATTTCGAGGCCTCGCTTGCAGCTATTTTGTTGGCAGTTCAATAAATCTGTGACCTGCCTTAATGCTATACACCAGGAGTGCTGGAGTTCCCTATCAAACGCCTGCCAGTCGTAATTATGGCTTCTGAATGACAAAGCAACCTACTTGCCATACAATCCTTACTAAATCTGGTTACAACATTATTATCACAACCTTATAACATAATCACGTTAACTGGCGGACAATTTTTGAAATGAAAAATCCTATAAAGTATATTGATACAAATAGAAATAGCAATGGCTTTCTCTAATGAACGGCCATGTCATAGAAATACTGACAATCATATCATTATTATTATTACAGAGATCTATGTATGTATGCAGTACCCCAGACCTGGGGGTATCTGCAATTGTTTAATATTTTATATGCAATGTCATGTACTGTAATGTGATGTGATGCTATGCCATTTATTCCAGCAGGGAAGATAATGGTTGGCAATGGTTGGTAGGAACAGGGCTAACCACCCTGTTCCTCACCTCTCAGTTGGGGTGGGCTGGTCCTGCTACCTGCCAGGAGGGGAGGTTCCAGTCTAACTAGAGAGAGGAGAGGAGATGGAAGTTCCTGTTCTGATAGTGGGTGGAGTGAAGAAGCACATGTCAGAGCTCCCCCTCTCAGGAACCGTATCTCATATAGATGTGAGACCAGCACTCCAGGGTGAAATTCAGGAACCAGATTTTCCTCTCACTTCAGGCAGACGCCTTGCATTCACTTAGCCCTTGAGCTGAAGACAGTGCCTCCCCCTTATTAGAGGGTTAACATCATTCATAGATTATCTCTCTAGTCCCCTGAGGAACCAGTTTAATCCTGGAGAAACGCAGCGTCGGGACGTGAATTGAATGTTTATCCTTGGGATCAGATTGATCTAACGATCAGGGTTAGATCAGGTTAAGAGAGGGTTTAGCCACCGAGAGGTGGGGTCGCCCCTTTCAGGGCGGGTGCTCTGCCTGTAGGCAGGGATAGCTGTAGGGATTTGAGAGAGAGAGTATTAAATCTAGTCCCCATACTCCCAAAACCGATCTAACCATGAATAAGAACACATCCGCCTCTCTATTTTCTGATCATACCCTGATTCGGTTTGTCTATATATCAAGGCTTTCTTCATCTTATGTATCTATGGGATTTTTCTTGTATTTATGTTTTTAAAGGTAATTAATATTATTAATATTTTAAGGGAGGGATTTCTTTGATTTTTGATTTGTTTATAGTTCCCTTAGTCAATTATGTAGAATTTATGGTTGAGTCACTTCAGACAGACCAGCAAATCCAGCTTCAATAAAACACTTATTGAAGTGAAATACAGCTTTACAGACACTGCTGCAAGATGTGGGACAACAGCTCAGACACCACCACCATTTACCTAAACCATTGCTTGGCAAGACTAACATTAGGCATGAACTACAGTGGACACCTATATTCACAAGTGTTTTCTAGTACCAACCTATTGCCCATCCAGCCTTCCACCATGCCTCCTCATCTGGTGCCAGAGAAACTGCACTTTGTAGTTACTGCTGCAGGATGTGACACAGGTTACATTTTGCACTAAGTAAAGAGAGACTGTTATACGTTTACTTCTGGCCTGATTCTTCACTGCACTGAACCCCAGGGAGTGATGTCATGAGGGAGTACACGATGGCACAATACCTCATCAGGGCCACTACCACTCTCCACTATAGACAAGTAAAGGTATAATCCAGTCCATCCTCTGTAGAAACAAACATAACCAACCTTGGCAGGGGACAAACTGGGCAACTGGCTGGGCAGGTTAAAAAATATTATATATAATATATAAATATAATAATATACATTATGGTAATTACCAGTATATATCAGTGTAAGATGCTCAATATATGAAATCTATAAGGTTAAAGGGATTTTCCAGGATTTGCTAAAAAGACAAAGAAGAAGCGTCTTGGCAAAACAGCATTGGGAGGAGGGTGTCCCTCGCATGGCCAGAATACTACTTAGACTTTTCTTTATTATTTCGCTTTCAATTCGTATCATTTTATATTCAGCAACTTTCCAGTCCAGATCATCATGAGATTATAAAATACTCTCTAGGCTTGTTTTATTGCCATAGATGCTGTGCTCTACAAAGCAATTTTGACTTATCATAAAAGTCTTGCAATGGACCCTTCTTGTGTATTTTGGGGTGGATTTCTTCTGCAATATATTTATTGGCATTTATGTATTAAGAATTTACTACTAAAGATGTGTTTCTATAATTTGTTGCAAGGTGTCTTTTCGGTTACTTTAGGAGTGTTTTGTCCTCTCTAAATTAATAAACCTGCCCCATTGGTCAGAAAAGTTCTTAAATCCTGACTCTACTAATGGCAGGTCTTATAAAGGCACTGCAGCACGAGAGAGGCTCCGGTTAGGCCTCTTTCACATGAACGATACAGATTGTGTCAGGGTGCGTTAAGTGAAACTCGCACCATTGTGCAAGCAAGTTCAGTCAGTTTTGTTTGCGATTGCGTTCAGCGTTTCCTGTGCAGGTGCAATCAGCTTTGATGCGTTTTTCATGTGTGTGAAAAAAACTGAAGGTTTCCTATCAACCATCAGTGAAAAATGCATTGCACCCAGACTGCATCCGGATTACATACGGATGCAATGCGTTTTTCACTGAGGCCCCATTCCCTTCTATGGGGCCAGGGCTGTGTGAAAACATGAATGCACAGCACCCGCACTGAATTATGACCCAGTCATTTCATTTTTTTTTTTCACACATCAGTTCTGTGTTGAAAAACGCAGCATGGTCTATATTCTGGGTTTTTCACGCAGCCCTGGCCCCATAGAAGTGAATGAAGCTTCAGTGAAAAACGTATTGCATCCACAAGCAAGCGCTGATGCAATGCGTTTTTCACTGATGGTTGCTAAGAGATGTTGTTTGTAAACCTTCAGTTTTTTATCACGTGCGTGAAAAACACATCAAAATGCGTTGCACCTGAGCAGAAAAAACTGAACTGAGCACAATCGCAGACAA
The DNA here is from genome assembly GCA_900303285.1 of Rhinella marina. Taxonomy (NCBI): domain Eukaryota; kingdom Metazoa; phylum Chordata; class Amphibia; order Anura; family Bufonidae; genus Rhinella; species Rhinella marina. The sequence goes on from ONZH01015132.1 coordinate 292,107, forward strand.
AACTGACTGAACTTGCTTGCAAAATGGTGCGAGTTTCGCTGAGCGCACCCTGAACGTAAAAGGCCTTAATGTGTACCCAAACTTTTATAAAGTTTTTTTTATTATTTTGAATTCCCTAAAAAATATTTTTTGTAATATATTTTATTAATTAATTTTAAGGTTTTACTGGCAAAATGGGCTGGCAAAATTTGGGCCTTTCTCTGGCGCTCTCCTCGTAGTCACGTATGTGGTGTATGGATTCTGTGTTCTACAATAGGTGCTGCAGTGCGCACCATACATATCACTGTCCCAGCAGCAAGGACCCGCCTCCCACTATCCTTCTCTTCCCATCGGGTCCAGACGTCGGGTTTGCTCTGTTGCTCCACGCAGACTGCAGACTGCTTGCCAGAAAGGCCTCTTCTCCCCTCCTGTGGGAAGGTGCTTGAGCAATAGGTTCCTATCTTGCTAATATCCTGCATAGGTATGCTGTATTTGTTGTCTTCCCATGTACCAACTTTCTGCCAGTTTTCTGGATTGTGACAATCCGCTGGCTGATCTGACCTGTGCCTGACCTCTGTATTAACCTTTTGCTGCCTGTCCCAAGCTCGGACTGTTTTCCGTATAGCATGTAGTCTGCCTGTCCTGAACTGTCCCTGACTGTAGCCTGACCCTTCGGTGCTCTGCACTGGTGTCTCTGAACCCTATTGGTCAGCTGTCAATTAGACAGAGATTCTCCAGGAAGTAGCAGCCTGGTAGTTCCCCTGCAGTGAAGTCCAGATCCCTGTACAGAGTTTAAAGGGTGAAGACCAGGGGACTGCCAGGATAATGCCCTTAAAGTAGTCTAAAGTCAAATTTGTTGGTTGACACAGTGGTTTTACACCCACTGCTGTAACAATCATCTGTTAGGGTAGAGAAGCATTGGATTGGGTCAGAGGCGTGTGGCAACAGTTTTCTTCTCTCTCCCCATTGAAAACACATACATGCTTGGCCAAACCGAGCATGTATGTGTATGTGAGAGTCGACTGAACAAGATATAGTTGTGTTGATTGCAACTGTTGTCCTGCGACATCAACAACTACATTCATGCCTGATGCTTTCTCTGAAATTGTCTGGATTTTCTTCCTCAGACATCATAGAAGATACAAGTGCTCTCACTACTGGTATGTTTAAAGAGGACCTTTCACCACTCCTGACATGCCTGTTTTAATAGCTTCATGCATTCCCCACGTACTAACAATTGTGGAACATCTATTCTTATGGCTCCATGTTGTGCCATTCCTTTATTATTTCTACTAGAAGTTATAAATGAATTGCTATTTGTCTTCAGTAAAGGAACAGAGGGGAGGTGACCAGTTGGGGGGGTGTCCCTGCACAGACTGACTTTAGCCAATCAGTGCTGCCATGTTCAGTTTGTGCAGGTACACATCCCCAACTTGTTACCTCCCCTCTGTTCCCTTACTGAAGACAAATAGCAATTCATTCATAACTTCTAGTAGAAATAAAGCAATGGCACAACATAGAGACATAAGAATAGATGTTCCAGAATTATTATTATATGGGGAATGCATGAAGTTATTAAAACAGGCATATCAGGAGTGGTGAAAGGTCCTCTTTAATACGTTCAACACCATAAGGACAGAAACTGTATTGTGTAACAACATTTCTGGAGAGGAAACTTTTAAAGAACCAAATCAATCCATTTTTTCTCCATATTATATGTGTGGATGCATAATATAGACCTGGTTTTGTGTAGTAAGTGTGATAACTGTAATGGAGAAGCCATGGCTCTATTCATACTGGTATGTCAGCTGAGATTTTGAGGATTTAACAGAATCACCCTCTATGAAGTGATATGGTGGTTACATACAGTAGGAAGACATAGTTATTCTAAGAAAATAGAAAAATTGGACCGAGTCATACTTCGAAGAAACGTACATATATAAAAAAAAAACTTTTTGTAAACGTGGTTTCATAACTTTTAGATAATATTGTCCTATGGCCCCAGGCTTATAGGCATGGTTGGCCCATACAAACCATACAGCCTTTAAAATAAAATATTTGCCCATTGGGGTTGTACCCTATGGTTGAAAACAAAGGGTCCTGCTGCTGGAAAGCCCTACAATCAGCTCCTATTTTAGAGCATCCATTGACACCACGTGCCTATGTGTGAGGCACCTTCATTCACTGTTCCCCCGGTCCATAGTGAGGCACCTTCATTCACTGTTCCCCGGCCTTCTGTACTAATGAGCACTTCCTAATGAAAGTATTCACCCGGTAAGGGTCCATTCACACGTCCATATGAATGGGTCCGCATCTGCGGACTGAGTACAGTGCCACTGGCCTCCGGGTATCTGCTATGCAAAACAGCATGCAGTTGACGGCTATGGTGCCCCGCACAGATCTTGAGTTGCCACCATCTGTAAAGTCCCAATTTCTGCCGTACATGTACGTTGGATGTCAGGAAGGGTTTGATGTTTTTCATGCAACCGTTTATTTTTCCAGGGCATCTAAAATAAAAAAAATAAAGTTCCTTTGTGACTAGACTTGATTTAACTCCTTAATGTCTCGGGAATTTTCAACTTTTTTGTTTTTTACCCCAGCCCTCCCAAAGCCATAACTTTTTATTTTTTCATCCACATGGCCGTATGAGGGCTTGTATTTTGCGGGACAAGATGCATTTTCTAATAGCACCATATACTGTTGTATAAAATATCGTGAGAAGCGGAGAAAATATTCCAAATGGTGTGGAATTAGAAAAAGAAACATCGTTCAGCCACAGTTTTATGGGGAGTTTTTTTACACCATTTCCTGTGCGGTAAAACTGACCTGTCACTTTTATTCACCAGGTCAGTACGATTACGGTGATACCACATATGTATAGTTTTCCTTGTGTTTTAATAATTAAAAAAATTAAAAACTTTAAACTATATATTTTTTTCATAATATTCTGTATGCATTTTTGTAGTTAGGTGGGGGCTCTTTTTTTGCAGAGCAATCTGTACTTTTGAATGATACCATTTTGGGGTGTGTAAGACTTTTTGATCATTTTTTAATTAATTTTATTGCAACCAAAAAACAGCAAATCGGACATTTTCCTTTTTTTCTGTTTGACCATTTGATGTATTAATAATAATAGCATGGGTGTTTTTTGTGTATTTTTTATTCTTTACATATTTTTATTTACATTTTGGGGAAAGGGGGTGGTTAGAATTCTAATTTTTTTTTTTTTCATTTTTAGAAACATTTTTTACGCTCTTTTTTTATAGTTCCCATAGGGAACTATAAAAAGCAATCAGCAGATTTCTTGTCTTATGGCATTGGAGTCAATGAGAAATTGACTATGCTCCTATGGAGCCCTGCCACAGGTAGGGGCTCCATAGAAACTAATATTTGGCAGCCTCCTCTCACACAGCAAGACAGGGGCTGCTGCATACATGCTCCAGCTCCCCCGATCTCTGCCAGGAGGAGCTGGAGCAGACCCGGAAGCGCATGCTTCTGGGTTTTAGGGCATCCAGATATTGTGGTCTCATTTGACCATGCCATCTGCAGGGTTAGAAGTATGCAACCGGCATTAGCGCCGGTGGCGGACATTAGTGCCAGGTGTATGCTGTTTAAAGAAGCAGACACCCAGCGGCCACGTAAGTTTACTGTCGGCGGTCAGAAAGGTATTAACAATCTCACCATTTTCTGAATTCAAGTTCTAGGCAGATCTATCGTGTACAGATTACAAAGAAACTCTATCAAGTGTTAGGCTAGTTTCACATTAGCGGCAGCACGGATCCGGCGGGTGAAGGGTCCCGCCGGATCGTGCTGCTGCAGGTGCACGTGTGGGGCCGGAACTGCACTCCGGCCCCATACACTTCAGACACTGTCTTGAGGAGGAGGGGGACCTCACAAGTCAAGGGGCATGTGCCTTACCTGTCCCAGCAGCGTTCACTAGCAGACGGACACTACAAGAGGAGGAGGATGGCGCGCACAATATGAAGATTCCAGCGGAGAGCAGCCTGCACAGCGCCCCCTGCTGGACCTTCAGAGGAGGGATATGAGGCGGCTAGAAGGAAAAGTGCAAGGTGACGGATCCGTCATGAACTCCATAAAAAGTCAATGGAGGATGGATCTGTTTACTGGCGTGTCACACTGAATGGATCCGTCCCCATTGACTTGCATTGGGGGTCCTGATGGATCCGTCTTGGTGCGGATGCCCAGACCGCAGAGCAAACCGCAGCATGTTGCGGTTTGCTCTCCGGTCTGGAGACGGAACGGAATGCTTTTAGGAGCATTCTGTTCTCTTCAGTTCAGTTTTGTCCCCATTGACAATAAATGGGGACAAAACTAAAGCGTTTTATTCCGGTATTGAGCCCCTATGACGGAACTCAATACCGGAATAAAACAACGCAAGTGTAAAAGTACCCTTACCTCCCTCTGCCCCCACCACAGATAATAAATTAACAAGACGAGAAAAATCACAGAGAGCAACACATGATTCCAGAGTCACAAGTCTGTAGTCTACAAATATTTCCTGTCGTAAAAATGTGAGCAACTGTAAAGATAAGACAATTAATTATCAGGAGAATGGTCTGGCTGAAGGAAGAATTTGAATTTGTAAACTCAGCAAGATTAATATCATTATTTGCAAAATTTACAAGAATCTAGAAATTGACCAGAAAAAAATTAAATGTACCTTTCTATTTCATAATAATATCAAATTAATTTTGCTAGAGGGCAGACCACCACCCCAGGCGCTCATCAGTCACAGGGTGTCCACAGCAGTTTTGTACCTATGACACTGGCTGACCTGTTACATGTGCACTTGGCAGCTGAAGACATCTGTGTTAGTCCCATGTTCATATGTGCCTGCATTGTTGAGTAAAATTATGTTTTAATTTATGCAAATGAACCTCTAGGAGCAACGGGGGCGTTGCCGTTAACCAGGGGCGTAACTAAAGGCTCATGGGCCCTGGTGCAAGAGATCAGCTTGGGCCCCATCCCCCCCCCCCCCCTTCCCTCAGCGCTGGTGAACCTAGCTTTTCTGCCTGCCAAGTCAAAAATTGAACCCCCCTCCCATGCCAAATTCTCACCCTAACCCTTTCCCTCCTAACATTACGTATTTCACTACAGAACATACAGGGTAAGGCTACATTCACACGACATTGTTTTTGCAGCCTCTGATCCACATATTTTGCGGCTCAGATGCAGACCCATTCACTTCAATGAGCACTGTGTGCTGTCCGCATCTGTATGTCCATTCCTATTTTTGTCCGTTTTGCAGACAAGGATAGGCATTGTTACAGTGGATCTGCAAAAAAAACGCATGCCATACGGAACATCATCCTTTTTTTGCGGATCCGCAATTTGCAGACTGCAAAACACAATGTTCGTGTGAATGGAGCCTAATACAGTGCCCCATATCTCTTACATCCAGTATAATACAGCGCCCCATACCTCTTACATCCAGTATAATACAGCGCCCCATACCTCTTACATCCAGTATAATACAGCGCCCCATACCTCTTACAGCAGTATAAAGACATGCGCCCCAATACTGTTACATCCAGTATAATACAGAGCCCCATACCTCTTACATCCAGTATAATAACAGCGCCCCATACCTCTTACATCCAGTATAATAAGCGCCCCATACCTCTTACATCCAGTATAATACAGCCCCTCATCCTCTTACATCCAGTATAATACAGCGCCCATACCTCTTACATCCAGTATAATACAAGCGCCCCATACCTCTTACATCCAGTATATCAGCGCCCCCATACCTCTTACATCCAGTATAATACAGCGCCCCATACCTCTTACATCCAGTATAATACAGCGCCCATACCTCTTACATCCAGTATAATACAGCGCCCCATACCTCTTACATCCAGTATAATACAGCGCCCCATACCTCTTACATCCAGTATAATACAGCGCCCCATACCTCTTACATCCAGTATAATACAGCGCCCCATACCTCGTACATCCAGTATAATACAGCGCCCCATACCTCTTACATCCAGTATAATACAGCGCCCCATACCTTACATCCAGTATAATACAGCGCCCCATACCTCTTACATCCAGTATAATACAGCGCCCCATACCTCTTACATCCAGTATAAATACAGCGCCCCATACCTCTTACATCCAGTATAATACAGCGCCCCATACCTATTACATCCAGTATAATACAGAGCCTCATACCTCTTACATCCAGTATAATACAGCGCCCCATACCTCTTACATCCAGTATAATACAGCGCCCATACCTCTTACATCCAGTATAATACAGCGCCCCATACCTCTTACATCCAGTATAATACAGCGCCCCATACCTCTTACATCCAGTATAATACAGCGCCCCATACCTCTTACATCCAGTATAATACAGCGCCCCATACCTCTTACATCCAGTATAATACAGCGCCCCATACCTCTTACATCCAGTATAATACAGCGCCCCATACCTCTTACATCCAGTATAATACAGCGCCCCATACCTCTTACATCCAGTATAATACAGCGCCCCATACCCTTACATCCAGTATAAATCCAGCGCCCCATACCTCTTACATCCAGTATAATACAGCGCCCCCATACCTCTTACATCCAGTATAATACAGCGCCCATACCTCTTACATCCAGTATAATACAGCGCCCCATACCTCTTACATCCAGTATAATCCAGCGCCCCATACCTCTTACATCCAGTATAATACAGCGCCCCATACCTCTTACATCCAGTATAATACAGCGCCCCATACCTCTTACATCCAGTATAATACAGCGCCCCATACCTCTTACATCCAGTATAATACAGCGCCCCATACCTCTTACATCCAGTATAATACAGCGCCCCATACCTCATACATCCAGTGATGTCTCCTCTGATATAGATCTTCTCTTTCCTCATCTTCTCCTTTCAGACCAGACGCCATTTTTCAGCCATTTCTCATCTCTGCAGTTTGACAGAAAAAAATCTTAGTTTACTACTTTTCCATCATCCTCCCGTCTTCTGGACAAATCATCCTACCACCCCCAGTACTGTGCCACTAGTACCACACAGATAGTGCCCTTCAATATTTATTGGCACACAGTGTCCTAAAATAACTGCGCCCAGCAAATAGAGTCCCTGACAGTAATAGTGTAAACATAACGTCCCCCAGAAATAACTGCACTATGCTGATACTGTGCCAGGGTGCCCCCCACAGTAATAGTGCCCCCCACAGTAATAGTGCTCCCCAAAGTCCCAACTAATAATTCTCTGCCAGAGTGCACTTGTTAGTAATAGTGCCCCCAACAGTACTAATGTCCCCACTGTGCCCCAGAAGTAATAATGCTTCCAACGTGCCAGTAAGAAGTGCCCCAATAAAGTGCCAGTAAGAAGTGCCCCCATAGTGCCCCCCCAATAATGTGCCAGTACGAAGTGCCCCAATGTGCCAGAAGTGCCCCTAAAATTTCACCCCAATAATGTGCCAGTAAGAAGTGCTCCCCACACATAGATGCCCTCCAAATTATGTGCCAGTAAGAAACGCCCCAATAATGCACCAGAAGTTCCCCCCATTGATTCCCTCCCCAAAATCATGTGCCAGTAAAAAGTGTCCCACCCCCATAAATGCCCCCCAAATTATGTGCCAGTAAGAAATGCCCCCAGTGTCCCCATGTGCCAATAACAAATGCCCCCAGTGGAAGTAAAAATGCCCCCAGTGGCAGTAAAAATGCCCCCAGTGCTCCCGTGCCATGAAGAAATGCTCCCAAGTGCCAGTAAGAAAGTGCCCCCATGTGCCAGTAAGAAATGCCCCCAGTGCCCCCATGTGCCAGTAAGAAATGCCCCCAGTGCCAGTAAAAATGCCCCCAGTGCTCCCGTGCCATTAAGAAATGCTCCCAAGTGCCAGTAAGAAATGCCCCCCAGTGCCCCCATGTTCCAGTAACAAATGCCCCCAGTGCCCTCATGTGCCAGTAAAAATGCCCCATGTGCCAGTAAAAATACTTACCTCCATGGAGCTGGCAGCGATGCGATGCAGGCCTCTTCCGGCCAGTGTCCCGCGCTGTACTAGTGCCTGCAGCCTACAGAGGAACGGGCAGGGGAGACGCCTCTCCCTCCCCTGCCCCGCAGTACAGGCATCTGTATCGCCGTCCTGAGGATCTGTGATGTGGGGAGTATGCGGTCGTCCACTTTTGGAGAAAGGCACCAGTAAATGGAAGCCAAGGAACGTCTCTCAAGTACTAAGAGTACTCCATCTGCTCCCTAATTTGGTGTAAGTTGATATACAACATGCATCAATCTCAGTGACTATTAACGGAAAAGTACTTTCCCTTCATTGTTGTGCCTTAAATTTTCCCATTTAACAATGTTCCATAGAAGACTTAATGATATCATGCTAATGATAAACTTCTCAGAATGAAGAGTGACCCTTCCTCTGGTGCTAATCTTGCAATGTGTTATTACGGTGTACATATTTTTAAGCAACTTGATATGGGCATACGGTTCCTGAGAGCGGGAGCTCTGACATGTGCTTCCTCATTACTGCTGATATCTGAACAGGAACTCCCCTCTCCTCTCTTCTTAGCTAGACTGGAACTCCCCCTCCTGGCAGGAATCAAGACCAGCCCACTTCTGCCAAAAGGGGAGGAACAAGATGGTTTGCCCTGTTCCTGGCAACCATTTCCAAGCATTATCTCCTATGCCGGAATAAATGGTATAGCATCACATTACATTACATATAAAACATGAAACAATTGCAGATACCCCTAGGTCTGGGGTATTGCATATTGTCTTTCCTTTTTACAATAATGGTATGTTTAATCAGTGTCCCTTCTTCAAGGACAGACATCTGGGACCCGTTCATATCTAGAAAATGGCGCCCCGCTCTCTAGATAGAAGAGGGTACACTCTCATTTCATCGCTATGGGAGATGTAAAAAAAGCACAGCGAGTGTGCTCTCCTATTTTTGGAAAACCCATAGCAGTGAATGAAGTGCACGTTGCGCGTACACAGCCACTGCTGGAAATAGCTGAACCAGCGATTGCCTATTTTTTGAACTCCTATCACAGTGAACGGAGATTAGCTGCGCATGCGTGGCTGCTCTATGTTCACTTCGGAGACCTTGTTCTGGAGATTGGAGTAGGTCCCAGAGGTGGGACCCGCACCTATCTGACATTGATGCCATATCCCAGCGATATACCATTAATGTCCCAGAGGGACCAACCCTCTAAAAAAAATGTATTATGGTTTGTTGTGTTTTGTTCATATACAGTGATATCACATTTATTGGGGCAACTATACAGTGTTATTGAGGACTGCCATTTTCTTTTATCCCTCATGTATTGTGGAAGGAGGGTTTGAGGAGATTTGGTTTATGGTCTTAGTGTACCAAGTGTACTTTTTGAAATGTTTTTAACATTATGCTGCTTTCAATTCCGAATAAAGTCTTCATTTTTCAACATTTATTTTAGTGTGCTCGCCATTAGTCCCATGCTCTTTTTTCTATTGCTCTTGTAAATCTTAAAGGAGTTATCCAGTCGATAATTTTTTTAAAGGGCCAGAATGGTATTTAAAAAAAAAAGAAGAGCTACTCATCACAATGATCCCCCATCGTTCCTGTTTCCAGGAAGCCTCTCGTCTCTATTTCCTGGTCCTCTCAGCCAATGACTTGGTGTCCACCCTGCAGAAAGAAGGAGATTGATATTTTTGGACAACTGTATGTAGTCTGTTGATAAAAGCATTAATCACTTGCTCGCTCTTATCGTCTGCACCTCAAGAACATCTCCAGAATCCGCCCGTTTCTTACGGTGGAAACGGCCAAAACCTTGTTGTTGCCGTGATTCATTCTCGTCTTGACTATTGCAACTCATTACTAATTGGTCTCCCTCTCACTAAACTCTCCCCCCTTCAGTCTGTACTAAATTCTGCAGCCAGGCTCATCTACCTGTCCATCCGCTAAACTGATGTTACTAGCCTGTGCCAGTCACTTCACTGGTTGCCCATCCACCACCGAAAACAGTTCAAACTTCTCACCCACAAAGCTCTCCACAGTGCTGCACCTCCATACATCTCCTCCCTCATTTCCATCTACCATCCTACTCGTGCTCTTCGTTCTGTTAGTGATCTTAGACTAACATCCTCCATAATTCATACCTTTCACTCTCTTCAAGACTCTTCTGGAGCTGCACCTACTCTCTGGAATGCTCTACCCTGGAATATCAGGTCAATTCCCAACTTCCCTACCTTCAGACGTGCCTTATTTCTTCAGGCAGGCTTATCAAGGTTCCTAAAATGACACTTCCCGTAGTAATACACCCCCCCCCACCCCCAATTCCTCAGACCTGAACTCGATCTTCTAACAGTCCACTCACTCGAAGCAGATCGGCCTACACCACTGCTTTCATTACAAAAATGTCCGAATTACTAGGTATCACAATCAACTACCTTTTGTGTCACCCCCACTTCCTCATAGATTGTAAGCTCTTGCGAGCAGGGCCCTCACTCCTAGTGTTTTAGTTGCATATTAGCCAGTTGCGTTGTGATGCCTCTTGATTTCTACATGAACCCTTTGAATTTTAAAGCGCTGCGGAATATGGTGGTGCTATAAAATAAAGATTATTAATATAATTTGATCTCTCCATGCTGGGTTTATTAGTCCAGAGTACACATGTAATAAATGTGCCTACACAATACTTTAGGCAGCTATCATTCAATTTTGCTTATGAAGGACAAAGCATCATATAAACTTCCCATCCCAATACATATTCTGTACATTTTTCCCACTAATGTGTAGCTAATGTTGAGCAATTTTGCTCATGTCTCCTGATTTCCATACCGCTTGTGTCTATCATCACACTCCCTCTGCTGATAATATATCACTTGTTCCTCACGGGACCCAGGAGAAGCAGCACAAAATATGTCATAAATCAGGTTTAAACATCGTATAATGCATTTGTAACACCCAGAGAAGCTGCATTCATCCAGCAGGCAGAGCCTTCGTCATTGGTTTTTGACCCTGAACAGTGGTTGACCCTGGTAGTGTCTAAATCCCACGTGCCATAAGGACCTGCTGACGTCACTGGTTCACGTGAACCTGGAAGCCTAAAACCCATACTCATCATATGCCTCACCAAACACACCATCTATAGGGTTAGGTATTGTTATTTTTATATACAGTGGTCCCTCAAGTTACAATATTAATTGGTTCCAGGACGACCATTGTAAGTTAAAGTAGAACTCCCGCAAAAGATTTTATTCTCTGACCTGTTAGAAAGGTGCATGATATAATCTGTAGTGATTGTCATTTTCTTATCAGTGACTGTTTCTGTGAGTAAAAACCTCTCTTCTTATTGTAGCTGGGTCATGTGACCAACTCCCTGACCTCCAACTGACCCAGGACAGAAAGCCAGTAACTGCTGTATTCATTTCTATGGGAGCCTCACTTTCAGTCTCATAGGAATACATAGAGAATTAGACTTCCTGTCCACACATAAGTCTATGGCCCTGATTTATCACACCTTCACTCCAGAATTCTGTCTTCAAAAAGTCGCACGATAGGGCTTTTGCGACTTTTTTGCGCATTTTTTTGCGACTTTTTGCATATGTACACAACTCACTCCAGTTTGTAATATGGGTGGAAAAGTGGGTGTGGTTAGCCATGTTAATGAGTTTCACTCCAGATTTATCATTGTGACTTTTTAAAAAAAAGTCGCAAAATAGTCGCAATCTCACTCCAGGAGGAGGGTGGAGTAGGAAAAGTGGAGTAGCTTCTCTAGACAGAAGTGTTAGGTTTAAGGACAAGCCACATTTATCAAACAACCTGTGACGTTTGATAAATGTGGCACAAAGTACTCCAACACAGACTGAAGCAAAACTGACTTCAAATATTTTCCTAATGATAAATTCCCCCCTATGTGTGAGTTGGTGGGTCTGATTGCTGGTCACATGACACAGATAAGAAACTTCAGGATGATAGAAGTCAAAAATTCAGACACTGGTAAGAAAATGACATTCACTAAAGATTATATCATGTACATTTCTAGCAGGACATGGAATAAAATTTTTGTCGGGAGTTCTTCTTTAAGTAATCGGTTCCAAAGCCCGAAAATGTCATCCAAGATAAGAGAAAATGAAGATTTAAGAAAAATAAGCAAATAATAAAGACAGATAAAACAAGTCCTTACATATACAGTCAGGGATAGCTGATAACTAGCAACTATTACAAACAACAAAAATCGTAGCAGCACAGTTAGAGGTAGTAATCTGGGTGCAAAATCCTCTGGAAATTAGGCAATCCAAACCACATTTAGATAAATGCACAAAAGTGAGGCAGCACTCCAATGGTGGTGAAAAAGTGGAGACCCTTTATTACCCTTGGCAACGTTTCGGCCCTTACACAATGAGGCCTTTGTCAAGCAACATAACAGTGTTCACAGTGAGAATAAATAGCTATAGAAAACACTCCATTGGCTAATTAACACTTGATTAATCCATAATTAGAAAATGCCAGTGCACATGATTATATTAAAAAAGTGAATCAAAATAGTGTGAGCAGAGCAGTGACAGGAATGCCAAGCAGTACATGTCTCCACTGAACCACCAATGGTGAGCTGAAGTATGGATTATGTATGGGATGAAGTATTGATAGGATAATGATTACAGCTGGTGGTACAGATGGTACAGCTGTTTAATCATGGCAATTTATTGTGCACTTAGGTATTTTGATAGGAATTTTGCACAAAATACTGAACATGAATGTAGTCCTTTCCCTTTTTTATATGAGTAATCATGTTCTCTTAATATATTGTCAGTCACTTTATAAACATGTATTATGTCACTTTAATCATGAAAAGCACATGGATTTTTAATATGTACACACTATTTTGATTCACTTTTTTAATATAATCATGTGCATGGCATTTTCTAATTATGGATTAATAAAGTGTTAATTGTATCTGTATACGCCAATATTTTGGCGTATACAGATACAATTCTGGGTAGACGGTCCGGACCGATAAATCAAGACCCAGTACAGCATCTGCGGGGGATTCTATGAGACATTACATCTATACTCGGAGCGTATGAAGAGTTCGTAGCCCCGATCACATGACCTGGGTATCACGTGATCTGTTTTACACGTGACCAGAAGATTCGGAGAGCGGCACGGACAAACGCCGCGGCGGGGAGATACGCCATAGAATATTGCAGCCTGAATTCAGCCCTACTATTCTCCCCATATTATTGAGGAGACTCCGGCCCCATTGGCTTCAGCAAGAAATATTGCCGTGGTGCGGTAAGAGCCCTGAGGGCACTACATATTGGAAGTACTTATTATAAGGCCTATTATGTAAATACTGCCCATGTGGAGATTACGGCCTGTCTGGATTTATACCCAAATATCACTATAAGAACTATAGCCCGCTGGGAGTTGTACAGGACTATAATCCTAACAGGGACTACTATTTACCTACTACAATATAAGATCTATCAAACAGCATTTTATTCAGCTGCATTGCATAGTCGGGAAGATCAACACCTAAAGTGGTGTCTTTATTAAGCTCTGGATAGAACTTTACGCTAATACCATACTCACATGCGTTTTTTATAAGAAGTGTGAATACAGATCGTAATTGTTTTATATTTTATTTTATGTTGTTTATATTGTTATAGTTTTTATATTAAATCATATACAATTTCCAGATTACTGTGCATATCCATTTTTATTATACAATATTTTTCTCCTGTCTGGGATTGGATGACCCAGGGGATATTGCACCTATACTTCCACTTCTCAGTGTGAGCCTCTCTCCCAGAAATTGTTTTTGGTTTATATCTTCTACCTACTGGGTTGAGAGTGGTGTGGATCTCGGCTGTGATCCTGTTGCTGAGTTCGGCCTAAGTTAAGTTTTCTTTCTTCATTTGTTGTTTTCCTGTTTGAGTCTCCTGTTCCTCCTTACGCTTGGAGGAACGGGTGTACTCTCTGGTGTCACTAGCCTGCAGGGGTTCCTAGGGTGTATTTAGATTAGGTTCCTGTGTATGAACATTCCTACCATCCAGGATTGTTCATACTGGTAGTCAGCCTAGGGCCTAGTCACAGGGTCCTCTGCAGGAGGTGACCGGTTCCCTGGTTTTGTCTGTCCCCATCCCTCATACGCTCGGTGTGGCTTTTCCCCCCACACCAGAGCGTGACAGCCCCTTGATATCAAAGGCACCCCATATAAGATCAGCAAAGAGCCCCAACTCCAGGGAGTTCTCAGACAGGAGAAAGGATGTGCCCTCCCTTCACTGCATGGTCCAGGGAGAGCCAGGGAAAAGGACTGCCAATGTGAACTGAGAGTACTACAACCACTAGTATAGCCACAAGCACCACTCCCATCTTCCATGCCCCCCCCCCCCCCCCGAGTCAATGCACTAGCAACTACCCTGAATCTCCCTGCTCTTTAGGGACCAATGTAGTCACCTGTTGGTGCTGTATGTAAGGGGGTATGCATGGTTCCCGACTCTAGGATTGCATAAGAAATCAGTTTTTACTGGACTCCAGAGCTTGGGATTACAGGCGTACATGATGACATCATTGCACCACCTAAGGCCTGGCACAGGAGGTCGCGATGATGTCATTGCAACTGCCTACTCATCATGCCTCATTCCAGATGCGGCCCTTCTGGTCTCTCACAACACTAACTTAAAGGGGTATTCTCATCTCAGACAGCAGGGACCCGCACCTATATTGAGAACTGAACCCCGAGAGTGGTAAAGGGTGCACTGCGCATGCGCAGCCGCCTTCCATTCATCTTCTATGGGGCCACTGAAAATAGCCGAGCACTGGCTCAGCTATTTCCGTTGGACCAATAGAAGTGAATGGGAGCGGTGGCCGGTCATGTGTGCGGTGCGCTCCCATTCACTTCTATGGGGAGAGAATGCTTGGTGGTGGCCAGACTGGAGTCCTACAGCCACCACCTTGCGGGGCTCCGTTCTCGATATTGGATGCTGGTTCCAGCGATGGGACCCGCACCTATCAGACAATGGGGACATATCCTAGCGATATGCCCCCATTGTCTGAGATGAGGCAACCCCTTTAAAGAGGTTATCCCATGTATGTAAGAAATGAAAATCAGATCTCCTTCTAACAAAGCTAGAACCAGCCCTGTACCTCACATGGATCCAGAGATCTCCACATTCATTGCTCTGCTAGATTTATTTCAAGCAACTCAGGGGGCGTGTCATTTCACTGAGGGCGTGTCCATTCTGCTGTTGTAGGACAGAACTGAGCATATGCAGCCCACCTCAGTGAGCTGGACAAAGAATTTTGAAAAAGAGCAAACAGAAAGTGGCGCTATACAGCTAGATTTCGGTGAATACATTTTTAATTACATGAGACTACAAAAGTATTCAGATCTAGGTGCTGGTTTGAAAAATGTAGAATATTTTTCACTTACAACAGGGCAACAGAGAAGGCCTACACATACCTTCCAACCTTTTGGATGATCAAAGACGAACACTTATGGGTCATTGTCTGAAAGTCCATTTTTCGCAAAAATTATCTGAATATAGAAATTTCTAAAATCCAAATTGCATCAAATAATAAAATAATATACAACGTGGGCTCTAATATCCAGAGAGGAACCAGACAAACACATTCTGGATCAATTAAATCTATACTTTAGATCAGGGATGCCCAACCTGTGGCCCTCCAGCTGTTATAAAACTACAACTCCCAGTATGCTTGGACAGCCTACAGCTATTAGGGCATGCTGGGAGTTGTAGTTTTGGAACAGCTTGAGGGTTGCAGGTTGAGCATCCCTGCCTTAGATCAATTAAAGGTATTTTCCCATCTCAGACAGAGGGGGTATATCGCTAGGATATGTCCCCATTGTCTGATAGGTGCGGGTCCCACCTCTGGGACCCGCACCTATCTCATAAAAGCAGCCGCAAAGTGCCAGAGGGTGCACCTCGCATGCACAGCTGCCCTCCATTCATTTCTATTGGGCCTATTTCTGTTGGCCCCATAGAAATAAATGGGAGCGGTGGCTGCGCAGTGGCGCTGCACTCCTATCTACTACTATGGGGAGAGCGCTTGGTGGTGGCGAACCTGGTGAAACCCAGGGTCTTCCAGCCACTAGCTTCCCTGCTCCGTTCTCGATACAGAGACAGGCATCTAGCAGACAATGGGGACATATCCCATTGTCTCAGATGGGAATATCCCTATAAGTAGAAAAGAGGGACTTGGGTCCAAAATAGGGACTGTGCCTTCAAAAGAGGGACACTTGGGGGGTCTGCCTAATGTAAATAAGCACCCATCCTATCTGTGGAGGCCAGGGACTGCGCACCTCTGGGATTTTACATAGCAGTTTTCACCTCACCACAGGGGGTTAACTACTGACGTAATTGAGGGGAAGTTGCTGGGAGCCAATCAGAGCCCGGCGCTGCTGATTCCCCGTGACGTTCACCTGCCGTGTGAGAGAGATCCAGGAGGCAGGCAGCAGAGCAGACCGCCGCACAGCACAGCTCCCGGCACCGCAGCATGCAGAACGGAGACATCATGAGACAGCGGCCCCGGGTCATCCAGATCTCCCGCACCGCGGCCTTCAGCGCCTGTCACCGGCTGCACTGGTGAGTGCGCTGGGTGGCATCACTGCTATGTGTCCTCGGCCAGCAGGACCAACCCTACACTATTACTTCATTGGAAGAGCCTGTACTACAGGAAGTTATTATTACAGGAGCAGTAATATTACATGGCATTATGTATTACACTATACTGCAATATGACATGTAATACTGCTTAAGCTATATGATGTAACCCAATATAATATATAATAATACTATACTGTAACATTTTACCAGATATTACATTATATCAATATAAAATAGTGCACTGTGCTTTATAACACTGCATATAATAGCACTTCGGACAACACTGTATTAATTACAGTATATAATAGTACTTTGCTAGCCATTACATTATAGCATTATTATAGTAGTGCATTGCATTCAATATGACAGCATGGCAGTATTATATTTCATTATATTTTATATAATATATTTAATAATATGATATTGCAGCCTAGTAGTATTATGTTTCATAAACTATTATAGCAGTATTATTCCACACTATGCAGTGATCTACTGTAATATGATATAGAGCAGTGTGATAATGCTATAATAGAGAATGCAATGTAATACTACTATCCTGTAATTTAATACAATATACTATTTATTATATACAATAATGTAATGTCTAATATTGAATCATTTTCTAGATATTACATTGTATTAGAAAATATAATACAGTGCCTTGCATTATGGTATGTAGCAGTATATAAATATTACATTGCATTATCTATTGTAGCAGGTTTATACTACGCTGTATATTATAATTGTATTAGTGATTATATTATAGTATATTATAATAATATATTAGATTGCAGTATAGTATAGTAGTATTACATTGCATTATCTATTGTAGCAGTTTTATACTACACTGTATTATAGTAAATAGTTTTATTAGTGATTGTATTATAGTAGTATTACATTGCATTATATATCGCCTTATATATTGTACTGTATTGTGGTAGATTAAGGGAGTAATTCAAGAATTAAAAAGACCCCAGAGAGTGACTGACCTGCGGTGGGATTCACACTTACCTGGTCCCCACCACTGGCGTCTCTGCAGCTCCATAATGCTCAGGCATCAACATCCTGTTAACGAGTGCCATGTGACTGCTGCAGCCAATCACTGGCCGCAGAGGTGATCTGTCACCTGTCGGGGCATGTTGACACAGTGATGTGCTGCATGGGTGATAGGTCACCGCTGGGGCCAGTGATTGGCTGCAGCAGTCATGTGGTGCACTTTAACAAGATGGTGTTACCAGATCGTCGCGGAGCTGCCGAGACGGCCGAAGAGCAATGGAGCCGAAATCCAGCGATGAGGACGAGGTCAGTATGAAACCCGCCACAGGTTGGCCACTCTCTGGGGTCTTTTTAAGTCTTGGAGAACCCCTTTAATATTACATGACGTATAAGGCTAGTTG
This sequence comes from Rhinella marina, assembly GCA_900303285.1. Taxonomy (NCBI): domain Eukaryota; kingdom Metazoa; phylum Chordata; class Amphibia; order Anura; family Bufonidae; genus Rhinella; species Rhinella marina. Next base: position 310,092 of record ONZH01015132.1, read on the forward strand.
TTTCCGTTCTACAGAAATGCCAGATTCGGCACATAACTAATAATAAATAAGAGCGATGGATGGTCCTGATTGACCTTAAAGGGATTTTCTGACTGTTTTATACTGAAGACCTATGCTCAGGACAGTAGCGGTGGCATCCAGGACCCTTACTAATCAGCTGTTTGAGGAGGCTGCAGCTTTTCCTAGGCCAGTGACGTCACGTTCATCGGTCAAATGGTCTAGGCGCAGCTCAAAATGAATGTGGCTGAGCTGCAATACCAAGCACAGCCACTATACCATGTACGGCGCTGTGCTTAATAAGCTGTGAGAAGGCCGCGGCACTCACCGGAAGGCTGCAGCCTGCTGAAACGGCTGATCAGCATGGGTGCCTGGTGTCGGATTCCCCCCTGATCTCATACTAGGTCAGTTGGAAGACCACTTTAATGGGGTTTGTCTTAGGGTGTCCGGCCAAACAAGTGCAGCACTCTGTACTATTCTGCTTGTATTTTGATGCAGATGTTCACGAGCCCTTAGCATTATTAGGGCGCATTCCCACGACCGTAAGGGTTTTACCAGCTGTGTGCATTCCGCATTTTGCTGACCCCACATGGCCTGTGCTATATAGAAAATGCCTCTTCTTGTTTGCAACTCTGCAAAACACGGATACCGGACGTGTGCGTTCCACATTTTGCAGACCGCACGTGGCTGGCCCTGTGATAGAATTGCTTATATGCTGTATATTTTTTGCGGGGCCGCAGAACGTGAATATAATGTCCATATGCGTTTCATGAGATAACCCCTTTTATGGGTGTCAGGACACGGAGCCTGCACCTAAGGCTGGCCACACTCAAAATACCTGTTGGCTGAGCATGCAGGTGTTCTAAATGGGGAGAGGTCACACCTCTAGCAGCTGCTTGTCTCAGTGAGGGCTCATGCACACGACAGTTGGATGTTTTGCAATCCGCAAATTGCTGATACGCAAAACACACATACCGGCTGTGTGCATTCCTCATTTTGCGGAATGGAACAGCCAGCGCCTAATAGAATAGTGAGGGATGCTCAACCTGCAGCCCTCCAGCTGTTGCAAAACTACAACTCCCAGCATGCCTGGACTGCCTACAGCTATTAGGGCATACTGGGTGTTGTAGTTTTGCAACAACCGGAGGGCCGCAGGTTGAGCATCCCTGATATAGTCCTATCCTTATCTGTAATGCGGACAATGATATTAGGACATGTTTTATCTCTTTGGGGAACGACCATGCGGACATACGGAGTCATTTCCGTTTTTTTTTTTTTAATGGTCCCATTGAAGTGAATGGTTCAGCATACGGGCCACAAAAAAAAAAATGGAACAGACACGGAAAAAACATACCGTGTAAGCCCTGAGACCAAAAGGACCGTACCTGTTGAAATCCAACAGTCCGATCCTGATCTCCCCTAACATTTGGTGAGAGTCAAAAAGCCCACCCATGCACATTAGATGATCAGCCAGTCCTGCCAAAAGCAGACCATACACAGTAGATGTGACGTGTAGATATGTGCTTACGTGTCAGCATGCCAGCAGCAGCCACACTAGATCGCCTGCCCGCCTCGGAAACCGGAAGCTCATTATCCCAGCAGCTGTAAATCCTTACACGGTGCCAAGTGAAAACCTGGTAGCTTCTAGTAACTAGGTGCAAAGCTATAGGGGTGCAGAGGTAACGGTCACACCCGGGCCCTGGTGCCTAGGAGGGTGCACCGACAACTACTGCAGCCCTCCATTTATTTTGCAATATTTTGGGCAACTGAACCCTTCATCCGTATAGGAGCCAGGCAGATTATTGCTCCAGTTATCAACAAACCCATAGGCAACGGGATTCTCTCTGAAAACATGCACTCATCCAAAATAGTATGCTGAGTCCGATTTATATATAATGGCGGTTTTACACTGCCCGATTGTGGGGCAGATTATCAGGAACAATCCTTAGTACAAACACCTGTTCCTGATAATCGGCCCGTTTAGAGGTGCCGCAGATCCTTATGAACAAGCAAAAAGCTCATTCATCTTTGACCACAGTGAGGAGCAAGCAGTGGCCCCTTCCCAATAATTGCCCGCTCCATCGGGCTGTCTAAGGCCCCTTTCACACGGGCGAGATTTCCGCGCGGGTGCAATGCGTGATGCGAACGCATTGCACCCGCACTGAATCCTGACCCATTCATTTCAATGGGGCTTTTCACATGAGCAATGTTTTTCACGCATCAGTTCGCTGTTGCGTGAAAATCGCAGCATGTTCTATATTCTGCGTTTATCACGCAGCCCTGGCCCCATTGAAGTGAATGGGGCTTCAGTGAAGAATGCATTGCATCCGCACGCAATGCGCAATCCGTACTGTGGATGCAATGCGTGATTCACTGATGGTTGCTTAGAGATGTTGTTTGTAAACATTCAGTTTTTTATTACGCGCGTCAAAAACGCATCAAAACGCTTCGCACCCGCGCGGAAAAAACTAAGCGAACTGCGATTGCGTGCAGATTGGTGCGGATGCGTGCTGATTTTCCGGAACACATCCGGACTGAATCCGTGACGCCCGTGTGAAAGAGGCCTAAATCCACCTAAAACCAGGCATATGGAAACTGGGCGACTGTCAGACGGCCCTTTAAACAGAAACATCTGTCACCACATTACATAAGGATGTTTGCGGTAATTGATGCTCTGAGTAATGCGCTCACGCAGGATAAATATCTGTTACTACACAGATTATTGTTATTGTATGTTCGTGGAAAATATAAGTGATTTTGGGGCTCGAGAACGGAGCCCCAAAAGTGGTGGAGGGCGTACTGCGCATGTGCAGCCGCCCTCCATTCATTCTTTATGGGGACCCCGAAAATAGCAGAGTATTGGCTCGGCTATTTCCATCGGGACCCATGGAAGTAAATGGGAGCAGTGGCCGGTCATGCACGCTGCGCTCCCATTCACATCCATGGGGAGAGCGCTCGGAAGTGGCTGGATGGGAGTCCTCCAAGCAGCACTTTGTGGGGCTGCGTTCCCGATAAAAGTGCGGAGCTGGATTTGCACCTATTAGACAATGGGGGTATATCCTAGCGATATGCCCCCATTATCGGTGATCAGACAACCCCTTTAACCCCTGGACAGGGATCTGGTATCTGCTGCAGGGGAACCACCAGGTCACTACCTCTTGAAGTAGTCTCTGTTCAAGAGTGTGCACAGTGTGATGGGTGTCTTAACTGTAATTCCTCACAAGCAGCAAAGTCTGTAAAGCTGTAGTAGCAGTTTTGCCTCCTATGCTTGTCCATGCAAATTCTGAGTTCTTGTCTTTCTTTCTTTCTCTCTACTAGGGCTGGGCGATTAATCGAATTAATTCGATTAATTCGCCAATTGAAAGCCTCACGATTTTATTTTTTAGGAAAATCGTGAACTCGATTTTCCTAAAATTAAAAAAATCTCTCACCTGTCCTGCGCCGCGGCTCTGCTCCGGTGTCCGGCGCTCCTCTTCTTCTCCGGGGCCGCGCTGCACTGTCCTGACCGCATATAGCGTCAGGACGTAGTGCGCGCCCTCTGACCTGACGCTGCACGCAGTCAGGTGACAGTGCAGCGCCGGGAGAAGAAGACTGAGGAGCACCGGACCTGGAGCGGAGCCGCGGCGCAGGACAGGTAAGGGATTTTTTTATTTTATTCTTATGGTGGCCTAGTGGGCTGTTCTGAGGGCTGAAGGGGGGCACTACTGTGGCCTGTTCTGAGGGCTGAAGGGAGCACTACTGTGGCCTGTTCTGAGGGCTGAAGGGAGCACTACTGTGGCCTGTTCTGAGGGCTGAAGGGAGCACTACTGTGGCCTGTTCTGAGGGCTGAAGGGAGCACTACTGTGGCCTGTTCTGAGGGCTGAAGGAGCACTACTGTGGCCTGTTCTGAGGGCTGAAGGGAGCACTACTGTGGCCTGTTCTGAGGGCTGAAGGGAGCACTACTGCACTGACTGTGGCCTGTTCTGAGGGCTGAAGGGAGCACTACTGTGGGCTGATCTGAGGGCTGAAGGGAGCACTACTGTGGGCTGATCTGAGGGCTGAAGGGAGCACTACTGTGGGCTGATCTGAGGGCTGAAGGGAGCACTACTGTGGGCTGATCTGAGGGCTGAAGGGAGCACTACTGTGGGCTGATCTGAGGGCTGAAGGGAGCACTACTGTGGGCTGATCTGAGGGCTGAAGGGAGCACTACTGTGGGCTGATCTGAGGGCTGAAGGGAGCACTACTGTGGGCTGATCTGAGGGCTGAAGGGAGCACAGTAAGCTTTTTTTTATTTATTTTTTTATACTTTTAATAACATAAGAAAATCGAGATTTAAATCGTGAATCGTCCAAAATTTTTAAAAAAAATAGAGTTTTTTTTTTTTGGCCATATCGCCCAGCTCTGCTCTCTACTAGTTTTTCTGTGGCAGAAGCAGTAATTTGCACAGAGATCAGTTAGGCCTCTTTTACATTAGCGGCAGCACGGATCCGGCAGGTGAAGAGTGCGCCGGATCCGTGCTGCCGCAGGGACATGTGTGGGGCCGGAACCGCGCTCCGGCCCCACACATGTCACACAGTACACACAGACATAGACACATACATGCATAGACACATACAAATACACATACATACTTACATGCTCCCGGCAGGTCTCCACAGCGCAGGAGGAGCAGGACGGCGCGCACAGATGACGATTCCCCACAGCGCCCTCTGCTGGGCGCCAGGTGGAATCATCCTATGTGCGCGCCGCCCTGCTCCTCCTGCGCTGTGAAGACCTGCCGGGAGCATGTAAGTATGTATGTGTATGTTTATGTGTATGTATGTGTGCAGGTGACGGATCCGTCATGAACTCCATTGAAAGTCAATGGAGGACGGATCCGTTCACCATTGTGTCCCACCAAACGGATCCGTCCCCATTGACTTCCATTGGGGGTCATTCCGGATCCGTCTTGGTGCGGATAAACAGTACGGAGACCAAACCGCAGCATGTTGCTTTTAGGAGCATTCCGTTGTCTTCAGTTCAGTTTTGTCCCCATTGACAATGAATGGGGACAAAACTGAAGCGTTTTATTCCGGTATTGAGCCCCTATGACGGAACTCAATACTGGAATTATAAAACGCTAGTGTGAAAGTAGCCTTAGGCCCCATTCACACGACCGTATGTATTCCGTGTCCGTATAAAAATGGAATGGAAGACATACGGAAGGTTTTCCATAGTGTTCCGCATTTTTGTGGACCCATTGACTTTAATGGGGCTACAGACGTGTTTTGCAGCCAAGTATAGGACATGTTTCCTTTTTTTTGCGGGAGAACTTCCGTAATATACGGATGCGGAATGCACACGGTGTGCATTCCGCATTTTTTTTCTCCTATGGAAAAATGAATGGGTCTGTATGGTTCCGCATCTTATCCGCAAAAATGCGGATAAGATACGGAAATGAACATACAGTCGTGTGAATGGGGCCTAAGTCTCTGGATCCTGAGGCATAGGGATCAGGAGCACATGGACTTGCTTCCTCCCTCCGAAGGGAGTGTGAATGACCTCTACAGGCAGTGAGAGGAAGTACCAAGAAGAAGCAAGCCTCAAACTGTATGGGAGGCGATCAGCGCCACTCTGGTAGCTGGGCCCGCTGGGCATAGGAAGGGGGATGCTGGCAGAACTGGACCGCTGGAGAACCAGAGACTGGGAGCGAGTGAACAAAGTGCCGACTGTGTCCACTAGGAGTAGTGGCGTGGCTGTGGGCACATACTGCTGCCATATCATAAGTCCTCTACCGACAAGATGTTACAAAAACTCTATTCAGCCATTTCTGAGAAAGATTTCTGATTACCAATGGCCTCTAGCTCCAGATTATCCAGAATTCAGCTAATTATACAGAGATGCATCCCCAGTTCTGGCATCTGGGAAAGCTGTGTGGAGCTGAGCGCACCGCAGTATCAGGGAATGGGTTAAATAGCTATACCCATGTGCAGGGCACTAGAGGATTTCCTAATTGATTCATTTCCCTGGAAGAATTAGGGTAGGTCCACACGAGACGAAAATGCTGACAATTTGCAGATGGGAAATGCACAGCAGCATGAAGTAACAGTTCTCATCATTTTTTATATTTATGTTGCCTAGAAATAGACTAGAATGCAAAATTTACCCTTTGAGTTGAGTGGGAAGTCAAAATCGGGGGGGGGGGGGGGAACGGCAACTGATCCACAGCATATTTTTGTCCCACAAAAATATTCAACATTTTTTAAACCAGCACCTGGATCTGAATACTTTTGTAAACATTTTGTATAGCCCCTGAAAAAAAAGTATGTATCTGTATAGCGCCACCTGCTGTTTGTTTGTTTTTCTTATTTCTTCTGGCATTGTTTGACGGAGGCTGGTGGCGGACCAGAGAAGCGTTGTCACAGGAGAGAATATAGTTTTTTATGTTTTTTTTTTCTCCTTTCTGGTATGTGTTTTTGATGGCCTGTAGTCCATAGTCCATGTACAAACCACAGCCTGACAGACAAATCTAGGTGTTTTGCTTGGATGGTGTCCAGCCAGTCCTGATATATCCACCTACTCCCTTCTTCCGGGTTCTTTAAAGTTCTCGAAGTCGTGCAAGACTTCGGTGAATTCCTACTGTATGCTTACCTGTGTATATAAAAACAATTTAAAATAGCAATACAAAGTGGGCTTTGGTACTGGCTGGTACCTCGGTACCAAAGCCCACTTTGGATTCCTATTTTAAATTGTTTTTAAAGGGAACCTGTCAGCAACCTTATGCTGCCCATACTCACGGCAGAATAAAGTAGAGACAGGTAAGTTGATTTCAGCAGTCTGTCATTTATATGTTAAAAGTAAGTGGTTGCCAAGAACCAACATCACAATCATTTCAGACTGGGCCTGGAAAAGAGTCCCGGCCACCTGAGAAGAGTCCTGGTTATTCATATATTCCTGCTCTCCCTGACTACCTGCTGATGATTGACAGGCTTCTACCTAGTTTTCTCCCTTTCTCTCTAGGAGAGAACTGCCAGTCATCAGCAGATGGGCAGGAGAGCAGGAGATTATGAATAACCATGTCTTCTCAGGTAGATTTGACTCTTTTCAAGGCCTGTGCTGCAATGATTATGATGCTGGTTCTCGGCAACCACTTACTTTAAGCTCATGAGTGACACACCACTGAAATCAGCATGTCTGTCACTAATTTATGTTGCCCTCAGTGAAGTCAGCATAAAGATGATGACAGGTTCCCTTTAAAAACGCAGCTATGAATACAGTAGGAATTCATCAAAGTCTCGGTGAGACGAACTTTGACTCCACATTAAAATGGAAGCATTTGAATGAATCGACTTCGGATCTATGTTCCGAAGGTCAATTCGCTCAAGCCTATTCTCTTTCCTTGTGAGATACTTCTTTGCATACTATTTTCCCATGGAGCATTGGGAATGTCTTCGTACACAGTTGGTCTCTTTAAGGAGAGCCAGTACCCTGCTTAATCCAGCCTGTAGTGGTAAAATTCCTGACCGAGGGACCTCACCTATTGTATGTGAGCTTCGTATCTTTGAAGTTTGAATGATTAGAATTCATCCAATCCCAAGATAGAAGTAGAAACCATTTATGCCCCAACTTGCGCTCCATTGAAGTCACTTCCTTCCAAACTTTGAGGTTTTAGATAATCTGTTGGTGGCAAAGGAGCTGTTCCAGGAGACCATCAAAAGGTCGGCAAGGGAAGATATGAAGGAGACTGCACAGGGCTGCAGTCTGTGTGAGGACCACAAGATATTTGAGCATTGATGTTTGTGGACCAGTCTGTCTCTTCTAGTTCGTCTTATGAGATAACCTCTAGACTAGATGAAGTGTTGGATATATCTGGGGTCATTTCCAACTTTGGCGGCAGATTTGGTCAATGATAGGTTATCTGTGAACCAGGCTGATGTGAAATGCATGTTTTTGTTTTTTTTTGATCATCTGTCATCTTATCTTATTTTACAGCAATTCTCTCAGTGACGAGGACAATAAAAAAATCTTTGGCAAGTGTAACCACCCTAACGGACACGGTCACAATTACCGAGGTGAGGAGATGCAAACAATGGACCAGTGTGAACGGACCCTTTGATTTATATACATGTACACCACTGACTTGGCTATTTTCTGAAGTGCCATTAAAGTGAATGGAGAGCACCACCTCACCATTCCTGGCCGAGTGCGATGAGGCCTTGATCTCTAAATAAGGCCCCATTCACACTACCGTATGTACATTTCCGCATCTTATCCGCATTTTTGCAGATAAGATGGGGAACCATACGGACCCATTCATTTTTCCATAGGAGAAAAAAAAAATGCGGAATGCACACCGTGTGCAGTCCGTATATTACGGAAGTTCTCCCACAAAAAAAATGAAACATGTCCTATACTTGGCCGCAAAATCACGTCCGTAGCCCCATTAAAGTCAATAATTTTTATAATAGTTATAATATAATAATATAATAGTTTTTATACGGATCACGGAATACATACGGTCATGTGAATGGGGCCTAAGAGCGAGTCCCAGAGGTGGGACCATTACCTTTCAGGTATTTAAAGGGTTATTCCCATCTCTTACATTGTTAGCATATCACTAGGATATGCCACCAATGTCAGTTAGGTGCAGGTCTCACCTCTGGGACCCGCTCCTATATCCAGAACGGGACCCTCGAAGCGAAGAAGAGCACACCATGAATGCACGGAGTGCTCTCCATTCACTGCTATGGGAGTTCTGCAAAAAAGTCAAGCTCTTGCTTGGCCATTTCCAGTGGTCCCATAGAGGTGAATCGGGAGGTTACCGTGCGACTATTTTTGGAACTTCCATAAAAATAAATGGAGCATGTGTGCGGTGTGCTCTTATTTAATTAGGTGGGCCCTGTTCTAGAGACAGGTGCAGGTCCCACAGGTGACGATATGACACAACTCCTTGACTAGAAGTTAGTCAAAGAGTTGTGTGAAAAAATGTTTTGTTTTTTTTCTAGTGATCGTCACTGTATGAGGAGAAGTAAGAAGTTAATCAACGAGTTGTGTGTACCTCAAAATGTTGTGGTGATGAAAAAATGCTTGGTCACTAAGGGCTGTATCAGACCTGCAGATTGTGCGGGCAATTATCAGGAAGGAAGCGTTCCTTCCTGACAATCGTCTGCTCGTCAGTGGAGGAGGCCGCTGTTATTATATGCAGCGATCTCCTCCACAGTATGGGGAGCAGTAATGGCTAATGCCATCACTCATCCTCATACTGAATCTTTGCCAGCAGTAGATCATGCTTTGAAAGCACGATCTGCCGCCGGCAAACAATGATTTTTTATTTATTTTTTTTAAGCACTCATGTTTACTCATTCATCGGGCAATCGGCGACAGTATTACACTGCCAGATCATCGCTAACTAGGGGCGGATTGGCCATAGACCTTCCAGGGAAATTTCCCGGTGGGCCGATGCCCAGGGGGGCGGCCAGTGGGAGTTTTTGAGGATGTATTTTGTACTGCTGGCGGCAGACTTTTGTGATGGACTGTGGTATTTGGCTCTGTTGGGGTGTATGATGTGCCACAATATAGTATTGCTGGCCCTGCCTGCCATCAATTTGGACCCGACTACAAAATGGGGCCACTTTTAGTATTTTTTTCCAGGGCCGCTTTAAGTTCCCAGTCCGCCCCTGTCGCTAACAAGCGTTCCTGCAAACGCTTGTCAGCGATGATCTGCCCAACAATCGGCTGGTGTAATACAGCCTTTAGGCCCAAGGCAGGAGGGAGCTAGCTTATCGAATAAATGGAATTGATCGTTATAATGTACAATCAATGTAGTAGCATCTGATCTGAGAAGGGTTGCACATGATGGAGCTATGACTCTTTTTTTGGTAACTATATGTGACTGCCCCGTGTGAGGCTGAACAAACATCTCCGTTGTGCTACCAGATTATCAAGAGATGTTGGCGGCTCAGCCTTTGAACCCAGCTGTGTAACATCCACCATGGTCAAGGCTCATTAGAGAGCATCATGTGGTTTGGCTTAGGCGACCACCTTGTACGTCATGGCTTGAAGGCCGTGAAGCCAAAGACAAGATAAAAGAATTCTGGCGGAACTGTAGGTGAAGGCTTCGTGAAATGAGAAATGTCAATAACTCGGGTCATCGGGAGGAGTGGTAAATTGGTGTGAATAAAGCCATTTTGTTTTGGATTATTTGTGGTTAAAGAAGGAAACTAGGACGTTTTCCTCTGAAGGCAGAGAGACGGCGAGTCTGGAACAAGTGTTTGAAGAAGGCAGCGGGGATGTTCTACTCGGAATGCAGAGAGACAGTGAGTCTGGAACAGGCTCCGGGGCTGAATGTTCAGTTTTTAGATTTGGCAGGAAGGAATGTAGACGGCATCTGGTAGCAATAATCCTGTAGGGATTGTGTAAGCCACTAAAATAATTACTTATTTCTGTCTTTTTTTTTTTTTTTTTCTAGTGATCGTCACTGTACGAGGAGAAGTAAGTGATCCATTTTTTTCTTTTTGCTGGTAGATTCCTGTATCTACTAGTATAGACACAACCATGGGATTGTCTGCCTTGTGTAACCATTACATTGTTAAAGGGGTTGTCACACAAAATAATTGTATATTTTTCAAGCCAGCACCTCGATCTGAATAGTTTTGTAATTGCATGTAATAAGCAAATAACTCTATATCAGCATGGCTTCATGAGGGATCAGTCATGTCAAACCAATTTCATTGGTTTCTATGAGGAGGTAAGTTCTAGACCTGACCGCGGCGAATCAATGGATGTCGTATATCTGGACTTCTCCAAAGCATTTGACACGGTACCACATAAAAGGTTAGTATACAAAATGAGAATGCTTTGGCCTGGGAGAAAATGTCTGTATGTGGGTAAGTAACTGGCTCAGTGATAGAAAACAGAGGGTGGTTATTAACGGTACATGCTCAGATTGGGTCACTGTCACTAGTGGGGTACCACAGGGGTCAGTTTTGGGTCCTATTCTCTTCAATATATTTATTAATGATCTTGTAGAAGACCTGCACAGTAAAATATCAATTTTTGCAGAAGACACTAAACTGTGTAAGGTAATTAACACAGAAGGGGACAGTACACTGCTAGAGATGGATCTGGATAGACTGGAGGCTTGGGCAGAAAAGTGGCAGATGAGGTTTAACACTGACAAATGTAAGGTTATGCATTTGGGAAGGAATAATGCAAGTTACCAGTGGTAAAACACTGGGTAACTCTGACATGGAAAAGGACCTAGGAATTTTAGTGAACAGCAAACTAAGCTGCAGAAACCAGTGTCGGACAGCTGCTGCCAAGGCCAATAAGATAATGGGTTGCATCAAAAGGGGCATAGATGCCCGTGATGAGAACATAGTCCTGCCACTTTACACATCACTAGTCAGACCACACATGGAGTACTGTGTACAGTTCTGGGCTCCTGTAAACAAGGCAGACATAGCAGAGCTGGAGAGGGTTCAAAGGAGGGCAACTAAAGTAATAACTGGAATGGGTGGACTACAGTACCCAGAAAGATTATCAAAATTAGGGTTATTCACTTTAGAAAAAAGACGACTGAGGGGAGATCTAATAACTATGTATAAATATATCAGGGGTCAGTACAGAGATCGCTCCCATCATCTATTTATCCCCAGGACTGTGACTGTGACGAGGGGACATCCTCTGTGTCTGGAGGAAAGAAGGTTTGTACACAAACATAGAAGAGGATTCTTTATGGTAAGAGCAGTGAGACTATGGAACTCTCTGCCTGAGGAGGTGGTGATGGTAAGTTCACTAAAAGATTTCAAGAGGGGCCTGGATGTATTTCTGGAGGGTAATAATATTACAGGTTATAGTTACTAGAGAGGGGTCCTTGATCCAGGGAGTTATTCTGATGCCTGATTGGAGTCGGGAAGGAATTTTTTTTTCCCCTAAAGTGGGGAAAATTGGCTTCTATCTCACAGGGTTTTTTTGCCTTCCTCTGGATCAACTTGCAGGATAACAGGCCGAACTGGATGGACAGATGTCTTTTTTCGGCCTTATAAACTGTTACTATGTTAAAAATGTATTATAGCCACTGAGTTATTCACTGAAACCTGTATCTCTGTCCTGCTCACTGAGATGGCCGCACATGCTCAGTTCCGTCCTTCAACTGCCAACAATTGCAGTAGAAAGGACATAACCTCTGAGAAAGGGCACGAACCCTGAGCTGTCAGCTTGATATAAATCTAGCAGAGAATTGAATGAGGAGATCTCTGGATCCATGTGAGGTACAGGGCTGGTTCTAGCTTTGTTAGAAAGAGGTTGTCATGTCCTATATGATGTCTGATTTTCATTTTTTACATTAGTCATGAGATAACCCCTTTTAAATGGTTTGGTTCTTCTGGGATATTCTTAGCATATCCTAGGATATTCCATAAATTATCGGATAGGTGCAGGTCATTTTAAATAAAAAAACAAAAAAAAAAACACTAAAACCGCCAAATATTCATAAGAATTTTCTTTATCCAAAATAGTGCAAAATACAGCAGACATGAAGCAAAGGGGCGTCTGATCTCCCCAAGGTTATCTAGAGTCACCAAAGCGGGCAGGGAAAGCGGCACGGTGGGGGGGGGGGGGGGACCCAGGCCCCAGGCCCCACGCCCCACCGTCTCCAGACCCCACCGTCTCCAGACATCCCTGAGGGTCAGAGCTCATCAGCATGTATTAGCTCTAAAATGACCACAGTTATCCAAGTAACAGGAGTGTTCAAAGGAACCATGACTAATTTAAAGGGGTTGTCTCACTTCAGCAAATGGCATTTATCATGTAGAGAAAGTTAATACAAGCCACTTACTAATGTATTGTGATTCTCCATATTGCCTCCTTTGCTGGCTGGATATATTTCTCCATCACATTATACACTGCTCGTATCCAGGAGTTATGACTCTGCAATCCAGCAGTGGTGGTTGTGCTTGTACACTATAGGAAAAAGTGCCTTTAGGGGCTCTGTTTTGGAGATAGGAGTAGGTCCCAGCTCTGGGACCCACACCGATCTGACATTTATGCAATATCTTTTCGATAGGCTATCAATGTCCTAGATGGGCCGAATCCCTTAAAGAGGTTTTCTCACTAGAGACGTTGGTCTAGCATATGTCAGATAGGTGCTGGTCCCACCTCTTGTACTTGCACCTATCTCTGGGACGGAGCTCCCAAAGTGAAGGAGAGCGCACTGCATGTGTGTGGCCGCCCTCCGTTTCTTTGGAAGTGCGGAAAATGAAGTCCCATAGAAATGAAAATCTATTGCAATACATTGAGTCTATCCTGTTATAGTCTCTTGCCAACCTCTGAACTCGTTGATCCCTAGAGCTTTTTTTTTTAACCTCTTGGTCTGATTTATTGTTCTGTTCTTTGACTTGTAGATTGACCCGATCACTGGGATGGTCATGAACCTGACAGACCTGAAGAAATACATGGAGGTAATGGTCTCCTAGTATTGTCAATACGATTCTATAGCCTACTCTATATGTGCAGGTTTAACTAGACGACTAAGGCTAGATGATATCTGGGGCCGCTTTCGTATAGTCAGTGTTTGGTCAGTGTTTGTTCAGTGATTTCCACTTTGGGGGCCACGTTCTAGAGAAAGGAGCGGATTCCACAGGTAGGACCCGCTCCTATCTGACATTGGTGGCATATCCTAGCAATATTAGCTCTTGGAGAATTAGCATCATCTTCAAGGGATGAAGGTCCATCTAGGTGTTAGCATTTGGGGGAGGGGGGGGGGTCCCTTCACAGTCTGACACTGGCAGCACTGATTGGATAATGTCAGGCTGTACAGGGACACTCCCCCCAACTGGTAACACCCAGATGGCCCTTTAAGGCAAGCTGCCAACAAATAATGACTTAGACATGATGTCCTCTACCATAACATCTTAACATAAGGTGTCGGAATATAATGTAATAGGCACCTTGACAGATTCATAAAATAGCATAGTTCCCAGCTGTCCCAAATTTGCAACTTCCTGGGCCAAAATTGGGCGACACTTACACAAACCCTCGGTCCAGAGTGTCCCTAGGGTTTATATCCCCCAATTTGCCAACTGAGATGTCAAGTATATACGGTCAGCTCTATGGGCTATGTTCTGTTTATGCCTCATGAATGAAAGAAAATAATGCTACTCCCTCTACAGGAGGCCATTATGATTCCTTTGGATCATAAAAATTTGGACCTTGACGTTCCTTTCTTCAAAACGGTTGTAAGGTGAGTGCCCGCATTAGAAGTATTATTTCATAATTAATCAGGTTATGTAAGTTGCTGGAGATAATTCAGATGTATACATTATGGGGGGAAATTTATCAAAACGGATGTAAAGTAGAACTGGCTTAGTTGCCCATAGTAACCAATCACATTCCACTTGACATTTTCCAGAGTTGCTTTGGAAAATGAAAGGTGGAATCTGATTGGTTCCTATGGGCAGCTAAGCCATTTTTCCTTTATACCAGGTTTGATAAATCTGCCCTATAGTGATTAATATTATTCTTTGGACATTAGATCCCGTTTTACTTTACATTTGTGATAAAACTGCAGATAGTAAAAGCCTCTTTTGTTTCCTTTTACAATATTATGGGGGAAATTTATCAAACTGACGTAAAGTAAAACTGGCTTAGTTGCCCACAGCAACCAGTCAGATTCAACCTTACATGTTCCACAGCTCTTTTGTAAAATGAAAGGAGGAATCTGATTGGCTGCAGTGGTGACAAGATCACTTGCCATAGACAAACCCTGAAATTACAAGTTAAAGGGACTGTCTGACTGTTTGATGCTAATGACCTGTCCTCAGGATAAGTCATCAGTTTTTTAAACGATGGGGGTCCGACACCTGGGATCCCTGTTGATCAGTTTGAAGAGACAACATTGCTCCTGCAAGTGCTGCGTCCTCTAGGCCCGTGACATTCATCGGTCACATGACCGAATGGGGCTGAGCTGCAATACCAAGCCCAGCCACCATACAATGCATGGTGCTGTGCTTGATAATCTGCGAGGAGGCCGCAACGCTCATGGGAGTGCCACAGCCTCTTCAAACATCTAATTGGTGGGGGCGCTGGGGGTTCGAGACCCTCACCAATCAGATACCGATGACCTATCCTGAGCATAGGTCATCAGTATTACACACTGTACACAGATAGGACTGCGCATATAATGGGACAGGTTCCTTTTAAATACACAATGTTATAGCAAGTGCAGGGTCTGAAGAGCTTCAAACCACCATCTTCTCTCATTTTTCCATCCAGTTCCGTAGAGAACGTTGCAGTATTTATTTGGGACGGCCTTAAGAAGAAGCTTCCTCCCGGACTACTTTATGAGGTGTGCGTGCACGAGACGGACTGCAACAGTGCCACATACAGAGGGGATTGAATCAGCACCAGACATCCAGAGTGTTGGAGGCTTCCTCTGTATGACTGCGCACAAAATCCAACCTCCATCCATAGAACTACGAGCCACTCAATGTGTTAAGATACAACTTAAAAGTTCCAAAAAGTTTCAGTGCCCTTTATAGCTGTAGCGGCCAATTTTTTGAGCATACGTTGCTACCAGTGAGTATTTTCAAGGTAAAAATCTATTTTGCAGAGAAAAAATATATTAAAAAAAAATTACTAAATATTTCTATATTTCTGAAAAATATTTTAACATACTCTTTATTTTAATATAAGACAGAACGAGTAAGCTGTGCCTCCCCCACCAGGGGTCATATCAGATGTAGGTAGATCTTCAGTATTATGAGCATGTACGATATTTCATGAGATAGCACCGGTTCCTCGATCTTGCAGTATTTCAGAGTGAAGATATAGTTATTATCATTGTATGTATGGAAAATATCCATATGCTAATGTAAACAGTAGCGTATGTCCTGGGGTAATATTAGCTCAGAGATATATACTATGCATCTCCTTAGGATGTGTCATTGGCATATCTTTAAAGGGAACCTGTCCCCAGCGACCTCCCAATCCATCTGTTTGCATAGACACGTAGCTGTGGTTCCTGATTAACCCCTTCGCTACCAACGCCGTACATGCTCCTGCGTGCAGGGGCATCATGGCTAGTGGGTCTTCGCTGTTTCAAACAGTAGAGACCTGCGGCTAATGACCCCGACCAGCAGTGATACCGATCGCGGTCATTAAAGCCAAGTGAGATCATGGCATCTAAAGGATGAAAAACCCGGAAGCGCAGGTAATTGAATTCAATGCGCTGGGTCTGTTTGAAGAGACCCAGGGTATTGAAGCTACAATTCTTATTTTGGCAAGCCAACATAAGAAATGAGCAATTCTGTACAAATAATGGATCTAAAAGATCCATGATTGTCAGAATTAAAAAAATGAATTCTGTAGGCTCAAATATGAGCTTCAAAATCATAAAGTAAAAAACCCTTAAATATGTATATAAAAGTTGAAATCACACCCTTTCCCTAGAATAAAAAAAATACATAAATAACAAAATATAAACATCATGGGCATCACTGCATCTGAAAATGCCCGTACTATTAAAATATAAAAATATTTTTCCAATACACCGAATGGCATAATGACAAAAAGGGTCAAAATGGCCAATTTGCCATTTTTTCATTGCTTATCTTCCCAAAAGAATGTAATGTGATTAAAAAGTCACACACAAAATGGTATCAATAAAAACTACAGATTGTGCTGCAATAAATGCCCCCAAACAGCTCAGTAGATATAAAAAGTTATTGGGGTCAGAATGTTTTTTTTTTTTTTTTTAAGTTATTTTTACACTATTTATACATAAAAAAAAAACTATACATATGTATAGTATGGTATTGTTTTAATCGTACTGACCCAGAGAATGAAGGGCATGGGTCAGTTGTGCCGCAAAGGGAACGCCATAGGGATGGAGGGAGGAATTGCGTTATTTTTCCAGCTTCCCACATATGAAATGGTGGTATTAAAAAGTACAACTTGTCCCCCAAAAAATAAGCCCTCATAGAGCTATGTGAACAGAAAAATAAAAGTTATGGCTCAAGGAAGGTAGGGAAGAAAAATGAAAACGCGAAAACGAAAAAACCTCCAGTATCCTGAGGGTTAATACGCTGTTTTTCTTTAGTTGATCTGAGGTTCCATTCTTGAGTTGTAGTTTTCTTAATTTGCAAATTAGGCCTTTGGTGCAATGAGGGGATCACCATAGCTGCTGTTGCACCGAAGCTCTACTCCTTTCTGTGGCCTGCTTCTCCCTGCCTAAGCTGTGACTGGCCACAAAAATGAGCGAGCTTGGGTGCAACAGCAGCTATGGTGATGCCCTCATTGCACCTAAATTACAAATTAAGAAAGTATTATAAATCGGAAAAGGAGCCTCGGATCAACTAAAACAAAAATGGCGTTTTAATCGGGTGAAGCACAGCTACGTGTCTATGTAATAGCTGGATAGGGAGGTCGCTGGTGACGGATTCCCTTTAAGGGCTGATAGTAGGTAGGTTGTGTTATCCATTGGGCAAGTTATGAGGGCCTGACACTGGGATTCAGGGAGCACCAAAGTGTCATTTACCGCCCCCTTTGTCCTGCATGAGTCATAAGGCAGTGAATATCTTGTCTGCAGTGTTCCAGTAATCAATGTACAGGGTGGGCCATTTATATGGATACACCTAAATAAAATGGGAATGGTTGGTGATATTAACTTCCTGTTTGTGGCACATTAGTATATGGGAGGGGGGAAACTTTTCAAGATAGGTGGTGACCATGGCGGCCATTTTGAAGTCGGCCATTTTGGATCCAACTTTAGTTTTTTCAATGGGAAGAGGGTCATGTGACACATCAAACTTATTGAGAATTTCACAAGAAAAAGAATGGTGTGCTTGGTTTTAACGTAACTTTATTCTTTTATGAGTTATTTACAAGTTTCTGACCATTTATAAAATGTGTTCAAAGTGCTGTCCATTGTGTTGGATGGTCAATGCAACCCTCTTCTCCCACTCTTCACACACTGATAGCAACACTGCAGAAGAAATGCTAGCACAGGCTTCCAGTATCCGTAGTTTCAGGTGCTGCACATCTCGTATCTTCACAGCATAGACAATTGCCTTCAGATGACCTCAAAGATAAAAGTCTAAGGGGGTCAGATCGGGAGACCTTGGAGGCCATTCAACTGCTACATGATGATGCGTTTCCCTCTTTATGCACTGAAGCTGGCACGTTCCCTGAGTTTTTCCAGCAAGATGGTGCAGCACCACATTATGGGTGTCAGGTCCGAGCATTCCTAGATGAACAGTTTCCTGGAAAGTGGATTGGTCATCGTGGGCCAGTTTGATGTGTCACATGACCCTCTTCCCATTGAAAAAAAAACTAAAGTTGGATCAAAAATGGCCGACTTCAAAATGGCCGCCATGGTCACCACCCATCTTGAAAAGTTTCCCCCCTCCCATATACTAATGTGCCACAAACAGGAACTTAATATCACCAAACATTCCCATTTTATTTAGGAGTATCCATATAAATGGCCCACCCTGTACAATGAAGTTTTGCAAGCATGTTATACGGTACTTGCTGGGCGTTTGTTACAATGTGTCCAGTTTTGTCAGTTTAAAGGAAACCTGTGGCTTGTTTTGAGGCTCCTAAACCACCACCATGTCATTACACTGCTAGTCTGGGGATGGATATCTTGTGACTGGCGTGTTGCATCCCGACCCCAATGACCATTATTAGATGTGATGTCGCCGTGCAGCATTGCGATCTCCAAGACAGGTATCATGAAGGCGTTGTCCCATGAAACATATTCTGCATTATTCAAACCAGCACCTGGATCTGAATAGTATTCACTGAAATCTATCTGTATAGCGCCACCTGATGTTTGCTCTTTTTCTAATTCCTCTCTCTTGCTCACTGAGGTGGACGCACATGCTCAGTTCCATCCTTTAACTGTCACCAGCTGCAGCAGACAGAAAATTCCCTGTCTGAGAAAGAAAGTGAAAGTGCACACCCCCTGAGCTGCCAGCTTGAAATAAATCTAGCAGAGCAATCGCAGCAATGAATGGGGAGATCTCTGGATCCATGTGAGGTACAGGGCTGGTTCTAGCTTTGTTAGAAAGAGGATTTTGTGTACTATATGATGTCTGATTTTCATTTTTTACACTACTCATGGGATAACCCCTTTTAACATATGTGGTGCTCTAATTGTCCAGTAGGCTAGATGTATGTATTAGATGTGTCTTCCACTGACAGCTATTCTCCCTCTTGGCCGAGTGTGCATGTGTTTGGGTTTATCTCCTTAAAGGCTATGTACACCTTTTTGGAGTCAATTTTTTTATGATTGCATTAAACTTATTTTTGGCTAAAAATCATATTTTCAATTGATCTTTATTAAAAAATATTGAGCTGTTCAGTCACAAAGGGTTAAATGTTTGTCTAGCTGGGTGACAGGTACTTTCACTTTGTGTCGGTCATCTAATTACCCTTAAACGCTGTAAACTACTAAAAAGTCATAAACGCTTATTTAAGCCACATTCTTATCAGTAAGGTAAGGATTGAACTTTAATGAGTGTTTATAATGTCAGAGAGCAGAGATAAGGAGCCCGTCAGCTCCCCAACTGATGGAAAAGAGAAAATCCAGAGGCTACTAGAGTATGTCAGCTCTGTACACAAAAAAGAATTCCATATTGTTAAAAAGATTAACCAATTGAAAAAGTGATTTTTAGGTCAAAATAAGTACAATGCAATAATAATAAAAAGAAATTGCCCCCCGAGGTGTACATAGCCTTTAAGGGTTATTCTAAAAAATGAAAAAGGGTATTTGGAGTAATGAACACTATTATTTTAACAATGGAAATTCAAAAAAAAAATAATAATTCATTTTCACCCCTCTAACCTTTAAACCCTTAAACACACCATTCTGTTCTCTTTTATCTTCACTTTCTGTGGTTGGGCAGCAGCTCCTCAAATGTGATGGTCAAGTCGTTCTCCCAGTGGTCCATGGCAGTCAGCTCTTGCTAACCCCTTCCTTCCCTGCATAGAAAATAGTTCTTCACACACTGTCCAGCGATTCCACTAATAAATCGTACTATGGCATGTAATGCCCCCTCCTTCTCCGCTGTCTAGAGAGAGGGATATAGCTTAATATCTCTATGAATTTAGAAGCAGTAAAGAAGGAAAAGGTGGTGTCTGGGCCGCTTCACTATGGGACCACTATGCCGGCACGGAGAGGGTGAAGGGAGCAGGGAAGCTACTGAGCATGTGGGTCCATCAGTGAACCAGAATTTTGGACCTAAGCCCAAACTGTGGCTGATGGAAACAGTCATCAGGATCTATACACACCTCCAGAAACTCCATCGCCCCCACCTGTGGTCTCGGATCAGCACATTGATGATGATGAATTCTGCTGCTGTATAAGCAATTAGGAGCACTACACAGGCCTAAAAAAACCACAGGAACCACATAATACACAGCTTCATGTAAAATGTATGACTCTATCATCCAACAAGTAAATGTATCTGTATGTAAGCAATTAAATAAAGCTATAGCTCGTGCAGTACTCAAGTCAAATCTGCAGTGTGTCGGAATTTTTCTTTTTGGACATTTACATTTTTCCATTAGCCTGAAGGTTTCAAGTGCCTTCTTATTTGACTTTTATCCACCTGACGCTGGTATGTCACCTGTTTCTGGTCTTGCTGAGGCTAGATCTCCCATCAGATTAGTCAAAATGAGCTGAAGGTCCTTAAAGGGGTATTCCAGTTACAATAAATATAACTTATGTTTTAGACTAATTCATCATCAGTAATTACCTAATATAATGTAATTTTCACATATTTACCATTCACTAGTTATAAGTAGTTTTCTTCCTCTGCTACCCACTGTGTGTCCTCACAAGTTACCATGGCAGCGACCTGTAGTTCTGAGCCTTTGTTAGGTCAAGCATGCTCAGTGTGTTGCTATCCATTCTCTGGCTAAATGTCTTGTGAAACAAAGGGAGTGTCAGTGTGCTGGTGATTGGTCAGTAGAGGGGGTGTGTCTGGGCTGGAATATCAGGCAACCAATCAATAAACATCAACACTCACAGCAGGAAAGCTAGGCATTGTGGGGATTGTAGTTTTGTGAGGGAAGATCAGGAGCCATGACACTCTCAGTGTGTCGCAGGCTCACAAAGGAGCTAGACAAATGGATTGCCAGGTAAAATGAAGCTCTGGTTATATGTATTCTGGTGAGGGCACAGCTTGCAGCCTTAATGTAGTTTTTCAAAAATTAAGTTACTTTACCGGAATACCCCTTTAAAGGGGTTGTCTCACTTCGGTAAGTGGCATTTATCATGTAGAGAAAGTTAATACAAGGCACTTACTAATGTATTGTGATTGCCCATATTGCTTCCTTTGCTGGCTGGATTCATTTTTTATAGCATTATACACTGCTCGTTTCCATGGTTACGACCACCCTGCAATTCATCAATGGTGGTCAAGTTTGCACTATTTAGGAAAAAGCACTATTCTGTGTGCACACCCATGGTCCCATCCACCAGAGAAGCGGACATTTTTTCCTATAGTGTAGAAGGACGACCACCACTGATGGTGATCTGTAGCCATGGAAACTAGCAGTGTATAATGTGATGGAAAACTGAATCCAGCCAGCAAAGGAGACATATGGAAAATAACTGTACATTAGGCCCAGACGAGCGAGTGTCACGCTGCGGACTCGCAGTGAGGCATCCGGCCTGACCTCCCAGCACTGCCAGGATCACATAGCATTATATTGATTTATGATGCTATGTAACCCTTACAGTTCTGGAATGTATTAGATGACACCAGGGCCGGACTGGGACTGAAATTCAGCCCTGGCATTTTGAAATCAAAGAGGCCCACATGCCTCGACTTTTTAAAGTCACAGCCAACCCTTTTAAAGGCCCTAAAAATTATTAAAATATAATAATTTAATAAACGTAAACCACACCAAACAAGGTAAATAAACCGCCCCCTGCAGAGAGAGATGGAAAAGCTATATCTCCTGATAGGGTACGGGTCTATAACTCAGACCCGGACTGATCAAAACTTTTGATATGTCTCTGTGACATGTCAAAAGTCTTTCAGTTCATCAGTGGCCCTATTACACAGATTGATGTGGAAAACGCTCATTTGTCGGCTGATTGGATCTTTTGGTTTGTACAAAAGATCCAATCTGGCGGGCGCACATCACCCTGTGTAAACAGGCGATGTGCGCCTGACAGTATGGCGCTTCCCGACCGCACGAGTGATACAGCGATCAGAAAAATTGATGCCATACGGAACATCATCCTTCTTTTGCGGATCCGCAATTTGCAGACTGCAAAGCACAATGTTCGTGTGAATGTAGCCTAATACAGCACCTCATACCTCTTACATCCAGTATAATACAGCGCCCCATACCTCTTACATCCAGTATAATACAGCGCCTCATACCTCTTACATCCAGTATAATACAGGGCCCCATACCTCTTACATCCAGTATAATACAGCGCCCCATACCTCTTACATCCAGTATAATACAGCGCCCCATACCTCTTACATCCAGTATAATACAGCGCCCCATACCTCTTACATCCAGTATAATACAGCCCCTCATACCTCGTACATCCAGTATAATACAGCGCCCCATACCTCTTACATCCAGTATAATACAGCGCCCCATACCTCTTACATCCAGTATAATACAGCGCCCCATACCTCTTACATCCAGTATAATACAGCGCCCCATACCTCTTACATCCAGTATAATACAGCGCCCCATACCTCTTACATCCAGTATAAATACAGCCCCCATACCTCTTACATCCAGTATAATACAGCGCCCCATACCTCTTTACATCCAGTATAATACAGCGCCCCATACCTCTTACATCCAGTATAATACAGCGCCCCATACCTCTTACATCCAGTATAATACAGCGCCCCATACCTCTTACATCCAGTATAATACAGCGCCCCATACCTCTTACATCCAGTATAATACAGCGCCCATAACCTCTTACATCCAGTATAATACAGCGCCCCATACCTCTTACATCCAGTATAATACAGCGCCCCATACCTCTTACATCCAGTATAATACAGCGCCCCATACCTCTACATCCAGTATAATACAGCGCCCCATACCTCTTACATCCAGTATAATACAGCGCCCCATACCTCTTACATCCAGTATAATACAGCGCCCATACCTCTTACATCCAGTATAATACAGCGCCCCATACCTCTTACATCCAGTATAATAACAGCGCCCCATTACCTCTTACATCCAGTATACGATACAGCGCCCCCCCCCATTACCTCTTACATCCAGTAATAATACAGCTCCCCATACTCTTACATCCAGTATAATACAGCGCACCATACTCTTACATCCAGTATAATACAGCGCCCCATACCTCTTACATCCAGTATAATACAGCGCCCCATACCTCTTACATCCAGTATAATACAGCGCTCATACCTCTTACATCCAGTATAATACAGCGCCCCATACCTCTTACATCAATATAATACAGCGCCCCATACCTCTTACATCCAGTATAATACAGCGCCCATACCTCTCTACACCAGTTAATAACATACAGCGCCCCATACCTCTTACATCCAGTATAATACAGAGCCCCATACCTCTTACATCCAGTATAATACAGCGCCCCATACCTCTTACATCCAGTATAATACAGCGCTCCATACCTCGTACATCCAGTGACGTCTCCTCTGATGTAGATCTTCTCTTTCCTCATCTTCTCCTTTCAGACCAGACGCCATTTTTCAGCCATTTCTCATCTCTGCAGTTTGACACAAAAAAATCTTAGTTTACTACTTTTCCATCATCCTCCCGTCTTCTGGACAAATCATCCTACCACCCCCAGTACTGTGCCACTAGTACCACACAGATAGTGCCCTACAATAATTATTGGCACACAGTGTCCTAAAATAACTGTGCCCAGCAAATAGTGTGAACATAACGTCCCCCAGAAATAACTGCGCTGATACTGTGCCAGGTGCCCCCCACAGTAATAGTGCTCCCCCACAGTAATAGTGCCCCCCACAGTAATAGTGGCACCCACAGTAATAGTGCCCCCCACAGTAATAGTGCTCCCCAAGTCCCAACTAATAATTCTCTGCCAGAGTGCACTTGTTAGTAATAGTGCTCCCAACAGTACTAATGTCCCCACTGTGCCCCAGAAGTAATAATGCTTCCAATGTGCCAGTAAGAAGTGCCCCCAAAATTTCACCCCAATAATGTGCCAGTAAGAAGTGGTCCACACCCATAGATGCCCCCCAAATTATGTGCCAGTAAGAAATGCCCCAGTGCCCCATGTGCCAGAAAAATGCCCCCAGTGCCCCCATGCCATAAATAAATGCCCCCAGTGACAGTAAGAAATGCCCCCAGTGCCCCCATGTGCCAGTAAAAATGGCCCCAGTGCCTGTAATAATGCCCCCAGGTGCCAGTAAAAAATGCCCCCATCCCATAAATAAATGCCCCCAAGTGCCAGTAAGAAATGCCCCCAGTGCCCTATGTGCCAGTAACAAGTGCCCTCATGTGCCAGGAAAAAATGCCCCCAGTGCCCCCTTGTGCCAGTAAAAATTTCCCCAGTGCCCCCATGTTCCAGTAAAAATGCCCCCAGTGCCCCATTGTGCCAGTAAAAATGCCCTCAGTGCCCCCAATAGAGCTCCGGTCCGTGCTACAATAAAAAAAATGAGCACTTATACTTACCTCCATGGTGCTGGCAGTCATCGCGCCGCCTGAGCCGGCCTCTGATAGGCTGCAGGCCTAGTGCCTGCAGCCTATCAGAGGAACGGGCAGGGGAGACGCCTCTCCCTCCCCTCCCCCGGCCACAGTACAATACAGGCATCTGTATCGCCGTCCTGAGGACAGCGATACAGATGACTATGGAGATGAGAGCTTCCACAATGGAAGCGCTCATCTCCCTCTGCCCCGCCGCCGCCCCCATCTGTGCACAGGGCCGCGCCGCACCTGGCTAATTGGCGGTGCGGCCCTGCAAGGGGGCACGAAGTGCCAGACGGCCAGTCCGGCCCTGGATGACACTGGCATAATGCTATTCAATACAGCAGCTGGTTAGCGCAGTCATTGCATTACCCTTTGTCTTGCATAGTATCCAAATGGGGGGGGCTACTACTTTGAAGAGGCTCTCCAGGATTTAAAAGGGGTTTCGCAAGACTAACCGATGACTGATGATCAAACAGCTGATCGGCAGGGGTCCCAGCTATTGGACCCCTACTGATCAGATACCGATGGAGGATAAGTCATAAGTAAATGAATCTCGGAAAATCCCTTGAACAGTTAATGGCCTATCAATATCAGATTGACAGTGGTCCAACACCCCACAGATCAGCTGTTTGGAAGTCATTCCAGCACCAGAACAACACAGCTCTGTCCACCTTGTATAGGCAGTCGCATGATCAGCACTGTAGGTCTCATGAATCAATCGTTGCTGAAGGCTCAGCTTTTTACTAAATGCCAGACATTTAAATGATTATCCAGCATGTGACGCATGGACACACTGGGTCCACCTGACCCACTCTTACTTAGGGTTCCTTCACACGCAGCAGATTTTGTGACAGAAATCCACGTGCTTGCTGCCCCATTTAACTGAATGGAACTGATTTTCAGTTGCCGGACTTTCTGCCACAAAACCTGCCACGTGGCCCCTTAGAGGCTTTCCACTCTGCTTTGGCCGGGAGGATACCCTGAACTTGAGGTAGCCCTAACAAGGGGAGGGGGGATAGCAACAAAAGTCCAGACCACCGTTTGGCCTAGACTACTTGTGTAACTATTAACCAAAGAGAAGAAAATTATATTTAATGCTTTTTTCAGGGGAAAACAAGCTGGAGTGCTAGAGTTTGCTGATCCTTGTCCTATACTGAAATACTCAATGCTGTGCTGCAGTCCATGAATGAACCTGGGAATTGTGAATGCTGAATCAGTAATGTAAGAAAAGCATCCGACTAGGGCTGGGCGATTGATCAAATTAATTCGATTAATTCGCCCATTGCGAGCTTCACGATTTTATTTTTTAGGAAAATCGTGAATTCGATTTTCCTAAAATGGCGCCCGACATATAAGAAAAAAAAAATCTCTCACCTGTCCTGCGCCGCGGCTCCGCTCCGGTGTCCGGCGCTCCTCTTCTTTTCCAGGGCTGCTCTGCACCGTCCTGACCGCGTACAGCGTCAGGACGTAGTGCGCGCACTCTGACCTGACGCTGCACGCAGTCAGGTGACAGTGCAGCGCTGGGAGAAGAAGAGGGGAGCCGGACGTGGAGCAGAGCCGCGGCGCGGGACAGGTGAGAGATTTTTTTTTTATTATTATGATGGTGGCTGCTCTGAGGTCTGGAGGGGGCACATTGGGCTGCTCTGAGGTCTGGAGGGGACACTTTGGGCTGCTCTGAGGTCTGGAGGGGCACTTTGGGCTGCTCTGAGGTCTGGAGGGGGCACTTTGGGCTGCTCTGAGGTCTGGAGGGGGCACTTTGGGCTGCTCTGAGGTCTGGAGGGGGCACTTTGAGCTGCTCTGAGGTCTGAAGGGGGCACTTTGGGCTAATCTAAGGTCTGATGGGGGCACAGTGGGCTAATGTGGGGTCTGACGGGGCAAAATGGGCTGATGTGGGGTCTGATGGGGCACAATGGGCTGATGTGGGGTCTGATGGGGCACAATGGGCTGATCTGAGGTCTGATGAGGCACAATGGGCTGATGTGAGGTCTGATGGGGCACATTGGGCTGATGTGGGGTCTGATGGGGCACAATGGGCTGATGTGGGGTCTGATGAGGCACAACGGGCTGATATGGGGTCTCATGGGGCACAATGGGCTGATGTGGGGTCTGATGGGGCACAGTGGGCTGATGTGGGGTCTGATGGGGCATAATGGGCTGATCTGAGGTCTGATGGGGGCACAGTGGGCTGATCTGAGGTCAGATGGGGGCACAGTGGGCTGATCTGAGGTCTGATGGGGTATAGTAGGCTTTTTTTATTTATTTTTTTATATTTTTACTAACATAAGAAAATCGAGATTTAAATCATGAATCGTCCAAAATTTTAAAAAAATCGAGATTTTTTTTTTGCCATATCGCCCAGCTCTACATCAGACTGTTGCTTTTTTGCAGGTTTTTTGTT
This sequence comes from Rhinella marina, assembly GCA_900303285.1. Classification (NCBI taxonomy): domain Eukaryota; kingdom Metazoa; phylum Chordata; class Amphibia; order Anura; family Bufonidae; genus Rhinella; species Rhinella marina. The sequence goes on from ONZH01015132.1 coordinate 337,153, forward strand.
GGTTGTTTTTTTTTTTAACCACCTGTTTTGCCAAGTCCAGCTCGGGCACTGTGAAAAGCAGCTAAGTGGAGGGGGGAGAGCTGCTTTAGATGGTGATATCTCCTCAATGGTAGCAGCTAGAAACATGCAACTGGTCTTCTCTGAAAGCTGAAGCTAAATGACAGCTAAAGTCCAACCAACAGGGGAGAAATCACTGTTTTTATTTTCATTTTCAGCTGCATTCACAGCATCCAAATTTCTATCGGTGATATAGTTATCTGTCCTGAACATATTGCTGTCATTTTGGTATTGTGTGAAAGCTTGGAATGTCTGCTTTCAAACAGTTGCATGTTTCTAGCTGCTGCCATTCAGGAGGTAGCAGCATCTAAAGCAGCCCTCCCCCCTCCAGTTAGTTACTTTTCCCACTGCTGGAGCTCCACTCTGGCACAACAGTCAGTTTCTGTACAGGACTGACATGCCCTCCTAGCTGCCTTTCTGTCTTTTCAGTCATCTGGGGAGCAGACAGACTCCTTAGATCTGCTCTCTGACATTATAAAAACTCATTAAAGCTCAAACACTGATTTAAGCCACATTCTTATGAGTAAGATAAGGATTATGACCTCTTAGTAGTTTAGAGATAAGGGATATTAGATGGCCAGCACAAAGTGAAAGTACCAGTTACACAGTTAGAAAAAAAGGTAACCCTCTGTAACAGAATGGCTCAATATTTTTAATAAAGGCCAATTGAAAATATGAGTTCTAGACAAGAATTAGCAAAATGCAATCGGAAACAAAAATATATAGTATAGATATATTATATGAAAGTAGTGCTTCGAGGATCACAGGCCGTGCATTTGGCATGTGATCCTAGCCCAGTTACTACCAGCAATGTATGCGTGTACCGCAGGCGCAGTCAGGCAGCCTCAGGTATGGCATCCGTTTTTTTTGCGGATCCATTGTAACAATGCCTATCCTTGTCCACAAAATGGACTATTTTTTTTACTGACAGACTATTTTTTTTTTTGCGGGCTATGGAACGGATATACGGACCCATAGAAATGAATGGGTCCGCATCCTATCCGCAAAAAATACTGTCGTGTGAAAGAGGCCTTAGTGGATGGATAGGAACATGGTAGTAGACGTCTTTTGAGTCTATTTAAGTCATTAACGCCCCCTTTTAATCCTCTAGGTATGAAAGAGTCCTTTTCTGGTTTTGTCCATTCCATCTTAGTCATATTTTGTATATTTTCTGGTACGGGAAATAGGCTTTTTTCGTCTTTCCCCCCAAACTCCAAAAATGTATTACTGTACCGAACGTGTTTTTTCAATATTTCCATCTGAATAGTGACCCCTGTAGCTCTAATTAATTCGTCGATATCCTCTGGGTTAAGTAGGAATCTTTTATATTCATTATCCTCATCCAAGGAAACATAAGATCTATCACCTGGGTCGTGATCAGAGAGGACAATATTACCTGAATCAGAGCCACTCTCCAGGACCTGATGAACTTTTGTAGGAAAAGGTGGAGACTTAGAGGAGACAGGTCAATCACAAGCAGAGAGGGCAGATTTTACTTCCTCTCTAACCATGATTTTGATATCGTCTAGAAAGGTAGATGATTCCCCTTCCAGCAGAGGTTGGGCTCATTTCCTCTCTTGGCCCATCCACAACCCGATGTTTGCTTCTAGCTTGGACGTCCTGGACACAGGGGTGCGCCTAGCCTTTCTGCTGCCTGAGGCGAAAACTGAACCTAACCCCTTTGGCCACAATGAAAGCGCTCATTGCCCATGGCCCTTCCGCTGCCCCCCTCTTGCCCCTACCTGAGGTGATCGCCTCACCTGGCCTCATTGATTGTGCACCCCTGCCTGGACATCATGAGCAGGATCTATTTATGCCCAGCACACGCTTCCAGGACCTGCAACGCTGGAAGTGACGTCAAGGTGCTCCACCCACTTTCTCCAACGTGGTGCCGGAGGAAGCGCATCACAGCATCACTCCGGCCCATACTGCCACTCCGCATTAGACCCCCCTGGACCGATGCAGTAGGGAACTTTGCAGAGAAATTTGCATCTTCAGTGCCTGAGCGCAGGCTTCATTAGGAGGAGGGAGAGCCGGCCGCTGGATTGAAGGAGGTAATATGGCCAAGAACCTAGTTGAGCTCCCAGCACCTCTCTGGCCTCCTTCCTCTGGTAGGGCAGGAAAAACACTGATGAGAAAGGGGTGGAGTGCGGTTTTTAAACCTCTGTGTGTTTTCCTGTCCTATCAGAAGGAATCTAGTCTCAGGTGTGCTGTCATGGAGACGACTGGGGGAAAAACGATAACCCCTTTAACTTTCTGACATACATTATATTGGGTTTACCACCTCCAGCCTGGTGCCCACATGGGATGACCCCCAATCATCAGGCCTGCTTACATGCAGTTTTAATGTGAGAGAGAAGTGGCACATAGCTCATGGATGGAATTAGACTTACCCGTAATTAATTTCCAGGAATCCCTCATGACAGCACCACAGGAGGTTGTACTCCATCTTCTCGTGACAGGAAAGGGAGTTTAAAAGGACCTCTCTCACCCCAAGCCTCCAGTGATTTCCAGATTACTACACCAAGGTGGATACAACTGATTTATTCAAACCATAGGAATACTATATGCTAAATTCACATACAAATTAGTAATGGAGGGAATGTATGGGTGCTGTCATGAGGGACTCCTGGAAATTGAATTTCTGGCGCGTCTAATTCCTTTTTTCCAGTTTGTCCCTCATGACAGCACCACAGGAGCAGTACAAGATTACAACTCCTTCAAGAAGAGGCCGAAGCTTAAAGGGGTATTCTCATCTTAGACAATGGGGCCATATCGCTAGGATATGCCCCCATTGTCTTATAGGTGCGGGTCCCACCGCTGGGACCGGCACCTGTATCCAGAACGGAGCGGGGAGCGTTGCGCCTGGAGGACCCCGGTTTCCGGGGGTCTGGCCACCACCACCCCGCGCTTATAGAAATGAATGGGAGCGCAGCGCGCAAGCGCGGCCACCGCTCCCGTTCATTTCTATGGAGGCGACGGAAGTAGCCGAGCGCTGGCCCTATAGAAATGAATGGCGGGCGGCTGCGCATGCGCAGTGCGCCCTCATTCAGTTCGGGGGCTCTGTTCTGGATATAGGTGCGGGTCCCACCGCTGACAATAGCGATATGCCCCCATTGTCTAAAATGAGAATAACCCTTTAAGGACTCTATCTTATTAGGGAAGAACCAAGGAGAACAGAAAATGTTATTCGAAAAGCAAAACCGGAAATTTTTGGAATTCATATTCAGGATCAACACAACTATTTCCAGATCCTGAATCCCAGAATGAGAAATCCATGATGAAAACATTTTATTTGGATATTCAGGGACAATCCTGAACTACATTTTTAGGGCTCATGCACAGGGCCAGTGCCGGCCCATGCCCGTATTGCGGCCCGCATACGGCAAGTCCGCAATACACGGCCACCGGCCGCATACGGCAGCCCGCATCGTGGACCCATTCACTTCAATGTGCTGAGGTGTGCTTCCGTGGTGTTTTTTGACCGTGTCTCTGCACCGCAAAAAAATAGCACATGCACTACTTTTTTTTCGGTGCGGACCACGGACCCCATTCAAATGAATGGGTCCGCAATCCGCATGCTGCGGCCCTAACGTCAGCGCCCGTGCAAATTGTGGTCCACAGCACACGTGGGCACTGAATGCACACGTATGTGTGCATGAGCCCTTATCCGAACTCCGGACCATCAATCCTACATCTGTCCAGAAACTAGTGTACCAAATCAGATGATGAACAATCTTAAAGGGGTTGTGCGAGAATCAAGAGGGATTGGCAAATCCCCCCGCCCCTACTTTACAGGACCTATAAAGGGAAACTTACCGCTCCTTCTCCTCCCGGCCTGCAATGCTCCACTGGGCTTCCTCGATGTAAACATCCTACTTGACATCACTGCAGCCAATAACTGGCCGCAGCAGTGACTGGATCCCATTTTGTCATCACAGATTGTCACATGACACAAGTGGATCCGGTCTCTGCAGTGGCCAGTGATTGGCTGCGGCAATGTTAAACCAGACATTTACATCAAGGGAGGCCAGTGGAGCATTGTAGGCCTGGAGGAGAAGGAGCAGGGAGCCAGCACCAGAAAGCAGATAAGTTGACTTCCCTTTACAGGTCTGGTAAAGTGTGGGGGGGGGGGGGGTTTGTCAACCCCCGTTCTTGCACGCACACCAAAATTATAGGGCTATTTGCACCAAAATACCTATAAAGGTTCATGCAAACGAACATGTTTTTCTTCCATTTCCATTCAGTTTTGTTTTTTTTTTTTACAAGTCTGTATGTGGAACCATTAATTTCAATGGGGCGTGAAAAAACGGAAATGACTCCGTGTGCATTCTGTAAAAAAATAGAACATGTCCTATTCTTGTCCATTTTGTGGTCATCGACAGCACTGTCACAATGGATTAAAAAAAAAATGGATGCAACATGGATGTCACAGATGTCATCCGTTGTTTTTTTTGCAGACCGCAAAATACATACGGTCGTGTGCATGAGCCCTAAAGATACGAATTCTAACTAATTACTCCAAAATAAATAAACACCTCATAAGTAAAAAATATCAATATAAACTTTATTTATAGCACAAAAATATAAGACTTCATGAACAGCGGCTACAGATAGTTACCCAAAGAGAACACAAGAGGGCGCTGAGATATCAGGTCATTAGAATCGATACTTTACACCAAAAAACGTTATAGTACAGGGACAAAGCCTATTGAATATATCAATAAACTCCTGTAGGACGCTACTTTCACACTAGTGTTATTGCTGGATCCGTCATGATAATACAACCGTCTGCATCAGTTCTGAACGGATCCGGTTGTATTATCTTTTGAATAGCCAAGGCGGATCCGTCATTAACTCCATTGAAAGTCAATGGGGGACGGATCCGTTTTCTATTGTGTCTGAGAAAACGGATCCATCCCCGTTGACTTACATTGCGAGTCATGACAGTTTGGCTCCGCTTCGTCATGCGGACACCAAAACGCCGCAAACAGCGTTTTAGTGTCCGCCTCCAAAGCGGAATTCTGACTGAACTGAAGCAAAACTGATGCATTCTGAACGGATCCTTTTCCATTCAGAATGCATGAGGACGAAACTGATCAGTCTTGGAAGCATTTTTGCAGATCCATGACGGATCCTGCAAAAACGCTGATGTGAAAGTAGCCTTAGTTGTTTGGTGTCAGTTATCGATAATGACCTGATATCTCAGCGCCCTCTTGTGTTCTCTTTGGGTAACTTTCTGTAGTCACTGTTCATGAAGCTATATATTTTTATATTTGTGTATATAAAGTTTATATTGATATTTAGACTCCGTTCTTCATTTTTTCAACTTCATTTTTCCATTTTGGCAAACCCATTATCAGGTAATGGAATCCCTTTTGAAGCCAGATAACAGCCACACAAGAGTCAAACTAGTTAGGTCTTTTCCGCATGTATCTGTCCACCATGTTACATCTGCAAAGGTCCACGTTCAGAACGTGAAAAAAAACACAGCAACTATTTACATACTTTAGCCATTTTCTATGCAATGGATCGGTGAAAGACGACCCACACAGGAATGGCATCTGTGTCCGGTCCGTGGTTTACTTGATTGGAGCATGCAAAATGGAGTTTCCTGTGATGTCTGAATACACACATAGAATTCAATGGCCCCATGTGCTGTCCGGTTTCCACAGATAAGCCCTCTTTCACACGTCAGTGAATCGCAGATGTGTGTTGTCCATGGCCTCGACTGACCACGCTCATATCCATTGACTTTAATGTGAGTTTTCAATGGTTTTCCGTGGACCGTGCTGACATCACAGAAGCACGCCCTATTTTGGCCCATGATTACAGATCCCTCATGCACATTATGGTCTATGGGGGTGTGAAAACCATGGACACAGCGTAGATTTCCGTGTTTGTTCCGTGGTTTTCACAGACCCTTTGTAAGAGATGTTCTGGAAACTAATTTTCAGCAGCGTACACGGAGGACACGTGGAGGGGATAAAACGGACATGGATTCTTCAGACATCTTCATGGATGAACCACTGACCATCTTGTCATAGATGTCATCATGGACGTGGACATGCTGTTATCCAATAAATGGAGGCACATTATCATGAATGTTTTAAAATTGTATTTAAATAGAAATTGTAAGATTTCTGGTGAAACAACTACATCGATATAGGTTTATTATATATATATATATATATTCTCTACAACTGTGCGTCCTATCAATCGGCCAGGACTTTGCTCATTTAATTAAAAAAAATAATAAAAATAATATCTCGGATTATTCTTCAGTCCTAGCTGCTGCTGCTGAAGAAATCTGTGTAAAGTGCCAGGATCCTCTTCAGCTTTTAATCAAGCCGAAGGCCCCTCCCCCCCAGGGGTCACTGGGTGTCTGTACATAATCAATGTCTTTGGGGTTAACGTCCATCACGTGCTGGCCCGTGACACAAGATAATATAGAATGAAGAAGAGTCCGACAAGACCGGCTGACACGTAGCACAAGAGCTTGCGATTATCCCGCCCGGAACGAGCCATTCCTGTGAATCGTTTCACGCTCCCGCTCAGAAGGCCGGTCACACTCATAAAGTCAGAGTCCTAGAGGAGGAGAAAGCTGAATATAACATACAAGCCTGTATAATAATAATAATAATACGGGCACATTTACAATTGTGGAAAATTCTGAATTGTACTTTGCTTCACATGGTGGGCGGAACGGAGGCGCTACAAAGTGGGTTTTCGGTCCGTGCCGCCGCACCTCAAAAAAGTACTGCATGCTCTACTTTTTTTGCGGTGTGGACTGTTGAATGCGGAACGTGGACCCCATTAGAGTGTCCACAGGCAGCGGGCACAGGGTCGGCGCCCATGCATTGAGAACCGCAATTCACAATCCGTAGCAAAGGCACAGCCGGCACAAGTTCGTGAGCATGAGCCCTTAGCAGGGCCTCTGAAAACGATTGCTGCTAAGGGACAGCCCACGTTTTCTATTTCTACTATGAATAAAGGTTTTCCCTAAATAAAGTATATTAGAAAAATGTTCCCCATCCCTGTCCCTTATTAGAAAAAAAAATAGGTGGGACCCGCACCTTATTAGAAAAAAAAATAGGTGGGACCCGCACCTATATCGAGAACGGAGCCCCCAAAGTAAAGGAGGACGCACTGCGCATGCGTAGCCGCCCTCCATTTCTATGGGGCTGGCGAAAATAGCAGAGCGTTGGCTTGGCTATTTCCGTCGGCTCCACAGAAATTAATGGGAGCGGTGGCCGCGCATGCGCAGTGTGCTCCCATTCATTTCTATAGGGGCAGCGGGGAGGTGGAAGAATCCCAGGAAACCCAGGGTCCTCCAGGCGCAGCGCTCCCCCCCTCCGATCTCAATATAGGTGTGGGTAACAGCGGTGGGACCCCCACCTATAAGACAATGGGGGCGTATCCAAGCGATTTGCCCCCATTGTCTAAAATGAGAATACCCCTTTAAAGCTACTGAGTTAGGGCTCACATACACAACCATTGCCCATTTTGCGATCCACAAAACACGGATACCAGCCGTATGCGTTTTGCGGAGCGGAGCGTCCGGCCCATAATAGAACAGTCCTATCCTTGTCCATAATGCGAACAAGAATAGGACGTTCTATATTTTTGTGGGGCCATGGAACGGACATCCGCATACCCATGTGCTGTCCGCATCTTTTGTGGCCCAACTGAAGTGTGGATTAAATGCGGACAAAAAAAAATATGCTTGTGTGCATGAGCCTTTATTCAATGAAATCTGTCTGCATAGTGCCATCTGCTGTTTGCTCTTTTTCTAAATTCTCTGTCCTGCTCACTGAGACGGACACACATGCTCAGTTCCATCCTTCAGCTGCCACCAGTTGTAGAAGGCAGGACACGCCCCCTGATCGGCCATCCCGAAATAAATCTAGCAGAGCAATGAATAGGGAGATCTCTGGATCCATGGGAGGTACAGGGCTGGTTCTAGCTTTGTTAGAAAGAGATTGTCATGTACTGTATGATGTCTTATTTAAGGCCTATGAGAGACACATGAACACAAATATACCTTTGCTCTCAGGATCTGTTCACACCTCACTTTATGTTTCTATCAGAGGTATAAGTTAGGGGTGTTCCCTGGCATATACCTCTGATGGAAGCCTCCGACCTGGGCCACTATATAGGAGTACGCTGGACAATGACTTCCATCATCCATGATATATGGACACTCTTATATGCTGGCTGCATGGGGGACAAAGTGAACGTGTGAACAGTGCCCAAGTCTGCACAGTACGTCACTGGTTAGATAGTGGACCCTCACCATTCCATCCAGATATTTGTTATGGTCGTCCGCTTCTCTGTCAATGTCCAGAGCGAGCTGCAGAAAGCACAAGAGTCTGTTATCAATGTGCAACCAACGCATGTGCTATATAGAATACCAAATATCTGTGTAAAACTATTGGCTGCAAGATCTTCATTTTTGAAAAATCAGAACATCTACCTTCTCCTGTCAGAAGGGTTTGCATCCAGAAACAGCGCAACTCTTATCCACTGGCCAAGCCTGGTATTGCAGCACCACACTTTGCAGTTGAAATGGACTGGGCTGTCATACCAGACTTGGTCCACAGACTAGAATGGAGCCGTTTCTGGACGCCTTGTGTTCTCACAGAAACCCCTTTCCAGTTAGGGTTGTTGTTGGGCCTTTGGAGGGAAGCAAACTTACCTGTTAGCTCGGACTGGGTTCTGGCTTCTTTGGTCCCCCATCGCTGCTACCTCAACTCCAGCCTCCATGTGCTGGCTAGATTCAAATTTCCATCAAATTATACACTGCTCGTTTCTATGGTTACGACCACCCTGCAGTCCATCAGTGGCGGTCACGCTTGCACAATATAAGGGGGAAAAAAAAATAAAAAAATCACACCTGCCTATTTGGTGGCCAGGACCATGGGAGCTCACATAGGCCGGAGCTTTTTCCTATAGTGTGCAAGCACGACCACCGCTGCTGGACTGCAGGGTGGTTGTAACCATGGAAACGAGCGGTGTATAACGTGATGGAAAAATGAATCCAGCCAGCAAAGGAGGCAATATGGAGAATCACAATACATTAGTATGTGCCTTGTATTCACTTCCTCTACATAATAAATGCTATTTGCTGAAGTGAGACAACGCCTTTGATGAATACGTGCTTTTTGACAGTTTTTAGGCCTCCCGCTGATCTATAATGAGCAGTCTGAAGTGCTCAGGCGATTGCTGCTTCTCCTCTCTGCTGAACGCGGTACTGAAAACCATCCCATAGACTTTCTATTGAGGCCAGCTTCACTACAGCTCTCCGCAGCGAGGAGAAGCACTGCTCGGCGGACTAGTCATTATAGAGATCAGCGGGGGGCCCACTGAAGCCCACTCCCTACCAGGGACCCCTGCTAAAGTCCACTGTCCAGCAAGCAAGGCCGCTTACCCTGCCGGGCACCTGCCATTGATGATTGCGCGCCGATGCAGGAGCCCCCCCCCACTCCACATCTTCATCATCAGGGAAAAGTCGAAGGCGTATTGGTACGTGTTTTTGGTAGACTTTTATATTTTAGGGAGTAAAATTACCTGAACAGGTGTCTATGACGCTTGTACAGGCGTTATTGCGACCTCTGATTGTCACTAATTGTTTTTTTTTTTCCCCCACAACACGGATTATCAATCCACTTGTGAGACAAAAAAAAAAATGCCATAGTTCAAAATTTCCCCTTTAAAGCCACTGTGCGGTGGATTGGATGCGGTTTCCAGACTGCACTGAAATCTGCTTAGGAAAAAAATGTCCATGTGAACATCCCCCTAGCCCCCCTGGTTATGTATACGTGCAGCAAATGATTTCAGGATTGGTGCAATCACAGTTTCCATGTCCTGCATTCACTACTTACTGACTTCAGCCGCGTCACTTTGGTGGTGAGATTTTCCGCAAGACGTTTATTCTCTGCGTCCAGCATCTCATCCACTGCTCCTGTATTGGAACCTGCAGACAAAGAAAGAGTTAAAGGGCATCTGTCAGCAGTTTTGTACCTATGACACAGGCTGACCTGTTACATGTGCACTTGGCAGCTGAAGACATCTGTGTTGGTCCCATGTTCATATGTGTCCACATTGCTGAGAAAAATGATGTTTAAATATATGCAAATGAGCAACAGCAGTAATGGCAACGCCCCCGTTGCTCCTAGAGGCTCAGCTCTCTCTGCAACTGCTGAGTCTTCTGCACTATGATTGACAGGGCCAGGCAGTGAAAATATCATCATGCCTGGTTCTGTCAATTGGAGAGGGAGCGGCAGTTGCAGAGAGAACAGAGCCTCTAGGTGTAACGGCAACGCCCCCGTTGCTCCTAGAGGCGGGATTACTGGAATCTCTAAATGGGAATTTATGAATGAAGTTAAAGACACATAGGGGGAGATTCATCAAACTGGTGTAAAGGAACACTGGCTTAGTTACCCATAGCAACCAATCAGATTCCACCTTTCATTTTTCACAGCTCCTTTGGAAAATGAAAGGTGGAATCTGATTGGTTGCTATGGGCAACTAAGCCAGTTCTACTTTACACCAGTTTTGATAAATCCCTCCTATAGAGCTTTTCACCCCAGAGCTGGTCTCAGCTCGCAGAACCCTTCCTCACCCACACTGAAGACATCATGTAACACAGGGGTCAGCAGCCTCCGGCACCCCCAGCCGTTGTTAAACTACAACTCCCAGCATGCTCTATTCACTTCTATGGGAGTTCCAAGTACAGTCAAGCCAATGTGCATGCTGGAAGTTGTAGTTTCACCACAGCTGGAGTGCCGGAGGTTGGTGATCTAGGACATATACCTCTAATCTATGGCACTGTACTGAAATACTGACACTCATAACCTCCAATTACCAGAACAGTATAGTGCGGTATATTTTATTTACAGGCTGGACACCTGTGTATAGGAACACACAGCAGACCCCACTTTTCTATATAGTTTAAAAGAAGCTACCCACCTGGCTGATGCCACATGTCACCCATTGGATCTACAGGGCCATGTACCTATGTGCAGACTATGGGGGGGGGGGTTTATCAAAACTGGTATAAAGTAGAACTGGCTTAGTTGCTCATGGCAACCAATCAGATTCCAGGAGGAATCTGATTGGTTGCTATGGGCAACTAAGCCAGTTCTACTTTACACCAGTTTTGATGTGATCTGAATGAGCAGGAGATATTCAGATGGTGCTGATATCCTACATGACCAATAAGATTTTTCTGAACCCTGTGACCCCAAACCAAGTGAATGGGGGCACCAGATACATCCAGAGGCACAGACAGAAGAGATTTAACTAGGAAACCGGACGTAAGTCTTGCTCTGGTGATAAACTACAAATCCCAGCATGCGTTCACAGCCACAGACTGCCAGGGCATGTCGGGAGATGTAGTTCCAAAAAGCTCCAGGATGAAGACTACTCTGAATATGGGAACCAGTAGGGATTCCACCTAACATGACGTCATCCGATGTAAAGTGCGACAGCTCAGGAACTAATTTCGCATAGATCTCCCCTTTAAACTACAGAGTCAGACCAAACAATATACAATTCGTCCGTCCGTATAATTCCACAGCCACGCAATAAGGTCAGTCCAACACAACCGGCAGGCAGCGCAGACACCACATACCTCTGCCCCAGTCCGCCATCTTTGTTTCTTTCCGCTAAGTGAGCTGGCAGGATCTGAAGCGTCACACTCTCAATCCCTCCTCCTTTGACGTCAGCACGGAGGGCGGGGAATTGAAGCGTACATCTGAAAGCGTCGCTTCGCGTTGCTATGGTTCCTCATCTGCTGGCTGTGTATTATAGCTGCTGCCCTCTGCTGGCCATTCCCCAAGAATAAGCCTCAATTATTTCAAATCACTAGCATGAACAAACACTTTTAAAAAATTAACTATTAAATCCACCAAAAGTTGACAGAAAAATCTCAAGCAAATAAGGGCAATTCAAGAGTGCCCAATGAAATAGTTCTGTTTAATAATTCTATGCAGTTTTTGCTGCTCCTTACGGTGCACATAAGGGTCCATTCACACGTCCGTAAGTGTTTTACAGTCCGCAAATTGCAGAACCACAAAACACGGATACCGGCCATATGCCTTCCACATTTTGCGGACCGTACATAGCTGGCCATATCTTTTTTGTGGGGCCACGGAACAGAACTACGCGGTGTGCTGTCCGCATTGAAATGAATAGGTCCACATTCGTTCCACAAAATTGCGGACCAAGAACTACGGACGTGTGAATGGACCCTATAAACGCGGAATGCAATGACCAGATGAGTGGCGTGGTGTGCCTAAGGGCCCTTTCACACAACCGTATGCCCTCCAAGACATACGGTCCGTGAGCGGGCCGCATGTCCCAGAGTGGCATCGATCATGCGCATGGGAGCGCACAGCATCATTGATCACAATGATGCTGTGCACATCGGGCTATTGCCCCGCACTCATATGATTTTATAGCACGTGCCATCTCCCTTCTCTTTCCCAGCTCACTGGTATGTCAATGGCGAACAGGAAGAGAGATGGGAAACGGCCCGTGCACACTATGCGTGCCTTCCTTTCATACAGTTGATTGGTGGGGGTATCGGACGAATTACTTTGTCACAAAGCACATTTCTTTGTAAGTGACGGTGCAATGACGGGAACAGCAATTGCGTGTGTCCCCCCCCCCCCGTCATTGAACCTATCTGATGCCATGTTCATCATTGACTGCGGCATCAGAGATTAAAAATGAGGGCTTTCAGGGGTTAATCAGATAAAAAAAATTAATACTCACTTTGTCTATTTGAGCAGGAAGAGGAAGCAGCGGCCATCTTGATAGAAGATCCCACGTGAAATCCCTGGTCATATGTCACCGTGCATAAGATTTCGCACAGGATCATTAATCAAGATTGCGCCCAAATGGATGAGGTATGGGTTTTTTTAACCACCATTTCAGGGAAATTTGAAGCACGAGGAAATTCGGCTTTGCGGCGAATCAAATTTTCCCTGAAATTTGGATCAAAGTCCACTTCGGATACTTCGGATTCGCTCAACCCTAAATACAACTTTCAGAAAGATCAGAATCACATCACTGCTTCTGGCTTTCTTCTCTCTAAGCTCTCTCTGTACATGTGCAGCAAGTCTCCGCCCCTTCCTGCCTTTTCTTTTTAGCAGAACTTTATTAACAACATAACACTGTGTCTGAAAACAGGCAATCACATTATATAGTTGTTGCATACCTCCCAACCTTCCCGGATCCAGCAGGACAGTCCCGGATTGCAGTGGCTGTCCTGGCACGGGGGAGGTATGTCCCAGTCTCTGGCAGCTGTCTCTGCGTCCTATGGAGTTGTCTGTTAAATGAAGAAGCAGACAGCCGGAATCGACTGCCTGCTTCTTCCATCCTCCCTCCCGTCCCCCCCTGCAGCTCTCCGTACCTCCTGCTGCATTCTGTACCTCTTGTCTAGGCGGGGGTCGGAGCCGGCCATCAGTCAGCATTGGCCCCGCCCCCTCCAGACAAAAGAAGCTGATGTCCGGCTGGTGATGCTGCTGCCGCTAAGAAGGTAAGTAAGGTTTTTATTTATTTTTTTAACTTTCTATGAGCGGCAGAAAGGGGTGTATTATCTCTGTACTGTGTTTATTATCCCTGTACTGTGACATCACTGTGTTTATTATCTCTGGACTGTGACATCACTGTGTTTATTATCCCTGTGCTGTGACACCACTGTGTTTATTATCCTTGTACTGTGACATCACTGTGTTTATTATCCTGTACTGTGACATCACTGTGTTTATTATCTCTGGACTGTGACACCACTGTGTTTATTATCCTTGTACTGTGACATCACTGTGTTTATTATCTCTGGACTGTGACATCACTGTGTTTATTATCTCTGGACTGTGACATCACTGTGTTTATTATCCTGTACTGTGACATCACTGTGTTTATTATCCCTGTGCTGTGATATCACTGTGTTTATTATCTCTGGACTGTGACATCACTGTGTTTATTATCTCTGGACTGTGACACCACTGTGTTTATTATCCTTGTACTGTGACATCACTGTGTTTATTATCCCTGTACGGTGACATCGCTGTGTTTATTATCCTTGTACTGTGACATCACTGTGTTTATTATCCCTGTGCTGTGATATCACTGTGTTTATTATCTCTGGACTATGACATCACTGTGTTTATTATCTCTGGACTGTGACACCACTGTGTTTATTATCCTTGTACTGTGACATCACTGTGTTTATTATCCTGTACTGTGACATTGTTGTGTTTATTATCCTGTACTGTGACATCACTGTGTTTATTATCCTTGTACTGTGACATCACTGTGTTTATTATCTCTGTACGGTGACATCAGTGTTTATTAATCCTGGACTGTGACATCACTGTGTTTATTATCCCTGTACTGTGATATGACTGTGTTTATTATCTCTGGACTGTGACATCACTGTGTTTATTATCTCTGGACTGTGACATCACTGTGTTTATTATCCCTGTACTGTGACACCACTGTGTTTATTATCCCTGTACTGTGACATCGTTGTGTTTATTATCCTGTACTGTGACATCACTGTGTTTATTATCCGTGTACTGTGACATCACTGTGTTTATTATCCCTGTACGGTGACATCACTGTGTTTATTATCTCTGACATCACTGTGTTTATTATCCCTGTGCAGTAAGGGGACTGGGTGAGATTAGCTTATAGTGGGCGGAGTTAGGGGCGTGGCCTAGTGCAGAAAAAATTAGCGCGCTGCAAAATATGTCCCTCTTTCACGCTTTGCAAAGTTGGGAGGTATGTTGTTGCATTAAGCAGAATAATGAGGATTACTCCAACATACCTCCCAACTTTGTAAATGAATAAAGAGGGACACATTTTGCGGCGTTGACTGCCGGCCGGCCCCGCCCAGCCCAGAGGGATGGAGAGTTGGCAGGGGGGACGGGAGGGATAATGGATAAAGCAGTGAGCCGATGCCGGCTCTCTGCTTCATCATAATACAGACAACTGTCTCTGTGTCCTATGGACACAGGCACAGCTGCCAGAAACCAGGAAATACCTCCCTCTTACAGGGACAGCCACTGCAATTCCAGATTGTCTCGCTGGATCCAGGACGGTTGGGAGGTATGCTCCAAAAATAACAGAGTCATAAAATACTAAGGAATCCACAACTTTATTGTAAAAAGTGCATTTGTGCTTTTTACATTTAAAACTGTTGGGGCAAAACCCCCTTCTCTATGATTGTCGGGGTCCCAATTTAATGAAGATGAGCGCTCAGAGGAAATAAATGCACGCTTGTTCAGCTATATCAGATATTTCCTGTTTATTGACAGAACACATTGCTCTTTATAGTCAAAAACCGCAGATAGGTGGGCGGAGTTCCTATAGTGCAGATGTGCAGTTTCTGTAACTTTTTACAAACATGACATTTACTGAACTACTGAACGAAACCACACATTTTGTTCCCTCCCACCCATTCTTCCTGATCACAGAGAGAAGTGTCTGTTTTAAGAGAATGTCAAAATGTCAGATACATGCATTTCTGAACCTATAAAGAAGAAGTGGTTACCCTCACAATGAACGTTATATTTATATATATTTAGTTCTGCAATTTCCTGTAAGTAAGTAACTTATCAGAAACATAGTAACTTCTTCTTTCAAATTAATCTTAGGTTAAGATGGAGTCCTGATACAAAATGAATTCTTAATCCCTCACAAAACATACCTTTGAGGTAGAAGTTACAGCATCCACCATTGAGTCACAGTATATTGGCACAAGCACAGAGGCGTCATTTCAAGGGATTTTCCAGTATGATTGTGTTTTTTAACGGATCTGATCATGTAGTTGTTTTTTTTTTGTTGTTGTTTTTTTTTTTTACAATTTGAACTTTCCTGACCTTTCAACATATAAGCCATTCATTCTGTTTTTTTCCAACCTGTATGTAGCACTTCCTGTTGCTGCATCCAACCAAACCCATGATGCACTTCTTCTTTCTCTGTCACAGCTCCAGCACCGCCCTTATCAATGCCCAGCTAGTTTATAGCTCCTCCCACTCAGATAGTTACATAGACACTCCCCTATCACTGCCCCACCAACACCCAGCTAGTTTATAGCTCCTCCCACCAGCTAGTTACATAGACACTCCCCTATCACTGCTCCGCCCATGGACATGACATCACAGGAAATAAGAACGAGCTGCATGGACATGGTCATGTGACCAGAGCCCAGAACATGAGATAGGAGCAATAACAGTATAAGAAATACATTACAAAATTACAGCTACCTTCAGAAATTATGCAAACTGGAAAACACCTTTAAAGCTCCTGGGTGAAAATGAAAAATCTTTAATAGGGCACCCACCTCCCATGTCCTATTTATAATACTGGTGGCCCTTGGGCCCCCTCCGGCACCAGGAATGTGTGTGGCTTAAACTTTTTTCCTCTCTTTGTCACTCTATATATTTGAAGTCTACAAATATGTCTGGATACGTCATGGTGTATCCTATCCCCAGCAGACTGGTCTCAGATCCATGCCCTGGTCACGGATGAAGGTCTTCAGTTACATCATCAAAGTTCTGAAATGGAAAGAAGACGCCCAGTATAATATAAGTAATATAAGACGGCTGTTGACGTTGGTATCGGTATAGTGAAGTATTATCAGATGAATTTCTTTTTTACATACCTTGGTATTTTTTTTCTAGTTCTTCCAGTTCCCGTTCCCATCCCAGTAGATGCACAAGGCGCTTCACCCCACTGGTGACCTCTCCTAGCTCCACCACATTGAGCCCATCTGAATTGTCCAGAAATGGTCCCACAGGGTCGCGATTGATGAGGACTCGTGGTGTAGAGCTACGAACTGCGTACACCAGACTGGCAAATGGTTCCACCTACAAAATCAGATATATATATACATATATTTTTTTTTACATACTTGATAATAATATGCTTCAAGGTAGACCTCAATGGTCTGATCTTCCATTAAAGGGGTTGTCTCATCATAGACAATGGGGGCATATCGCTAGGTGGGACCCACACCTATGTCGAGAATGGAGCCCCGCTGTACCAGAGTCCTCCAGCCACCACCAAGTCGGCTCCCCATAGAAGTAAGAGGGAGCGTACTGTGCATGCGCGGCCACCGCTCCCATTCACTTCTATGGGGCTGCCGGAAATAGCCAAGCGCTCAGCTATTTTCGCCGGCCCATGGAAAATGAATGGAGGGCGGCTGCGCATGTGCAGTGCACCCTCCTTCATTTTCATGGCTCCGTTCTCGATATAGGTGAAGGTCCCAGCAGTGGGACCCGCACCTATAAGACAATGGGGACAAATCCTAGCGATATGCCCCCATTGTCCATGATGAAACAACCCTTTTAAGGTGAACCTGTCTCTAGGACCATTCTTTCATTCAGCTGCCAGTGGGTGCAAGAGCCCACTGCTCATGAATATGAGGACTTCATGATTGGCTTCACCTAATTAAAGGGTTGTCTCACATCAGCAAATGGTATTTATTATGTAGACAGAGTTAATACAAGGCACTTACCAATGTATTGTGATTATCCATATTGCTTCCTTTGCTGGCTGGATTCATTTTTCCATCACATTATACACTGCTCATTTCCATGGTTACGACTACCCTGTAATCCAGCAGCGGTGGTCGTGCTTACACACTATAGGAAAAAGCTCCGGCCTATGCTCACCCCCCATGGTCCCGGCCACCATAGAGGCCAGAGTCTTTTCATATCATGTGGAAGCACAACCACCGCTGCTGGAAAGCAGGGTGGTCATAACTTCTGGAAACCAGCAGTGTATAATGTTATGGAAAAATTAATCCTGCCAGCAAAGGAGACAATATGGACAATCCCAATACATTATTAAGTGCCTTGTATTACGGTTTTCTACATATTAAATGCTATTTGCTGAAGTGGGCAACTTTTAACCTGATGATGAGGGTTGTCTTCCCCTGAAACACCTTGTTTTTACTACTCTGAATAAACAATAAGATCCACTTTATCACTCTGTTTTTATGCGCCAAGGGGTCCTTTTTTTATTTTATTTGCTGACGTTAGAGAACCCCTTTAAGCGTGAGTTTATAAAAACTACTGCAAAAAAACAAGTAAGTGCAGGGGCAGATTGGCCATAGACCTTACAGGGAAATTTCCCGGTGGGCTGATGGCCAGGGGGCCACCTGAACCCTCCTCATGGCCGGCCAGTGGAAGTTTTTGGGGATGTATTTTGTGATGGACTGTGGTATTTGGCTCTGTTGAGGTGGTATAATGTGCCAAAATATGTTAATGCTGGCCCAGACTACCTGTGTTGGCCCTTCCATCAATTTGGACTTGACTACAAAACTGGGCCACTTTTAGTAATTTTTCCAGGGCCACTTTAAGTTCCCAGTCTGCCCCTGAGTAAGTGACACAATGCTAAAATCAGGGTGCTCGTTACTACGACATACTCAATTTACCGATCCCACACCAATCATCCTGGTCCCACACCAGGCTCTACTTCCTGCAGCGTTGCCTCAGCTCACCAATCATTGGCCAAGTGGTTATTTTTTGTGTATTTTCCAGGAAGTAGAGACCGGAGGAGGGAGCAGGGTGAGTAGGACTTATTTTACTATTTTATACCAGTCTGAGCTTTTTTTTAAAAAAAGTTTTTATCAGCCAGACAATCCCATAAACATAAAACTTGGAAATATTCCATAGGGTATGTTGTACAGAATTGTACTATAAGTGCACAGGGTGCACCACCAATAGGGAGGCAGCAGAAGGGCCATGGGGAATGAGAGCTTTCATTGTGGCAAAGGGATTAGGTTAAGAAATTGGCATTGGGGAAGGCGCCGTTTCAGTTTTCGCCTCAGGAAGCAGAAAGGCTAGGTGCATCCCTGTAAGTACAGCAGGGTTAGTTATTATACTTTCTATTTTGTTTACATCACCTCAAGTGAGGTGCCCATGACAAACAGGAGATCTGCCCTGGGA
The DNA here is from genome assembly GCA_900303285.1 of Rhinella marina. NCBI lineage: Eukaryota > Metazoa > Chordata > Amphibia > Anura > Bufonidae > Rhinella > Rhinella marina. The sequence continues at coordinate 356,178 of ONZH01015132.1, forward strand.
AAATCAGTCAGGTGGAGGAAGAAACGGGCAGGTAGCTGCTCTCCAAAAAATACGATGTCGGGTTTGATGAGACCGCCACAAGCTGAACAGCGAGGAACTTGCGACTTTATTACCGCATCCTATAAAAATGCAAAATAAATAAATAAAATGATTAATGCTAAGCAAAGTTTTCACAAATTTGATTTAGTGAACTTTGATTTGTTACGAAGTAGTTCATCATGAATTGCATTCCATTGTAGGTAGCCCCCCCCCAGTCATGGAACACCTCAGATTCCGTGTTCAGTGCTGATTGTGGCATCTGAGAGTCACATTGAGGCCTTTCAGGGGTTAAAAAAATACAATACAAACTCACCTCATCCATTTGATAGCGGAGAGGCCATCGCGGCCATCTTGATTAAAGAAAACACGCCAAATCTCTCGCGTGCGGAATTGATGATGTCACCTCGTCACCACACTGGCCGGGAGCGGTGACAACATCACTGATGACATCACGGCCGCATCGATAGCCTCTCCGTGAACAAATGGATGAGGCAAGTTTTTTTTTTTTTTACCGCCATTTCAGGAAAAATGGATTCGTTACCACAAAGCACCAAGAAATTCGAATTTGTGGCGAATTGAATTTTTCCTGAAATTTAGATCGAATTCCACTTCATTAATTTTGATTCGCTCAAGACAAAAAATAATAAATAATAAAAATGTCATAATGTGATGTGAACCAGTAAAGACAAAGAGGGAGATTTATCAAAACTGGTGTAAAGGAAGAGCTCCTTTGGTCGGTTGCTATGGGCAACTAAGCAAGTTTTCCTTTACACTAGTTTTAATAAATCTCCCCCATAACATCCAAAAATGTGCGTTGTCAATCCCTTCATCATCGCCACTTACACAGAAGGTTTCTCCAGGGTACTGTTTAAGGCACATGGTACACGTGGATGATGCAAATGTGCCATGGGCTTCTACCAACTTCTCAGCAGGAATGCCCGCAGCTGAAAAACCAAAAACTAAGATAAGTACATTCCATAACCACTGAGGGCGACAGTGTGTAAATCCATTGCTATGTAGAGAACTGACAAGAGTCCTTCAACCCAGAAACATTGTGATAATATACATTCTGTTTTTAATTTTTTTTAAACTTTTTTATTTCCAAAAACGTCAATGCAAACTCAATCTCAAAGAATATGTTGAGACAGAACAAAAATGAACTGCTAGGTTTACTCTGATCCTACACTGTGGTGGACCCCTTGTCAAGAAGCCTTGGAGGACAGTTTATCAGGCCCCGCACTGCAGTATTCTGGCTTCTAAAAAGTCATAGGGGTTCTGAGACTTTTTTGGGTTAGTTAGAGTTTGTGACATTTTGCATTTTTACACCGTTCACTCCAGTTCTGAAAGTGGACATGGTTTGCTTATCAAGCTGATTTAGGGCAGGTTTATCAACGACAACTTTTTGAAATGTCACAAAATTGATCACATTCTTACTTCAGCTGAAGGGGCAGTGAAGAAAGTGGAGTCTTAAGACAGAAATGACTGATACAGACTTTGGCAAAACTACCTAAAATAAATGTAGACTCAACTCCTCGCAGGGGTGGACTGGCCATAGACCCTACGGTGAAATTTCCCGGTGGGCCAATGCCCAGAGGGACACCTAAACCCTCCTTTTGGCCAAAAGCCAGGTATAAAAAGATCTGCTGCTCTCAGCATTCATTGATTTAGGTATTATTTTGTGCTACACTGTGGTATCTGGGGCCACTTTTAGAATTTTTTCCAGAGACACTTTAAGTTCCCAGTCCGCCCCTGCCTCCTTGGCTTCTTCCTGCATTGCGCTTAAGTCCTCACCGCTGCTCTTTGTTTTTCTGGCTGTAGCGGGGATGTTCTTTGCAGACAGGTAACTGCAGCAGCCAATCTCTGGCTTCAGCAGGGATGTCCCATGCACGGCTGAGGCCAGCGATTGGTTGCAGCTGTGACTTGTGCGCCGAACATCACTGCCGCAGCCAAGATGATGATGGCAGCTGCGGGAGGACTGTAGCATGTTGCTCAAAGAAACAGCAGGTGATTATCCATTCATTTATAATTTTAGGATATTTACAGGGGTTGCCTGGGTTTTTATACTTCTTGGACGACCCCTTTAAAGATTTCCATCATCGTAATTCTTCCCTCTTGAGTATTAATACAAAACAAGATGCAGTGTTGTCACAAAAAGACAAGATCCCAGTCCTCCAGGTTACCTTGGTTTTACTGATTTTGAGAAACACGCTTAAAAAAAAAATAATCTTGTAAAAAAAATGCTAATTTTTCATGCCCGTTTTACACATTTTGTATGACAAAAAAACACATGGACTTACTTGTTTTTTTTTCTGCTTCCTATTCATTTCAATGGGAGATCTAGCGCTGATTCTGCCCCAAGATAGGGCGCACTGCTTCTTTTTTCCACATGTAAAATTTAAGCAGGTGCCGCTTCCCATCGAAATGAACGGGAAGGTGTTTTGAGGCATTTATTTGGAACTGATTTTGAGGCAGAAACGCTCCAAAATCAGCGCTAAAAAACTCAGTGTGAACTGGCCCGTAGGGTGCGATCACACCTAGATTTTTCTGCATTTTTGCATTTTAGTGGCTTTTTTGCATTGGTTTTGATGTGTTTTTTTTTTTGTTGTAAAAATACCAGCTTCATATGTTAGTTGAAGATCTATGAGAAATATAAAACGTAGTTGTTTTTGTTCCTGATGCTTTTGTTCGTTAGGTGGCTTTTTTTTTTTGGTCTTTCTTGCTTCTCTTAAAAAAAACAAAACATGGAGCTCTAGGTAATAAAATGCTGGTGCTAAATTCATGTGTGTAAGGCCTCTTTCATACGAGTGTGACGGATTAGGTCCGGATACGTTCAGGGAAACTCATCATTTTACAAGCAAGTTCAGTCAGTTTTGTCTGCGATTGCGTTCAGTTGTTCAGTTTTTTCCGCGCGGGTGCGATGCGCTTTGATGCGTTTTTCATGTGCGTGATAAAAAACTGAAGGTTTACAAACAACATCTCTTAGCAACTATCAGTGAAAAACACATTGCAAAAAACGCATCACACTGCATCCGCACTTGCATTCACTTCAATATAGAACATGCTGTGTTTTTACGCAACGTAGAACTGATGCATGAAAAAAAAAAACGCTCATGTACATAGGACCATTGAAATGAATGGGTCCGGATTCGGTGCAGGTGCTATGCGTTCACGTCACGCATTGCACCTGCACAGAAAACTCGCTCGTGTGAAAGGGGCCGAAGGATCCAAAGCCAGGGTGCTCCAGCTCCTCACCTCTCTCCAGTCCATCGATGTTCTGCGTGTAGAGACGTAGCAATAATCCTTTGTCATGGAGAAGGCGTAGAAAGTAATGCGCTGAATTGGGATGATGACGCCCTGGGAGCAGCTCTTGAGAAAGGCGCAAAAAGGGACTGGGTTCATGTAAAAAGTAGCTCAGATCAAATATAGCTTCAGGGTATGGGAGGGAATAATCCTGCAATTTACTGTACAGTCCACTAGTGGGAGACCTGGAGCAAGACGGGAAAAAAATGAGATAAAAGGTTAGTTAGATCCACCATAGATCATCTACAAGCTATTAATGATCTGAACAACAACAACACATGTAATACATTTATATAGACAACCAGAATCATTTCTCAGAGCTCAGCAATCAGTTACTTTGTGTGGAGAACAAAATATTAAAGGGCGTCTGTCAGCAGATTTGTCCCTATGACACTGGCTGACCTGTTACATGAGCACTTGGCAGCTGAAGACATCTGTGTTGGTTCCATGTTCATATGTGTCCGCATTACTGAGAAAAATGATGTTTTATTATATGCAAATGAGCTTCTAAGAGCAACAGGGGCGTTGTCATTACACCTAGAGGCTCTGCTCTCTCTGCAACTGCCGCTTCCTCTGCACTTTGATTGACAGGACCAGGCATGATGTTTTTACTGATTGGCCCTATCAATCAAAGTACATAGGGTGCGGCAGTTACAGAGAGAGCAGAGCCTTTAGGTGTAATGACAACGCCCCCGTTGCTCTTAGAGGCTCATCTGCATATAATAAAACATCATTTTTCTCAGCAATGTAGACACATATGAAGATGGGACCAACACAGATGCCTTCAGCTGCCAAGTACACATGTAACAGGTCAGCCAGTGTCATAGGTACAAACCTGCTGACAGATGTCCTTTAAAGTGCCAGTATTCATGATATGTTTATTAGATATTACTTATATTGTGCTGACGTAGGGAAAGTTATAAAGACTGGTGTTTCTTTCATATTTTAACAGTTTTTAAACGACTACCTGTATCTGAATACTTTTGTAATTACATGTAATTAAAAATTTATTATAGCCATAGTTATTCAATAACATCAGTCTGTATAGCGCCACCTGCTGTTTGATCTTTTTCTAATTTTTCTGCTCACCTCACTGTGGTGGTCGCATGCGCTCAGTTACATCCTTTAACTGTCAGCAGCCCTATTTCCTGTTAGAAGCTGTGAAATTATAGGGTGAAAGTTGTAGCAGAAAGGACACACCCCCTGAGAAAAGACACACCCCCTGAGCTGCCAGTTTAAAATAAATCTAGCAGAGCAACTGGAGCAATGACTGTGGAGATCTCTGGATCCATGTGAGGTACAGGGCTGGTTCTAGCTTTGTTAGAAAGAGATTGTTATGTGCTATATGATTTCTGACCTGTCTGATCATGGGATAACCCCTTTAATAATTTTGGTACAGCTCGGGAGATCCATGCGCTAGAAACTGACATCTGCGCTCCTAGCCTGGTGTAAACCAGCAATAATTTGTAAATTTTTGCTCAAAAGGAGCTTGATAATGTCCCCTCACTATGTAGCAAAGGATGCGGTTTCCCATTCCCTAGGAGGATCAGAATGTAATGTCTATATCACACTTGCACCAGGCTCCATATTTTCTTATATTTACCTGAAATCCGGAATCCCACTGTCCGTACTGATACCAGCTCCAGCCATGACTAATATACGGCGGTAAAAGCCCTCCTTTATTTTCTCAGCCACATCAGTGATGGACAGAGAGCTGCTCTTCGTGCTGTGAGCTCGCACCCAGCTGTGAGAAAGCACAGACTGAGATGAATTCTGGTACAATATACACTTCACATAATATATATTCTGTATAGCGCCACCTGCTGTTTGCTTTTTTCTTATTTCTTTGTCCTGCTCACTGAGAAGGTTGCACATGCTCAGTTTCATCCTTCACTGCCTCCTGAGCTGTGATAGGAAGAGCTGAGACACGCCCCCTGAGCTGCAGCAGAAAAGACACTCCCCTGAGCTTCCAGCTTGATATAAATCTACTAGCGCAATGAATGAGAAGATCTCTGGATCCATGTGAGGTACAGGGCTGGTTCTAGCTTTGTTAGAAAGAGATTGTCATGTCCTATATGATGTCTGATTTTCATTTTTACATTAATCATGGGATAACGCCTTTAAATATCAGGGGGAATTTAACAAAGCCACAAAAGTGGCACCACAAAAAGTGGGTTTAAAAAGTTGAGACTTAATTTGTAATTTTTCTAAAGTGTCTAGAAATGTTGGGGGGGACTGTTGCAGATGGAGGGCAAGAGATGTGCCCTGAGGATAGGTCAGCAATATCAAATCGGCGGGGGGTTCTACTCCCCCCTCCAAGTAAGTTTTATATTTGATAACCCAGAGCATTTGATAATCCAGCATCTGGAATGATGGAATCTTACAGTACATGCTACTTGCCTTGGACGTGAGTGAAGTCCAGATTTGCATCCATTGAGCAGCGATGTTCTGTGCCCACCAGAATGTGACGGCAGCTGCAATGGGCTGTCATGGATCTTTCGCACTGAATGAAAGAGTTAAAGATTAAAACGGTCCTGACATAACGACCTGAGGACCTGGCTGGTTTCTGTGACACGCTGGGGGTCATTTATTGCAGTGCTTTGTGCCTGTTTTAGTCAAATTTTTCCTATTTTGTCTAGATTTTATAGCACATTTACTAATGAAAGTACGCCTGCTTTGTAGGCATTTGCACCTCTTTTATGAAGTTTCAGTTTTAGACTAACTCTGGTGGCGTTTATTTTTGTGCTTTTTTAGGTCTATTTATGTAGGAGCCATTTTTTATGCATGCATTAGGACCAAAACATTCTAATTTTTTACTCCACTCCGGGGATCATGTATTTTTACGCGTCTGCTTTGTGTTAGATAGGGCGACAATTTTATTAAAATGCGCCTTTTCACAAACATACGTGTATGGCTGCGACTTTACATATCTAATATGCGACTTTTAAACTAATAGACCACTTTTTATATATAATTTGCAACTTTTTATTTCTAATTTGCAACTTTTTATATATAATATGCAACTTTTTATATCTAATTTGCAACTTTTTGGCTGCTCTTTTGCACCCAATTCATGCACCAACCAACGAGCAGTCTAACTGCACATGATCCACCTGCGTCCTGACAAATACAAAGATGCATCGCCTCATTCATCACCTGCAGTGCGACTTATAAATACCACCACACCGGACTGATCGCACTCTAAAAAACAGACGAGCGTGATAAATAACCCCCGCTGTCTTCACATATTTCAGGAATATTGGGAATCGCCCTTACCTCTCTGTAGTTGTGATGATGCCACCAGAACCATCTTCTTAATAGACGATTGGTAGGAAACACACAGCAGAGCCATGGTATCTCACCCTGAGACTGTGCACTATACCCTAAACTTTGTATATGTCTGCAAAATAAAGCCGTATAGCTGCTTGCTGTGAATATACGTACATATAACGGTGCCTAGCAGGTGACAGGCATCAGCCACTGCGGGGGAAATCTGTGCTGAAGTCTGGCATGAAACCTATGCATGGAGCTAGTACATGTTCTGTGCTCTGCATGTTTCCTGTGCTGGGTTGTCGTGTGTCAGCCGCCTGGGTCCTCCTCCTTGTGTACACACGCCAATAGGCTCCCAGTCCAGTCAGTCTGGTGGGCGTGTCCTCTGGCAGCTCTAACCTTGACAGCAGGCTGCCTTGTTTAACCTCTGTGCTGCTGGAAGAAAACAACCAGATGGACGGCTGCCATAGCGCCTGGGCACGTCTGTCAAACTAATCGAAATGTGGGGGAGATTCATCAAAACTGGTGTCAAGTAGAACTGGCTTACTTGCCCATAGCAACCAATCAGATTCCACCTTTCATTTTCCAAAGGAGCTGTGAAAAATGAAACTTGGAATCTGATTGGTTGCTATGGGCAACTAAGCCAGTTCTACTTCACACCAGTTTGACAAATCTACCCCAGTTTGTGTGAGCGAGGCCTTTAGGTTCACTTACCTGTAGGCTGATATAGTATGTTTCTGTTCAATGACAGCAAGTGCAGAAATGAGATGTAAAGTAAGGCCTGTTTCACACTTGCGTTGTTGTTTTCTGGTATTGAGATCCGGTAGAGGACCTCAATACCGTAAAAAAAAAAGTTTCCGTTTAGTCCTAATGCATTCTGAATGGGAAAAGATCAGTTCAGGATGTCTTCTGTTCCGGCAGCATTCCGTTTTGTGACCGGAAACTGCTGCTATCTGTGGTTTTGTGCCCGTCATTAAAAACGGATCCATCACTGTAAACAATGTGGTGTCGGACCCACTTTTTTTTTCAGAAGCCACCCACTGACTTTCAATGTATTTAGTGACGGATCCGTCTTTTTCTGTTTTGATTTCACACAACTGGATCCTGGCAGAACGGATGCCTCCTGATGTGCAAAATCAAAACGAATGCGTATAATTCCGGTATTGAGATCCTCTGCCGGATCTCAGTACCGGAAATAACAATGCAAGTGTGAAAGTAGCCTAAATTCGTCAATGCCTGAATTGCTGAGAAAAATGATGTGGTAATTACTGCAATTGAGCCCCAAGGAGCAACGGGGGCGTCACCATTACACCTAGAGGCTCTGCTCTCTCTGCAACTGTCACACCCCTTGCACTTTGATTGACAGGACCAGGCAACATCATCACACCTGCCCTTGACTTTTCCTAAAGTCAATCAAAGTGCAGGGTACAGTCACACGGTCAGGTTTCCTGATGCAGTTTTGAAAACCAAAACCAGGAATGAATTAAAAAAAGGAGAAGTTGTATCTGTCCTTTATACTTTCACTACTTTTATGATCCGCTCCTGATTTTGGCTTCTAAAACTCTATCAGGCACCTGACCGTGTGGTCGTACGCTTAGACTCTGGCCTTGGTCTTTCTTTGCATTACATGTGTCTGTAAACAGAGTACACTGCCATTTGCTGTTACGGTATTTTCAGACCATGTTCACACAGCAAAATTCACAGCATATTTTAGTATGTAAAACAGCGGTTACAATCGTATTGTGCTTCAAAAACTCTTTAAAAAAACTTTCTACTGCTTTCAAAGAAAAATACACTCTATAGTTCACACGGGCGCACGCTTCTGTTTTGTCCCCATTCATTGTCAACAGAACGGAGTGCTCCAGAATGCATTCCGTTTCGTTCTCATACCGGAGAGCAGCATGCTGCAATTGGTTTTCCGTCCTGGGATGCGAAGCAAGACGGATCATGACCCAGAATGCAAGTCAATGGGGACGGATTCGTTTTCTCTGACACTATCTGACACAATAAAAAACGGATCCGTCCCCCATTGACTTTCAATGGAGTTCATGACGGATCCGTCTTGGGTATGTTAAAGATAATACAACTGGATCCATTCATAACGGATACAGACGGTTGTATTATCAGTAGCGTTTTTGCTGAACCATGACGGATCCAGCAACAACGCTAGTGTGAAAGTAGCCTAAGGCCAGCTTTCATAGACGGTCAGAACCATTTTTCTATCTGCTACCAATCCCAAGATAATAGCAGCTAAAGCAGCCCTCCCCTCTTCAGTCTGGTTTGCTTTGGGCACTTGGGAGCTATTTTCCAGCAGAATAAAAGTGTTTTTCCTGAACATGTAATACACACACACAGTGCACACAGGTATGTCTGGGATGTGACATGTAATACACACACACAGTGCACACAGGTATGTCTGGGATGTGACATGTAATACAGACACACAGTGCACACAGGTATGTCTGGGATGTGACATGTAATACACACAGTGCACACAGGTATGTCTGGGAGGTGACATGTAATACACACACACAGTGCACATAGGTATGTCTGGGATGTGATATGTAATACAGACACACAGTGCACACAGGTATGTCTGGGATGTGACATGTAATACAGACACACAGTGCACACAGGTATGTCTGGGATGTGACATGTAATACAGACACACAGTGCACACAGGTATGTCTGGGATGTGACATGTAATACAGACACACAGTGCACACAGGTATGTCTGGGATGTGACATGTAATACAGACACACAGTGCACACAGGTATGTCTGGGATGTGACATGTAATACAGACACACAGTGCACACAGGTATGTCTGGGATGTGACATGTAATACAGACATACAGTGCACCACAGGTATGTCTGGGATGTGACATGTAATACAGAGACACAGTGCACACAGGTATGTCTGGGATGTGACATGTAATACACACACACAGTGCACACAGGTATGTCTGGGATGTGATATGTAATACACACACACAGTGCACACAGGTATGTCTGGGATGTGACATGTAATACACACACAGTGCACACAGGTATGTCTGGGATGTGACATGTAATACACACACACAGTGCACACAGGTATGTCTGGGATGTGACATGTAATACAGACACACAGTGCACACAGGTATGTCTGGGATGTGACATGTAATACACACACAGTGCACACAGGTATGTCCGGGATGTGACATGTAATACACACACAGTGCACACAGGTATGTCTGGGATGTGTCTGCAATCTTCTGTGGGGCACTGCTCTTAGTTATATAGGTGATAATAAGGTGAAAGACTCTCTTTAAACTGTGATAGCAGTGGAGCACCTATAATGGAAGCAGGAGAAGCAGTTGCTATGGGGCCCAGTCAGTTCTAGTTATGCCACTGACTGATAGCGGTAGAATTGGAACAGTAGGAGAACAAAAAGTAGCAATCTGGCCTCCTTGGGGCTTATTTACCAACCTTTTATGTCTTTGGTGTAAAAATGTCACCTGTCCCCTTTAATTGAAACTTTTTGAATATTTAATTGCCTGAGTTCGACAAATAAGAGTGTCGAGGCTGTGGTGTCGACATACTGGGCTTCAGGCCGGAACCAACAAATTTACCAACATTTATGCCTGGAAACAGAAGTAAGTGTTGGCAAAAAAACTACTCCAGCCACTCCAACAGTCTGCTGAAGACACACGCCTCATCATAAATTAGGCACAGAAGGGGAGTAAAATACTGGTGTAAAAAGCCAGTCTTTGATGACCCCCATGCGTGCAGTACTAGTAATTTATTACTGAAGATAACAGTGCAAGATCCTGGTGACAGGTCCTCTTTAAAGGGTTATTCTCATCTTAGACAATGGGGGCATATCGCTAGGATATGCCCCCATTGTCTTATAGGTCCTGCACCTATATCAAGAACGGAGCCCCCAAAGTAAAGGAGGGCACACTGCGCATGCGCAGCCGCCTTCTATTCATTTCTATGGGGCCGGCAAAAATAGCCGAGCGCTGGCTCAGCTATTTCCGTCGGCTACATAGACATGAATGGGAGCAGTGACCGCGCATGCGCGGTGTGCTCCCAATCATTTCTGTGGGAGCAGCAGGGAGCTGCGCCTGGTGGTGGCCGGACCCTGAGAAACCCGGGGTCCTCCAGGTGCAGTGTTCCCCCCTCCAATCTCGATACAGGTGCGGGTCCCAGCGGTATATCCTAGCGATATGCCCCCATTGTCTAAGACGAGAATACCCCTTTAAGTCTTGGCGCTACTGAATGCAGTTTTATTGCTTTTTTGCCACAATGAGTATGTCTGTATGGTTGCATAAATCGTTTGGGCATCACCCAGTGTATCCATATTATAATCCACCATTGCTAACCACGTCACCACATAGAATGACCACATCAATTACCACTCAAATCCAGGAGCTGATAAGTAATGATGAATTTATGAAAACCCATGCAAGACACGGGAAGAAATAGAAACTCCTTTCAGATGTTGTCCTGGGCAGATTGAACAGAGGACCCCAGCGCTGCAAGGCCACAGTGCAGTACACCGAGCCACCGTGTTGCCCGTCAGACCAAGATGGATGATAGTCAAACCGATGAGGATTCTTGAGGATCATCAGGATTAGATCTTCATAACTGAGGATTACGATGATGAGAGAGATGTTTTGGATGAGGAGGAAGATATTTATGATGAGGATGAAGATGAAGACGTCGACGAAGATGATGAGGATGATATCGATGACATCTGCTATGAGGAAATGAACTGAGGTTCAATGACGGAAATGTCTACTTTATATCTCTATATGGTGTCAAGAAGCCATCTCCAACTTGTGGTCCTCCAGCTGGTGTGAAACAATAACCCTCAGCATGCTACAACAGCCAGATGCTAAGAGTAAGGGTACCAGGGGCGTAGCTATAGGGGGTGCAGAGGTAGCAGTCGCTACCGGGCCCAGGAGCCTGAGGGGGCCCAAAGACCCTTGTGCCGCATAAGAAGACACATAAAGTACTGAGGGAAGGGGGGCCCAAGCTGAACTCTTGCACCAGGGTCCATGAGCCTTTAGCTATGCCCCTGAAGGGTAAGTATACATGGCGATTTTGGGTGGGACATGTGTCATGCTCCTAAGTATTACAGTGTACCGGGGCAGCCATAGAAATGAATAAGGTTGCAGCACGACTCGCATGCTTGCCACAACTGCTACCCCAGAATTGCAAAAAAATCCAACACTGCTGGAATTTTTGCAATTCTGGGGTCGAAGTGGCAGCAAACTCATTTTTACGACTGTCCAGCTACACTGCGATACTTGGGTGTGCAACACGAATTGCGCCCAAAATGGACATGCCCTTACAGCTTCACAAATGCCACAGGTTGGAGACCATTATTATAAAGAGCAATATGTTCCTCACAAGATCTGGATGTGACACGAGCACTACTAGAAGTCATACCAGGCATTAAGATTTAGGAGAACTCACCGGGACTTGTAGGACTCTTATCTTTCTGGGTGGTACGAAGCAGTGGGAAGCCGATCTTACTTGATGTTGTAGCTGTCTCCTCCTGTCGCTGGTGTATGAGAAGCCCCAGAAGATCTTCTGACCTTCAGGTGTTATGGGAGGTTTCTGAGCTTCTCGTTGTGACAGGAAATGTCCCACAGGAATGCAGTAACTGGGATTCATGACCAGTGACTGCGGTACAGAAATACAATGGAGTTTAGAAAATCATCTCCCCTATGTAATTACTTCACCTCACAAATGTATGGACACAAGGAAACGCTCCGGGTCGTGAAGCATCTGCTATAGGTTCTATACCATCCCCCTCCCACCCAATATCCTACCTAGCCCTGATATCCCTGGTACTTACTGGTTCCATATCAAATGGAGGTGATATTTTTCTGGCTTCTAGCCTCACCCAGTCAATTGGAGCAAAAAATGGATGCTTCCTTATTTTGGTGCCAAATGCCAGGCGGGTCTTGCCATTTTTACACAGGAGCTGATGAAAAAAAAATATAAAATTCAGGAGAGTGAGGACATCAGAAAAGAAAGAGGTCAATGTTTATAAAGTGTTCATCCTCAGGTAATGAGTCTTTGCCGTTTGTTGTATTCTCCTTGTATTATGGTTGTGGCAGGAGAGGAACCATCAGTGTAGTGGACCTATGTATTATAACACCTGAGATCAGGGGCGTAACTACAAGAGCGGCAGACCATGCGACTGCTATGGGGCCCAGGGCAAGAGGGGGCCCAGTCTTAGTTGGGATTATCTCCTCTTCTACTGGAGGTGAAAACTTGCTCAGGACTCTACCCTCTAAAGGAACAACTTTTAGCAAATGAGGCAGTGGAAAAATGGCCCAAGGGTCATTGAAAAGGGTTCAGGTGGAAACCCTTCTGTCCTGTGTGGGGGGCCTGGTTTGACCATTGCTATGGGGCCCGTACTTCTCTGTGTACGCCACTGCCTGAGATTATATGATCTACTCACCTGGTCTATCACATCTTTCAGATGTGGGGAGAGCTCCTCAGGGTAAGCCGGGGGTTTATGGAAGACTGACCACATTAATGTTGGACAGTCATCCCCACTGTAAAAGGGATAGTTCCCAGTCGACATTTTGTACATGAGGACTCCCAGTGAAAACCAGTCGACGGCCGCATCATACGAATCCTGGCTAAAGACCTGTGAGCCCATCAAATGAGAGAGAGAAAAGTTATTCATGGAAAATATAGATTTGGCAGAACAAAATGGATGTGCTGTTCTGGGACGTTCATCATCCTCTGCACCTAGTGAATCCTTATCACGAAAAACATGGCGCCACAACGGTCCATAGGTTCTGTCTGGTATTGCAGCTCAAATACCAATACAATACCAAGCACAATCCTGTGGATGGGTGTGGTGCTTTGTGTTGAAGAAAGCAGCCATGTTCTTCTAATTCTACACAACACCTTCAATCAGAAGAGGAGGAACTTGACCCTCACCTCAGGAGCTATATACTTTTCAGATCCAACACATCCTGAGGCTTTATTATCTTCAGTCACGTTGGTCGCACAGAGGCCATAATCTCCAATTTTAATGTGGCCCGTGCTGTCCAGAAAGATGTTCTCTGGTGAGATGTCCCTGAAGGGTAGATAAAAGATTTAAAAAATGCAAACACTGAATGGATATTAATATATAATGTGCTAAACATAAAGCCAAATTTTATCACTTCATTACCGGTGAATGATCCCTATCGTGTGAAGATACTGGAGCCCACAGATGATTTCTGCTGTAAGAAATCTGATGGGGTAAAAAAGTAAAAAAAAAAAAAAGAGAAAAACATTTAATAGGAGACATCACAACATTCTCCCAGACTATACTCCAACAATCATAGACCTATGTATAAGAATCTGTCTACAGAGTAGGGTTAATCAATACTTTTGTCCCAGTATCAATACAATACCAGGATTTGCCTATTACCGATTACCTACTGTGCAGCCTAGTATCAGAGAACATGGTGCGCGCTGCTCTCAGCGTGCTCCACGTTCCCTCAGCAGCACAGGGGAGAAGGAAGCAGTCTGTCACTTCCCCCTGTGCTGCTGCTGCCGCTGCCACCAATGTGAGAGGAGGGGGCGGAGAAGGGGAGGGGCTGTGGCCGCTGCGCCACCAATGAACATTACTATCATTTAATACAAGTGCAAGAGCAGGTGCCGGCGCAGAATCACATAGCCTGCACCCAACCTGTAAGAAAGGGAGCTGCGATCAGCGGCAGTTAACCCCTCGGCACCTGACGGGTTAACTGCAGCGTATCGCAGCTCCCTGTCATGGGTGCCAGCTATGTGATTCTGCGTCGGCACCCGCTCCTGCACTTATATTAAATGATAGTAAGGTTCATTTAGTGCGCCCTCCCTCCCCCTAAACTCCCCAGTATTAAATCATTGGTGGCGCAGTGCACCCCCCCAACTCGCCAGTATTAAATCTTGGGGGCGCAGTGCGCCCTATCCCCCCCAAGCCCCCAATATAATAAACATTGGTGGCAGTAAAATATTAAGTTTAAATTCCCCCTTCCCAATTTTACATATAAAATATATAAACAATAAAGAAATAAACATATTAGGTATCGCCACATCCGAAAAGTCCAAAGTATTAAAATATTTACAAATATCTCCTACGCGGTGAACGCCATAGCAGAATAAAATAAATAAATAAATAAAAACTGCACGATTCGCCATTTTTTTAGTCACCTTGTTCTATTATGGGCTCAACGTTTTATAAAATGCGAAATGCACGCGGCTTTTTTAGGTGTTTTTATTTTTTTCGCGTGGTATCGAATGGTATCGAGTATCGCAATCCTTTTTTATGGTATCGAAACCAAATCAAAATTTTGGTATCGTGACAACCCTACTACAGAGAATCTACCGGACCAACATAGAAAAGGGAACAACATGAGGGGATGTTATATCAGAATAGTCCATCACACCCCCCAAACAACTGGCAGACCCCCATACAGGCTACACCTATAGTCCTGCAGTCAGCCTTACCTGGTGGTGCTGGTATCTAATGGGGCCCTGGCTGCCATGAAACCGTTCAGGTCCCCTCCACGCAGGTACTCCATCACATAACATAAGTAATCCTGTGCAAGAGAAAAAAGTCATCAAAAATTGTTTGGTTTGTAAAATATGTTATATGTTAATTCACATAAAGGGGCGTGGCTTACTGAGATAGGGGCGTTTCTAGTGTCCTGTTGTGAACTGCCCCTTTAAGAGACATTAGGTAATGTCTGTCCTTTCAATGTGTATATGACCCCCCATTTGGACTGTGAATGGGATTCTATAGTACACATGGGTTATGGGCTGTGAGGATTCCATAATGCATGAGGGCTGATCACTTACGGCTGTCTGGAAGGTGGCGTACGAGAAGGTCAGGAATAGGCTACCCCCGGCCAGCTCCAACACCCGTTTTTCATTCATTGCTCGTTCTATGCGGTTGTTTTTCAGTAGTGGGCGCTTTTTCACCACTTTCACCGCCACTTGAAGTCCTCTGGCAGGATCTGAGGCCAGAAATACCTAAATAAGAGACAGAAGCAAGACACGTGAGAAAATATCCACGGGGGTGGGGACAAAAAGCTCCATATACAGAGAATATCACTAGTAGAACAAAGATGGATTACCTAAACTACGGTTCAGCAATCTTCAGCACCCCAGCTGTTGTGAAGCTACGACTCCCAAGATGCTCATAACTGAACAACTGAACACAACTGAACATGTGTGCATGCTGGGAATTGTAGTTACACGACAGTTGGAGCGATGGGGCTTGCTAATCCTTTATCTAAGGAGATAAACACACAAACCTTCCCAAAAGATCCTTGTCCAAGTTTCTTGTGGAAGATGAAGCTATCCAAGGACAGTGGCTTTGAGATGTTATGTAGAAGGGTGGATGAGTGGACTGTACCATTCTTGATTTTTTTATAGGATAGACCGAACCTTTCACCTTTGGAGGCACAACCTTGATGTTTTATCTCCTCTACCTCAGATATTGTCCTTTTGATGTTATTCGCCTCCTCATTGGTTTTTCTGGGTTTCTTTGTGGAAAAGATTTGAGATTTGGCCAAATGCTCTTCTACGACGTTGCGCCTCCTCTTCCTACTTGGAGCCTCATCTCTTATGCTTGATCCTCTGATCCGCATTATTCCCCTTTCATTTCTGGGGGGATGTGAGGCCGCCACATTCAGCCCAGCAGTTGTTTCATTGGGCTGGTGCCTCCTTGTCTTGAGGTCCTCTCTGATGTTATGAGGGACACATTGAAGACTCATAGTCTTCTTAAAAATTCTGGTTCGAGCACTCATGCCGAACTGAAAATGCCAGACAAAAATTTGCCAAGCGCAAAAAAGAAAACCTACTACCAGACTTCGGTCGGCGTAGACACACAAGTGAGAGTCTGATTCTACAATCCTTAAGCCAGTGGACGATGACATCACAGAGCACGGTGACATCACTGTCAACCGCCATAATGGAATACAAGGGAGGTCAGTTGTTTACCCCGACAACCACCTGACATCATAAAGGAACACTCTGACATCATTAGCCACCTTCACAATGAGCTTAAGATGAAAAAATGCAATGTCAAAGGCTTAGACTTTATTATCGGGACGTTATACAGCATAAATATATTTCATATTTAATCTACTGCTATTTAAAGGGATTGTGTCACTTCAGCAAATGGCATTTATCATGTAGAGAAAGTTAATACAAGCCACTTACTAATGTATTGTGATTCTCCATATTGTCTCCTTTGCTGGCTTGATGCATTTTTCCATCACATTATACTCTGCTCGTTTCCATGGTTACGACCACTGCACTGCAATCCAGCAGTGGCGGTCGTGCTTGCACACTAAAGGAAAAAGCACTGGCCTATGTGCGATCCCTCAGTCCTGGCCACCAGAGAGGCTGCCGTTTTTAACTATAGAATGCAAGCACGACCACCACTGATGGATTTCAGGGTGGTCGTAACCATGGAAACGAGCAGTGTATAATGTAATGGAAAAATGAATCCAGCCAGCAAAGGAAGCAATATGGATAATAACAATACATTAGTAAGTGCCTTGTATTAAAGGGGTTATCCAGGTTCAGAGCTGAACCCGGAAATACCCATATTTTCACCCAGACACCCTGCCTGACAAGAACATTGAAGCATGCCATACTCCGATGCGCTCCGTTGCCCTGCGCTGGATCGCGCAGGGAAAGGGCTCTTTTATTTACAATAAAACACTGCCAGGTGGAGGCTTCCACCCGGCAGTATGTTCTGTGACGTCACCGGCTCTGATGGGCCGGCTTTAGCGCTACCCTAGCTGTTTTAAAGGCTAGGGCAGCGCTAAAGCCCGCCCATCAGTGCCGGTGACGTCACCGGCCTCACTGCTGAGTGGAAGCCTCCGTCTGGCAGAGCCCGGCTATGTTACCAGAACTCCACAAATTTCCCTGCGCAATTCAGCACAGGGCAAAGGAGAGCATCGGAGAATGAAATGGGGGCCTGGGTGAAATTCCTCTGCATAGTAACTGCTGTTTGCTGAAGAGAGACAACCTCTTTAATCAACTATGTCAGGGCAGGGGCTTTCCTGGCAGGTCAGGTGTGCCCTATGGAGGAATACAGTGTACACTGCACTGGGGGAGAGAATGGGACACCACATCATATGATGCACCATTTTCTCCAGATTTGTGCTAATTATTTTGATTGATGGTCAGACACAGGGGCGTAGACCCTACAGGGAAATTTCCTGGAGGGCCGATGCCCAGGAACCATTCGAGCCCTCCTCACCGCCACCAGCTGGGTACATAATGATCTGACGCTGTCAGCATTAAGGGCCATTCAGGCGCCGTAGGAATTGCAGATCCGCAAAAATGCGGATCCGCAATACCACGGATGTAGACCGGCGTGTGTTCCGCAATTTGCGGAACAAACAGCTGTGCACCCAGTTGAAAATGCCTCTTCTTGTCCACTATTGCGGACAAGAATAGGACATTTTCTATATCTTCTTGTGGAGCCGTGCCGGCCATTGAAGTGAACTTTTTGCGGAATAGGTGCGGACCAGTTCACACGGTCGTGAGAACGGGCCCTTAATGTGTTGACCCTGCCTACTTGTGTTGCCCTGCCTTCTGTCCACCTACAACATAAGGCCACTTATAGGGTGTTCTCCAGAACCACTTTAAGTTCCAGGTTCGCCCCTGGTCTTTTTGTGGCTTGACCGTGACTACTACTAATGTCAATTACAGAGGTCACGCCGTGTACCACTCCCCTGACCTGTGCGCCAAAAAAACATCTTTTTAAATTGTATGTCGTACTGATTCCTATTGTGTAATTGTCCTGGAGAAGAGGGCTCTCCGCCCTTGAAACGCGTTGACGTTTAATATATAGTTTATCTATACTTACCACGATAGAAGTTCCTGCTGGCAGCGCCAGAACAGCGGTTCCGTTTCTCCTTCTTCTCCCTTCTGCAACTCTATTAGTTAGGAGAATGTGGGGTAGGTAGTACTGTGAGGGGGCTCATCTAGTAGTCATAACTATGTGAGAGCCATCTAAAAGGGGCATACCCCTGGGGAAGAGAGGGCATCTAGAGCCCCTAACAGTGTGGAGGGCCATCTAATGGGGCATAACTTTGCGAAAGGGGCACTAAAGAGGGTAAAAATATGGGGGGGGGCATCACTGTGTGGAGTGCCATCTGGGGACATAATCTGTCACACTTCAAAGCTTTATTGTTCAGATGGAATATAAACATAATACGCGAGTTCAGGTAATTTGTCCCACGACAGCCCCTGTAGTTGCCAGCCATAGTAACAGTTGCTATGGCGGCAGAGAGGCTTGCCGCACAGAACGCCGGGAAATGTAGTTTATCGCCAATGCTTTACGACTCTGTGCAGCGGAAGTGAGTGTGCAGGTTGTTCTGACACTTCCGGTAGTGTCGGCCGGTGTTTCTTGCACGCTCTTTTTTTCTCGCCTTATCCAGATTTGTCAGCGAAATGAAAGACGTGACCGGCTTCCTCCAACAGCAGCAGAGTCAGAGCTCAACGCCAGAGACGGCGGCAATATGGCACCGGCTGGAAGAGCTGTACAACAAGAAGTGAGTGCAGGGTGACAGAGGCACAATGGCAGGCGCAGCAGACTCACACACACTGAGCTCGTTTATAAACGCTAGTGCAGACTAATGGCGTCCTTACGTAGCAGCCAATCGGAATCCAGCTTTTATTTTCCAGCACAGGTTAAGAGATGATAGCAGAGATCTGATTGGCTGCTGGGGGCCCTCAGTAAGTCTTCACTAATGAGACCTGTTCACTGTGTTCACACTGCTGCCATGTCTCCTTTTTATAAATGTAAGCCATGACGCTGGGCCCCAAGTCTCCGCTGGGCCCCTCATAGACATATCATGTGGTGGGTTTCCAATTACGTTTGTCATTTTGACAGCAAGAAGCGCTCTGCTCAGAAGTGACAAACCCTGTGGCACTCAAACTGTGGTGAAACTACAACTCCCAGCATGCACACTTGCTTAGCTGTTCTTGTAACTTCTGTAGAAATGAATGGAGCTTGCTGAGAGTTGTAGTCTCACAACAGCTGAGGTGGCTGACCCCTGGCCGTGCCCATGTGAACATAAGCTTATTGTGTCCTGGCATGACTTGGGTCACAACAGACGTGTTAATCTACTTAATGTCGTTAAAGTGTGATGTCATCGTGACATATCAAAGGTGGGTGGATGTCGGAGATCTGAGACCCCCACCGATTGCTAGAACGAGGAGAAGCGCTACACTTTCTAGTCAGTCTATCTCCTGCAATGAGGAGACAACGCTCTTCTCTCTCCTCCTCCTAGCGATCGGTGGGGCTCTCAGCGCTCGGACCTTCACTGATTAAAACCTCTGATGTGTTGCTATAACACGTTAAAGGGGTTGTGCAAGAATTGGGATGGATTTGGAAATCCCTCCCCCGATTTGGCCAGACCTGTAAAGGGAAGATGACTTACCTGCTTCCCGGCGCTGGCTCTCTTGATGTCAGCATCATTGGCCGCAGTAGAGACCAGTTCCTCTTGCGTTATGTGACTATTTGTCATGGCATAAGGGGAGCCAGTCACCGCCGCGGAAAGCCTGGAGGAGAAGGAGCAGGGAACCGGTGCCGGGAAGCAGGTCCGACCCAGTGGGAGACCCATTCTTTCACAGATCCTGTAAAGGGGTTTTCTAACTCCATGAAATTTCTGACAAATCACTTAAAATTATAAAACAAAAGGAGTAGGATGAGTGAATCGATTTGTCGAATTAGCAAGAGCGCCCACCTGCCTGTTGATTGACAGGGCCGGATGTCTCGCCAGTCCCCGACAATCTTGTACCTCCACAGTAGTGCTCCTCAACTCCGGTCCTCAGGGCCGACCTACCGGTCATGTTTTCAGGATTTCCTTAGTATTGAGCAGGTGATAGAATTACTGTCAATGTATCAGGACTAGAGATGAGCGAGCATGCTCGAGTGCCATTTTTGTGTATTTGCGTACGCATTGTAAAATTCGTACTCTAATCATACGCATATTTTAATCCATACGCAAATGCGTACGAATAGCGTACAAATTGAATTTGTACGCTATTCGTACGCATTTGCGTATAGATTAAAATATGCGTATGAATAGCGTATGAATTTTAAAATGCATACGCAAAAATGGCACTCGAGCATGCTCGCTCATCTCTAATCAGGACTTACCTCAGGTATTCATTCTGTCGGATATTCGCAAATCATGACTGTCGGAGTTGACTAGAGTTGAGTAACACTGCTATACAGGACAAGTGACTGTGCATGCGCCACCACACTTCCGGGTATTGATGCATGAACAGTCGCTGCTCAGGAAGCAGAGCCTCTGCACTTGTGCAACTACTCGGAGCGGCGACAGAGGCGCGAGATTGTCAGGGTCGGGCAAGATGTCCATCAAAAAGCAGGTGAACAGGTGAAGAACTCCTGCTAATTTGCTCATCCCTGAAAAGTAGTAATACTTGGCTTACCTATGACCTGCCACTCTCTTGCAAACACATCCAGCGCCCCCCCCCCCATCGGAGCCAATACATTCTAATACTGTATAGAACGCTTGCTTTGTACAGTATTAGAACGAAGTTTTATGCAAATTGACTTCAGATGTTTCATCCGAAGTTGATTCGCTCATCCCTAACCACAACCATTGCAACTGAGGTTTATCTTTCCAAAGATATCCCTGTCGCAATCGTCCGTTTTAGCATTATATTGTAAAATAATTCCTCTGTTACCTGAGAGGGGTTGGGCACTTGCACAGGCGAAGCAAACAACTGTGTACCTGCGCAGTGTAAAGTCTGTATTAGGCCCCCTTTCACACGGGCGATATTTCTGCGCGGGTGCAATGCGTGATGCGAACGCATCGCACCCGCACTGGATCCTGACCCATTCGTTTCAATGGGGCTTTTCACATGAGCGATGTTTTTCACGCATCAGTTTGCTGTTGCGTGAAAATCGCAGCATGTTCTATATTCTGCGTTTTTCACGCAGCCCTGGCCCCATTGAAGTGAATGGGGCTGCGTGAATAACTTGCGTGCGGATGGAATGCGTGATTCACTGATGGTTGCTAAGAGATGTTGTTTGTAAACATTCAGTTTTTTATCACGCGCGTGAAAAAACGCATTAAAACGCTTCGCACCTGCGCGGAAAAAACTGAATGAACGTACGCAATTGCAGTCAAAACTGACTGCGATTGCGTGCGGATGCGTGCGGATTTTCCGGAACGCATCCGGACTGAATCCGTGACGCTCGTCTTTTTGGCAGATAATCGCGAACAAGCATTCGTATGAATTCTCGTTAGCGATCATCTTGCAGTGTAATACTGCCGCCGATTGGGCAATCCACATCTTTTGACATGTTAAAAAATAATCATTTGCAGACGGCAGATCGTAGTGTCTAATAATGTTCTGCCACCGGCAAACCACTATACAGCATGGGGGAGAGCGATGGCATAACGATCGCTCCTCCTAATGCTGCGGAGGAGATCGCTGCATGTAATAGCAGCGGTCTCCTCCACTAGCGAGCAGGCGATTGCTTCCCTCCCGACAATCATCTGACACATTGGGCTGTGTAATACAGCCTTAGGCTTCATTCACACGAACGTATTTTTTTTCCATGTCTGTTCCGTTTTTTTGCGCATTGGATGAGGACCCATTCATTTCAATGGGTCCGCCAAAAACGCGGACAGCACACCGTGTGCTATCTGCATCCATATGTCCGTTCTGTAGCCCCGCAAAAAAATAGAACATGTCCTATTCTTGTCCGTTTTGTGATCCGCAAAAAAATGGATGCCATACAGCAGGATGCTTATGGCAGATGTAGAAAGCTTGATTCAGTAACCTTTGTGGATCTCGTTCACAGGCTCTGGCATCAGTTGACTCTTCAGCTTCTGGATTTTGTACAGGATCCTGAATGTGCGAAAGGAGATGGACTTATCAAAGTAAGTGTATACCTATCGGGGGGGCCTCTGGTACCATGAAACCAAATCCATAGTTAGAGGGAATTTAAAAATGGTTATACAGAATCATTTCACACAAAACTGCCTTTCTGCACGGCTCCCTCTGATGGAGATCTGCGCGGCTCCTTCTGATGGAGATCTGCGCGGCTCCTTCTGATGGAGATCTGCGCGGCTCCTTCTGATGGAGAGCTGCGCGGCTCCTTCTGATGGAGAGCTGCGCGGCTCCTTCTGATGGAGAGCTGCGCGGCTCCTTCTGATGGAGAGCTGCGCGGCTCCCTCTGATGGAGAGCTGCGCGGCTCCCTCTGATGGAGAGCTGCGCGGCTCCCTCTGGTGGAGAGCTGCGCGGCTCCCTCTGGTGGAGAGCTGCGCGGCTCCCTCTGGTGGAGAGCGCCGCGCGGCTCCTCTGGTGGAGAGCGCCGCGCGGCTCCCTCTGGTGGAGAGCGCCGCGCGGCTCCCTCTGGTGGAGAGCGCCGCGCGGCTCCCTCTGGTGGAGAGCGCCGCGCGGCTCCCTCTGGTGGAGAGCGCCGCGCGGCTCCCTCTGGTGGAGAGCGCCGCGCGGCTCCCTCTGGTGGAGAGCGCCGCGCGGCTCCTCTGGTGGGAGAGCGCCGCGCGGCTCCCTCTGGTGGAGAGCGCCGCGCGGCTCCCTCTGGTGGAGAGCGCGCGCGGCTCCCTCTGGTGGAGAGCGCCGCGCGGCTCCCTCTGGTGGAGAGCGCCGCGCGCTCCCTCTGGTGGAGAGCGCCCGCGCGGCTCCCTCTGGTGGAGAGCGCCGCGCGGCTCCCTCTGGTGGAGAGCGCCGCGCGGCTCCCTCTGGTGGAGAGCGCCGCGCGGCTCCCTCTGGTGGAGAGCGCCGCGCGGCTCCCTCTGGTGGAGAGCGCCGCGCGGCTCCCTCTGGTGGAGAGCGCCGCGCGGCTCCCTCTGGTGGAGAGCGCCGCGCGGCTCCCTCTGGTGGAGAGCGCCCGCGCGGCTCCCTCTGGTGGAGAGCGCCGCGCGGCTCCCTCTGGTGGAGAGCGCCGCGCGGCTCCCTCTGGTGGAGAGCGCCGCGCGGCTCCCTCTGGTGGAGAGCGCCGCGCGGCTCCCTCTGGTGGAGAGCGCCGCGCGGCTCCCTCTGGTGGAGAGCGCCGCGCGGCTCCCTCTGGTGGAGAGCGCCGCGCGGCTCCTCTGGTGGAGGAGCGCCGCGCGGCTCCCTCTGGTGGAGAGCGCCGCGCGGCTCCCTCTGGTGGAGAGCGCCGCGCGGCTCCCTCTGGTGGAGAGCGCCGCGCGGCTCCCTCTGGTGGAGAGCGCCGCGCGGCTCCCTCTGGTGGAGAGCGCCGCGCGGCTCCCTCTGGTGGAGAGCGCGCCGCGCGGCGCGGCTCCCTCTGGTGGAGAGCGCCGCGCGGCTCCCTCGGGAGAGCGCCGCGCGGCTCCTCTGGTGGGAGAGCGCCCGCGCCGGCTCCCTCTGGTGGAGAGCGCCGCGCGGCTCCCTCTGGTGGAGAGCGCCGCGCGGCTCCCTCTGGTGGAGAGCGCCGCGCGGCTCCCTCTGGTGGAGAGCGCCGCGCGGCTCCCTCTGGTGGAGAGCGCCGCGCGGCTCCCTCTGGTGGAGAGCGCCGCGCGGCTCCTCTGGTGGAGAGCGCCGCGCGGCTCCCTCTGGTGGAGAGCGCCGCGCGGCTCCCTCTGATCTAGAAACATCTTTCCTGCAGATTGGACTTCATGCACGATGTGGCAGGTTCTCTTTAAGCTTGCACATCACCTATGTACATAATCTTCTCACGTGTATCTATGACGTATTAGAAGAACATTAACTTGATTGTGACCACAAAGGGGTGGTCTCATGACAACAACCCCTGTTCATATGCCCTATTAGGATATATGGATGTCCTAGAAGGAGCCCCCACTCCGCTGTCCCTGGTACAGCCATCATTAGGCCTTATTCACACGTCCGTGATGCTATCAATGACAAAATGGTCGGTAATTCATCCACGAGGATTTCCGTGAAGGATCTGTGTGCCTGGTTTTTGTCCTCCAGGTTTTTTCAAGACTTTTCTACTGATGACCCATCCTCTGGGTAGGTCGTCAGTATCTGATCGGTGGGGTCCCACACCCGTCATCAGCTATTTGAGAAGGCACTGGCAGTAGCAGCATGGCCTTCTCTCTGCTCCCCAGACACAGTGCCGTACACTGTATAGCGGCTGCGCTTGGTATCACAGCCCAGCCCCACTCACTTGAAGGAGACCGAGTTACACTTAGGCCACATGACTGGTAAATGCGATGTCACAGTTGACGACAAATCTTTAATATCACAATCTCAGAAAATCCCTCTTAGTTTCAGTGGCCAGCATATAATTTTACATTTTCCCGTAGGCCTGGGCGAGGCAACTCGTGTTAGAAAGAAAATATTGAGAATCTCTTGGGTAGGGTCTTTAAAATCGCGACATCATTTAGTCGTTTCATTAGAGAGTGTAATCGTTGTGTTTGTTTCTTGCTTCACAGATTTATGAGAACTTCATCAATGATTTCGAGCACAGGTAAAAATACGTTTTTATTTCTGTTTCTTTTCCTGCTCAGATGAGCTGTGATTTTCTGTTCAGTTTATTTGGTGTTTTTGAAGCATATGGGAGGGGGGAACCCCAAAACACCTATTGCAAGCAGCATTTTGAAATAAAACTCCTGTCTCAAAAAAATACCCAGGTATATAGACTTTACAGTATCTCTGATGATAAAAAAATAAATTACCATAAATCAGACAAGAAACTATTTCATAAATCTTACTAAATAAAATGGTGCCGTCTCATTTCCTCCCCGCCTCCTTCACTTCACTAAGAGATCAGGTAACACTTGCCTATGGAGAAGGGACAGGGAAGCAGTGAACTATCATGTCTCCCATACACAGCACATAGAGGAGGTTCTGCTCCCCTTTCTCTCTGTAGCTCACTCAGGAGCAGCAGCATCCAGGACATTAGACAGTATTACTGGGCAGTGTATCTGTGAATCCAGCTCTGGGGTGAGAGAGAACTGACCACAGCCTTCAGTGTCCTCTCTTTGTATCTCTGCCTCCATCCCACTGCAGTTGATTCCCCCTCTCCCTAGACTTCAGCATGTTGCCTGATCTCTCAGTTGCAAGTTGGCAAATAGGAAATTTTAACACGCCCTGCACTTTTCTTCATAGTGCCATTTTAAGAGCGTTTGTCCCTTGGCATTTTTTGGTGTTTTTTCAGGCTTTTTCCGATAGAAGTCAGTGGGGCAGGGGGCACGGGTTGGAGTCTAAAAAAAAAAAGTAAAACGCTTCTTAAAAAACATAAATTTTCATGGTGTTTTTAAAAGCGAAAGATACGCAAAAATGTGTGGCCGCACCTCTATATTACTTTTCCTCTGAGTAACTCAAGTTTTCATTTCAGAATTAACCCTTTATCTCTGGTTGAAATAATCCTCCATGTGGTGCGACAGATGACAGGTAGGGATGGTTGGTTGTGGAGATGATGAGATGGGAGGCTTGTACCTTTTTTTTCCTTTCCAGTGTGTTCTTAAGTGTTCTTTTTGATTTTCTTTCCTTCATAGATCCCACCGTGGCTCTCAGCTTTCTAGAGAAAACTCGGGAGAAGGTCAGTGGCATCTAAATCTAGTGATGTGACTGAGCTCTGGCGTTCATCCTACCTACACTTTGTTGCATCTGATTGATTGGCCCCCCGTAGTTAAAGAAGAACTCCCGACAAAAATTTTATTCCATGTCCTGCTAGAAATGTACATGATATAATCTGTGGTGAATGTCATTTTCTTACCAGTTGCTGAATTTTTTACTTATATCATCCTGAAGTTTCTTATCTATGTCATTTGACCAGCAATTAGACCCACCAACTCACACAGAGACTTATGTGTGGACAGGAAGTCTAATTCTCTATGTATTCCTATGAGACTGAAAGTGAGGCTCCCATAGGAATGAATAGAGCAGTTACTGGTTTTCTGTCCTGGGTCAGTTGGAGGTCAGGGAGTTGGTCACATGACCCAGCTACAATAAGAAGAGAGGTTTTTACTCACAGAAACAGTCACTGATAAGAAAATGACAATCACTACAGATTATATCATGCACCTTTCTAACAGGTCAGAGAATAAAAAATTTTGCGGGAGTTCTTTAATAGACTTATGATGTATGGGCTGTTTTTGTATTGTATTTGTACTACTAAACAAAACAGCTTTGATTTTATTAGCCGCATTTAGGATACAACCACACGGAGCGGCCGTGCTCCAGACTAACCAAACTTACTGCCAAGTGCTGCATGGCCTATTAGCAACAACCGTTTATTTGGCCTCCATTGTTAGAGGGGATGTCTGGTTTCCGATATTGATGATCTATTTTTAGGATAGATCATCAGTATCGGATCCCTGGGGGTCCGACTTCCGGCACCCCGCCAATCAGCGCGTGTGTGAGCACTGCATTCACTTCACTATTTACCTGCTCTCTGCTGACATTGCAGCGGCGAGTAGTTTGCTGCAAATGGACATAGCTATACGTCCAGATTGCATGTAACTTGCTGCAGTCAGAGGTACAGCTATGTCTGAATCGTTAAATGATAGATCCTCGCCGAGAGCAGAGACACGGGAGCAACCGGCAAGGAGCCAATCAGAGTGGTCCCTTGCCGGCGATCGCTGTGACTAACCAATTAGAGTGTAGGCAGTGTTAAAATGCCAGTTTCATGGAGTGCATTTCTCCTGTTACCCCTTGTGAAAATGCAGCATTTGGTGCTAAAGCAATATTTTATTGTGAAAAATTTAATTTTTCATTTTCACAACCAAGTGTTTTAAAATTCTTTGAAACACTGGTTGAGTCATATCGCTCACTGCACCCCTCAATTAAATTTTCGAATTTTTTTTTTTTTAAATTGCTTCTAAATTTCTAAGCCTTCTAACATCCTAAAAAAATAAAACGACATTTACAAAGTGATGCCGACATAAAGTAGACATATGGGGAATGTAAAGTAACAACTATTTTATGAGGTATCGCTCACCGTCTTGAAAGCCGAGAAATTCAAATTTTGAAAATTGCTAATTTTTATTCAATTTTCTGTAAAATTTAGATTTTTAAAAAAATAAAGATGAAGCATATCAACTCATATTTATTACTAACATGAAGTACAATATGTCAAGAGTCTCAGAACGACTTTGATAAGTAAAAGCATTCCAAAGTTATTACCACATAAAGTGAGACATGTCAGATTTTGAAAAATAGAACTTGGTCATTAGGACCAAAACTGTCTGCACAGGGTCAATATCGGTAACCTGACAACCCTTTTAATGGTCGCACCATTTTACCCAATAAGCAGTGTGATTCTTATTAGTCAGTATGATATTGCATGGCCACACTCAGCCACAAGGCGGCGACATTCCAACAGCAATGCTGATGCTTTATGTAAACAAACCCTTAACCCTTTCCCGACCAGCGCCGTACGGTGCAGGGACATGCACGAGCGAGCGGGCGCCATGGCCGGCAAGTCTCTGCTGTTTCTAACAGCAGAGACTTGCCGCTACTTACCTCCGTCGGCGGCGTCTTCCTGGGCCTTCTGATGCCGTGATCACAGCATCAGGATGCGTCTGAACCCGGAAGCCTACGCTTCCGGGTGGTGTACAGACGCCCTGATTGGCCAATCGGGGTGTCTGTACACCATATGAAAACTAATCCTCGCTGGGGAGGATTACAGTTTTCAAACTGCAATTCTTATTCTGGCCACTAGATGGCAGGCCAGGATAAGAAATGAGCAATTTTAGGATTTAACTGCATCTAGTAAATCCCTGATTGCTCATAAAGAAAAAAAACAGAACACAATATATCAGCTCATATTTGAGCTTTAAAATAATCACAAAAATTTTTTTAAAAAATGTTAAAAAATATATAAAAGTTCAAATCACCCCCCTTTCTGTATAATGAAAAAAAAAAACCTAAATAACAATAAATATAGACATCATGGGTATCACCGTGACCGAAAACGCTTGTACTTTTAAAATATATAAAAAAAAATTCCAATACGGCGAATTGTGTGATGGAAAAAAGCGTCCAAATGGCGATTCGCCGTTTTTTGTCACTTTTTTTTTTTCTAAAAAAAAATTAAATAAAAAGTGATCAAAAAGTCATACGCACCCCAGAATGGTATCAATAAAAACTTCAGATCGCCCCGCAAAAAATGAGCCCCCATACAGCTCCGTACACATAAATACCAAAAAGTTATAGGGGTCAAGATATGACAAGGAAAAAAAAAAAAAAGGCCAACTTTCTAATTATTTTATCACCATCTAAACGCAGGAAAAACTATACATATTAGGTATTGCCGGATTCGTACTGACCAGTAGAATGAAAGTAACGGGTCAGTTTTAATGAACATCGAACGCTGTAAATAAGAAACCCGTAGAACTGTAGCGGAATAGCGTTTTTTTTGCAATTTCACCCGATTTGGAATTTTTTTCCCGCTTCCCACTACACCATATGCAATATTAAATGGTGGCGTTGGAAAGTACAACTTGTCCCGCAAAAAAACAAGTCCTCATACAGCTATGTGAACAGAAAAATAAAACAGTTATGGCTGTTTGAAGGCAGGGAGCGCAAAACGAAAATGCAGAACCGAAAAAACCTCTGGGGGTAAAGTGACCCGGTCAGGTCATATTACAACCCTAAACCTTGACTTACACACCTGACCCGACAGGACAGTGGTTCCAGAATATTGTAGTAAAGCAAACATAGGCTGTTTGGATTGGGCCAACAACTTTGCTCCATAAGATCTGTCGTTCATCTTTTCATACTGTAGTGCTCCCAAGAGCCTGTTACTGCTGAATTGGCATGCTCATGAACATTTAATATCGCTGCCAGTGAAATCTTATAGCGTTACTATTTTTTTTCCCCGAATCTTGCTCCCAGGTGAAAAGCAGCGATGAGGCTGTGATACTCTGCAGGACGGCCATTGGAGCTTTAAAGCTGAACATTGCAGACTTACAAGCCACCAAGGTAAGTGAAGAAAATTCTGATACACAGTTCTTTAAAGAGGACCTTTCATGTTTTTCATTTATTTTTTTATTTCTAGTTTAGATAAATACCTGTTCTTGCGGGGTACCCCAACACCCCCCGCCCGCTGATGCTGCCACCCTGCCTGTTTTTTTTTGTTTTGTTTTTTCAAATAGCGCTCCTATGCCCCGCTGAGCCCCCCTGCCGGTTTCCCGCTTAGTATGTAAATCCTGCTGAGCATCGGTACAGGGAGGAGACGACGCCAGGGTTTCTCAATCTCTAGGTTTAGCGGTTCATCTTTAGGTTCTTGAAGTGGTATTTTGGCCATCCACTGGATAGTCGATACATGCTAGATCAGGTGTAACTTCTAGGACACTCCGCAGTCGCTTGGGCAGGGGACTCCAGTTTCCCTTCAGCAGTGATGAGGAGTAGAATGGAGCAGCCGTCAGTTTAAGACTCTATGGGAGTTATTAAAACTGTATAGCACATTGCCATTCCTTTTTAAACCCCTTCTGAATTATGAGCAGTGTGCCCCATTCAGACTCCTCACCAGGGATGGGCTTCTGTGGGTTGGTGATTGGTGAGGGTTACAGCCATCAAACTAACATTAATCAACTATCTAGAGCAGGGATGCCCAACCTGCGGCCCTCCAGCTTTTGCGAAACTACAACTCCCAGCATGCCTGGACAGCCTACAGCAGAGCATGGTGGGAGTTGTAGTTTTACAACAGCTGGAGGGCCGCAGGTTGGGCATCCCTGATCTAGAGGATAACTGGTTCATTGTTATGACAAAAATACCCTTTTTAAGGACATGTCACTAGAAAAATGCCCCATAACAGTGGTCTTCACCTTTCACAATGGTTCAAATCAGAAGGTTGATGTTTATTTTTAAGGGGCATCTGTCAGCAGATTTGTACCTATGACACTGGCTGACCTGTTACATGTGCACTTGGCAGCTGAAGACATCTGTGTTGGTCCCATGTTCATATGTGTCCACATTGCTGAGAAAAATAATGTTTTACAATATGCAAATGAGTCTCTAGGAGCAACGGGGGAGTTGCCATTACACCTAGAGGCTCTGCTCTCTCTGCAGCTGCACACCCTCTGCACTCTGTTTCACAGGACCAGGTCTGAAGACGTTTTCACTATCTGGCACTGTCAAAGTGCAGAGAGCGTGGCAGTTGCAGAAAGAGCTGAGCCTCTAGGTGTAATGGCAACGCCCCCGTTGCTCCTAGAGGCTCATTTGCATAAATTTGAACACCATTTTTCTTAGCATTGTGGGCACATATGAACAGATACAAATCTGCTGACAGCTGCACTTTAAAACATTGTGACAGAAAAAAAGGGCTGTATAAAATTTAATGAACCTTTTTAATGGCCCTGCCACTCTGACCCACGCTGGGTCCCCAGCACCCTCGTGACATTCAAGTGACTGCTGCAGCCAGTGGTCATGTGTGCAGGAATAGCATGTAACCTCAGAGGTCAGTGATTGGCAGCAGCAGTCATGTGGATTATGCATGTGAGATCATTGCTTCAGGCACAGCAGGGAACAGAGTGCCAAGACGTTTAAAAGATGGGTAAGGCCTTTTCTTTACTTTAAATAGCCCGCTGCTCCATGCCAGTTTTTTTCTAAATCTCAGAGAATGCCTCTAGGATCTTTTAAGAATATGACAGGAGTTTCACCTGCACCAGTTAAATGAGCATTTGAATAGATCAAGAAGATCTCATTTATAGCTATTTTTGTGATTCGAAAAGCCATTTATCTGTATGCAATGATTTCTTTGTCATTAGTGTCTGTTTGGTGACAGATGATATATGATGTGCTGCAGCCACTAGAGGGCGTGTGTGTCCATATTCTACAAGAGCAGCCCCTCTCATTGCAGAAATCGTGCCATGTACCACTCTGTGGTTGAATATTCTCCATGTAACATTAAAGTGTCATTTTTTCAAAGTGTTACAAACGCCTTAAAATAATTTTTGTAATATACTTGATTTATTGATCTCATTTTACCACCAAAAGAGGCCCTTGAAGTTTAAGCCTCCTGAGGCGCTGTTCACTACATTGCATACAGATTCTGTACACTGCAGTCATGTATGCAGTGTATGGATTCTGATTTGTACAATCTATCCGCAGTGAGCGCTGTCCTGGCAGGAACACACTTTGCTGATCTTGCCTGTGCCCTAGAACAGTGATGGCTAACCCCCTGCACTCCAGCTGTGGAGAAACTATGACTCCCAGCATGCTCCATTCATTTTTATGCAGTTCTGAGGACAGCCAAGCAAGTGTGCATCTTGGGAGTTGTAGTTTTACCACAGCTGGAGTGCCGGAGGTTAGCCATCACAGCCCTAAAGCACATCAGTGCACCAATATTCTAGGCAGAGGATTCAGCTACTCCTGCCTGTCCTTGCTCCACTACACTGACACCTCTGTGGAGGACGCAGGCAGGAGCAGCGATGTGCGTTCCTGCCAGGACAGCGCTCCTGCAGCGCATATTGTACAGATCAGAATCCGTATGGCTTGTACTGGTGTGGCCTGTACGTCACTTTGGCTTGAATCTTGGTAGCCATTTTCTTTCAGATTCATACTCTGCTTGTTTTGCTATCAATCTGCAGGAAACAATAGAAGGTGTGGAGGAGATGCTTGGAGCGTTGCCCGGTGTGACATCTGTGCACAGCCGCTTCTATGACCTGTCTAGCAAGTATTATCAGACCATTGGAAACCATGCCTCCTATTATAAAGATGCTCTTCGATTCTTGGGTTGCACAGAACTAAAAGACATGCCAGGTAAGTTCCCCAAACTCTTCTTTGTTTCTCTCCAAGAAAATTCTAATCATTATCCAACCTCCTGCGTTCAGGAAAAACCCAGTAAAAGAAGATCTTTACTCAGAAATCAGAACCTTGCTGTTCTTGTTCTACCACCATGTGCTGTCAGCTAGTTATGCCCCGGGCCTCTTCTTGCTTTTCTAGTGGGGTTTAGGAAGTAGCACCATCACAGAAGCCGTTTGTTCAGCTTTTGAGTTCTCATTGGGTAATCGTGATCAAAACTACATAAAATGTTTAAAGGCGTTGTCTCATGACAGACGATGGGGGCTTGTCTCTAGGGATCTGCACCTATATCTAGAACGGATCCCGAAAGTGAAGGAGGGCGCATGCGCAGCCACCCTACAATCATTTTCTACAGGGCTCGCCGAAACTATTTCCATTGAGGCCATAGCAGTGAATGGGAGTGGTGGGCGGTTGGCGGTGCGCTCACATTCACTTCTATGGGTAGCCAGCTTGGTGGTGGCAGGACCGGAGTCCTCCAGCCACCACCTTTCGGGGCGCCACTCATGATATAGCCCGGGACCCACACATATAAGACAATGGGGGCAAATCCTAGCGATATGCTCCCATTTTCTATGATGAGAATACCCCTTTAACCCTTGCCCTCTTCTTTCTTAGTGGTTTCTCTAGTTGTACTATACATTCAGTACCTCTGGAAGTGCCAATACAGAGAAATCAGCCGTAGTGTGTTATACATTGTCCTGAGGAACATCACCAGATGACGTGTTACAGCAGTACCTGAAGATCTTTCCTTACATGTGCTTGGTTCATTGCAGTGTCAGAACAGCAGGACAGAGCATTCACCCTCGGCCTGGCCGGTTTGCTTGGAGATGGGGTCTATAACTTTGGAGAACTGGTGAGTTTCTTTTGCAAACCCTTGTGTTAACCGGAAGCTGTCCTCATCAGAATAACTGTATTTAGCAATCTGTATTCTCCGGATGGATCTATTTACTGACCTGAACTTATAATGCCATAGACCCCTAAGGGGCTGTATGTCGGATTAAGTACAACTCAGTAGCATGATAACACTGGCAAAATACACCTGTCACAATTAACCCTTAGAATGCTTACAGTGCTGTGGGGGTTTTTTTTGTATTTTTTATTTTTTTTTTTGTAATGGACCTGTTACACGGCAGCATATGGTGTCACTATGGGACAGGCTGCGACGCAGGTGTCACAAAAAATCCATCCAAGTTTAATTTTTCTGCTACTGTTTCAGTCACAACATTTGGCATGTAGAATTCTGACACCATTGAAATACATTAGAAAATTGAAATGTATGCAATTTTTTTTTAATACTTTTTCCCCCCCCGCTATTGAGAAGTCAGTGGGAAAACATCTGATTAAAAAGGCTGCGCAAAGAGCATAGAGTGAAACTGCCCTTAAAGGGGTTGTCTCATCACAGACAATGGGCGAATATCACTAGAATATGCCCCTATTGTCTTATAGGTGCGGTGCCCACCACAGGGACCCGCATCTATATTGAGAACGGAGCCCCGCAAGGTGGTGACTGGAGGATTCTGGTCCGGCCACCACCAAGTGTACTCCCCATAGAAGTGAATGGGAGTGCACCGTATGTGACCGGCCACCGCTCCCATTCACTTCTATGAGCCCGACGGAAATAGCTAAGCCAGCGCTCGGCTGTTTTCGGCGGCCCCATAGAAGATGAATGGAGGCCAGCTGTGCCTGCGCAGTGCTCCCTCCAACACTTTTGGGGCTCCGTTCTCGCCGGGACGCGCACCTAGCAATATGCCCCTATTGTCTGTGATGAGACAACCCCTTTAAAGTGGTTTTCTGGGATTTTGGTATCGTTGGGGGTCAGACTCCAGGCATTCCCATCAATCTTCTGACTGAAGATGGCCTTCTGTTATCAAAAGCATGTGTAAGACTCTTTTGCATCGAATTAGGGTACCGCAGTTTCTTTTTCAAATTTTTGTGGCTGGGAGAATCCTACCGCAGCAGCACCCATCCCAAAAAGGTGTGTGGTTCCACTGTTTGACTTCTGACTGATGGGGCTATGGCACTGTAACAAGTGCCACGTCTCCTGTATCTAAAGGAGCAGTCCCTGCTAAATCGTGATGTGTTTCAGTCAGTCCATCATGTGGTTGCCAGGAGTCTGACCTCTACCAATCTGATACTGATGGATTTTCCTGAGGTCTCAGAAAACCCCTGAGAACAATGTTTAGATGACAATGTAATTATACAATCGCTGCAGTCGTTCTATCAGAATTACATTTAGAAATCATTACGTACTGTGACATTGTGATTTCTTCTTTCTTCAGCTGATGCACCCAGTTTTGGAATCCCTGCGTAACTCTGAACGGCAGTGGCTGATAGACACCCTGTATGCCTTCAACAGCGGCAACGTAGAGACCTTCAGAGCCTTGAAAACCGCCTGGGGACAACAGGTTTGAGACCAGCTTTACATCTTGTCTATAGTCTACAGTTCCTCTAATACTGACTTATGTTGTCTCTTACTATGTTTCCTTATCCCTTCAGCCTGACCTGGCTGCCAATGAAGCTCTTTTACTTAAGAAGATTCAGCTGCTCTGTTTAATGGAGGTGAGTGGTTTTGTAAATGTTCCTGGTATGCATCAGTGGGCATACATGAGCGAGCACCGTAGCATCCGGGGTTTTGTTATTTTAAATAGCAGAGACCCGCGGCACATGTATGCGATCAGCCATAAGGCTGATTGCATACATTTTCCCTTTCAGATGCCATGGTCAAATGTGACCATGGCATCTGAGCAGCCCGGAATCCCGCTTCCGGTCCGGTAACAGCGTTCCCCGGCTGAGATCGGGGAACCTGTTATATTGATGAAATAGTCCGAAGCCTCAAGCAGGCTTCGGAGCCTATTTGAGGTAAATACCAAAAAAATAAAAAAAACCCTAGGTGGCAGCATTGTATCATTATAGAGCAAATGAAGAGTTCAATGATGGCTATATAGCCATCAAAAAACACTATGGGCAAGGTGACTTTAACTTTTTTTTTTAAGTTTTTATAAATATAAAAAAATTAAATTCTAAAAGTTCAAATCACCCCCGTTTCCTTAAAATATAAATAAAAATACTTCACCAATAAAAAAAAAAAAAAATCATGGGCATTATCACATGCGAAAATGTCCATAAAATTAAAATATAAAAATGACGGGAAAAAATAAAAACATGCAGTTTGCCATTTTTTGTCACTTCAACTCCCCAATAATTTTTTTATAAAAAGTGATCAAAAAGTCGCACACACTTCAAATTGGTATCACCAAAAAGTACAGATTGTCCCGCAAAAAATGAGCCCTCACACAGTCCTGTACACATAACTATAAAAAGTTATGGGGGTCAGAATATGGTGATATTTTTGTTTTTTCTCAAAGGTTTTAATTTTAATTATTTTTTAGTATTAAAACACAAGAAAAATTATACAAGTGTGGTAACGTTGTAACCAAACTGACCTGGAGAATGAAGATAACAGGTCAATTTTACTACATAGTGTACGGTGTTAAAAAAATAAATAAAAACCTTTGTCAGAATTGTGTGTTTTCCCAATTCTACCCCAGTTGGAATTTTTTTCCCCTTCCACTACATGGCATGTTAATGGCGCCATTAAAAAGTACAACTTGTCCCGCAAAAAATTGTCCCTCATAAGGATATGTGAACGGAAAAATAAAAAAGTTAGGACTATGGGAAGGCGGGAAGTGAAAAACGAAAATGCAAAAATGGAAAATCCCAGGGTCCTGAAGGGGTCATTTTTGACTATACTGTGTTTTAATGACTGTCTGGTGCTCGTTTATTCATAGATGACATTCACGCGGCCAGCAAATCATCGTCAGCTGACATTCGAAGAGATTGCAAAGAGTGCACAGGTCAACGTAAATGATGTGAGTAGAGTAACTGCACAACTATAGCAGTGAGGATCTCTCACTATATAAGACATAATACAACCGGATCCGTTCATGGCGGATGCATGTGGTTGTATTATTGTAACGGAAGCGTTTTTGCAGATCCATGACGGATCCGGAAAAACCGCTAGTGTGAAAGTAGCCTCACTCGCATTCGGACGTTGTGCTTTCACAAACCAGCAGTAAAATGCACTGGGAGGACTCCTCTTTGAGTCTTCTCCCTTATGTGTATGAGCTCGGCAGTCCTCTCAGTGCGTCTTATTGCAGGTTTGTGGGAGCAACGCGTCAGACTGCAAGTGATTATGAAGATAATAATTACATAACTGGCAGCACTTAAACTATTCACTGCTTTCTCTGGTTTGGAGGGGTGGGTTGGTGTTTCAGAGATTACAGATTCCCTTTTAATTCTGCAAAGGATCTTTTCAAAATGGCCAGTTTGCCTCATAAATGGACACGCTAAATCCAACCATTTTGCATACATTCTTCGTGAAGCAATAGGTACTGTTCCGTCACTAAGGTCATCGTCAGTAAAGTGACCCATGATACCGTAAAACCTGGCCAGAAAATTACAGGGGTATTCCCATCTGTGATATTGATGGCATATGGGCTAGGACAGGGATGCTCAACCTGCGGCTCTCCAGCTGTTGTAAAACTACAGCTCCCACCATGCCCTGCTGTAGGCTGATAGCTTTAGGCTGTATGGGAATGCTGCTTTTTTATTTTTATTTTTATACTTGTGACCTATCCTCAGGATAGGCTGTCACAGGGATGCCCAACCTATGGTCCTCCAGCTGTTGCAAAACTACAACTCCCAGCATGCTCGGAAAGCCTACAGCTATGGTGGGAGTTGTAGTTTTGCAACAGCTGGAGGGCCACAGGTTGAGCATGCCTGGGCAAGGATATGCCACCATTGTCAGATAGTTGCAGGTCCCGCCATCTCCACAATGGGACCCCCGAAGTGAGGGGAATGCAGATGCCTTTCATACATTTCTATGGGACTGCTGAAAATCAACCAACCACTGGCTCTGCTATCTCCAGCAGTCCCATAGAACTGAATGGTGTGGTGTCTGCACTTGCACAGTACGCTGTCCATCCATTTCTATGAGACCTCCAAAAATACCTAAATGAATGGAGAGCGCGGTGCACTCTTCTTTTACTTTTGGGGGTCCGTTCTAGAGATAGGTACAGGTCCCAGAGTTGCCTGCTCGTTTTCCAGGGAAATCTCTCACAGTAGTCGTATAATGTACATAGGGGAGGTAAAGTGTATCCCATGTTATTCTGCCATCAATGATCTGCCTCTTTATCATAGGTGGAGCTGCTTGTCATGAAGGCGTTATCTGTGGGTTTGCTGCGGGGAAGCATTGACGAGGTGGATAAGAGAGTACACATCACATGGGTTCAGCCTCGGGTTCTTGATTTGCAGCAGGTATATTCACCTTCTCCCAATAGTTAAAATTCTGCTATTTTTACTTGTTCCATGTCCGTTTTCCAGGATTTGAACATTGCGTGTGGTATCGCAGCTCAGCTCCACTCACTTCACTGGAGCCAAGCTGCAATACCAAACACAACCCATGAGCAGGTGCTAGGCTATTTCAGGGTTAAAAAATACAGACAGTTCCGTACAACCTTTTGGAGGATTTGTATGAAATGAGAAAGCCGTCCCGCATTTTGTACTGAAATAGCGCCACTTTATTGCAGCTGAACCTCATTTTCCTGATATACATATCCAGGCTTACATAGTATACAGATGTAGCAGAGCTAAAGGGAGCTCTTAAAGAAGAACTCCCGCGAAAATTTTTATTCTCTGACCTGTTAGAAAGGTGCATGATATAATCTGTAGTGATTGTCAATTTCTTATCAGTGACTGTTTCTGTGAGTAATAACCTCTCTTCTTATTGTAGCTGGGTCATGTGACCAACTCCTTGACCTCCAACTGACCCAGGACAGGAAGCCAGTAACTGCTCTATTCATTCCTATGGGAGCCTCACTTTCAGTCTCATAGGAATACATAGAGAATTAGACTTCCTGTCCACACATAAGTCTATGTGTGAGTTGGTGGGTCTAATTGCTGGTCACATGACACAGATAAGAAACTTCAGGATGATAGAAGTCAAAAATTCAGACACTGGTAAGAAAATGACATTCACTACAGATTATATCATGTACATTTCTAGCAGGACATGGAATAAAATTTTTGTCGGGAGTTCTTCTTTAACTCTCAAAATGGCAAGAAAATGTTAATTGACTTTTTCAGTAGGTTTCAATGGCTTTTGTGACACTTCTTTTTAGTTCTGCTACATCCGTACCCTCACATCATCTACTTCAGAATAAATCATGTTATTGCCATCATTGTATGCTTTAAAGGGTTGTCTTGTTTGGTCAGTCGTTTTTTAAGACCTTAAAAAGCCGAGCACAGAATATTCCTGCTGTAATCTGTGGGAAAACTGGACAGGCATTGTCCAACACCCCTTGCAGCGCCACCACAGAGAAATTGGTATTCCCGTAACAGACATCTGTGGCATAATTGTGGATCTCACCTCTGGTACCTGCACATTTGCCCGGTGAGGTGGCTGCCACATCTGGGAGGAGATCGAATGGAGATGTTCTCATGTACTCTATGGATATGCCAGAAACAATTGCAATGGGAAACCACTTGTTAACGTTATTCAGTTCTCAATGAAAAAAAATAGACAGTGGGGCTCAATGATCAAAGACCAGCGTACTTGAAATACCCTGAGCCACCAGAGAAGGCAGAATTCATGATAAGGTGAATCATGTGGCAGTCAGTGCACTTAGATTGACATGTACTCCAGCTCATAGTTGGAGTAGATTTCCGTAGTCATTTACGCCAGTAAACTGGCATAAAAGTTAATATTTTGAGGTTGATTGCCCCACCCCCGCCACTTTCTGAAAAGGAGAAATGGCATTTAAAAAATGTTTTACACCAGTATGTGTAAGACATAGACTTGTAGGGCCCTCCAGAGTGGGAGGTGCTCTATGCAGCTGAATTTTTTTTCTGGATAATATATGAGGGTTTTAAATGTGTACTACCACCCCCATCATTTATTTATTTTAAAGCAAGACAAACCCTTGAAAAGGAACCTGTCACCTGTACTATGCTGCTCTCACTCAGGTCTGCATTGTTTAGTGGCAGACCCACTGTACTGACATGCCGAACCCCACGGCTCGCTCCAATGCTGCGAGAGAGGTGGGTCCGATGAGGGTTGCTGCTCCTGCTTCCAGAGGATGATTGACAGGTTTCTATCCTATGCGCAATAGGAAAGAAACTTGCCAGTCATCGTCCTATGGTGGGGACAGCAAGCCTCATTGAAGTTATCTCCCTCGCAGCGCTGGCTCGTGCTGCCGGGTTTGGCATGTCAGTACTATTATAGACAGTCTGATTTATCATCCAGATTTGTCATTCATTATCGGCCTCTGTGTTTAAATCTGGTGCAGTTTAAAGGAGTTATCCAAGACTAAAAAATGTCCCCCATATGCCCTGGCCCCTCACACTAAATATACTTACCTGGCTCCCCGCTCCCTGCGCCGCTCCTGGTCCTTCCACTGCTGAAGCTGCTTCTCCCCGTGCGCAGAAGCGTGGTGTCAGGGGGAGCAGCCAACGGCAGGTGGTGATGGGGACGAGTCTCTAGCGTCACCCGCGATGCTAGGGAGGCTCATCCCTGTCCCCACCTGCCAGTTGCAGCGGCGGTGCAGGGACCAGGAGTGTCACGGGGAGCCAAGCAAACATATTCAGTGTGAGGGTCCCGGGCATATAGGGGGCATATTTTTAGTCTTGGATAACCACTTTAAAATGCACCAGATTTAAACACAGAAGCCGATAATGAATGATAAATCAGACTGTCTATAATAGTACTGACATGCCAAACCCAGCAGTCTCGGATCACCCCTTTAAGACTATTTATCTTGGGTTTACACGGTCTTGCTTTTTAGACCAGTATTAGAAAATCCGCCCCATTAAGTTTTAGTTAATTTTATGTTTTGTTATCTTTAGATCAAAGGCATGAAAGACCGCTTGGAGTTCTGGTGCACAGATGTGAAGAGCATGGAGATGCTGGTAGAACATCAAGCCCATGACATCTTGACGTAGAATTCCTACCACTTTCCGTTCGGAGATCGCACCAGTCCCCCCTCCATCACAGTTTGCTGCTGCCTTTGGGAGCACAGTGTAGGGGTTATAGCAGGACTCAATTGGGAGGGATTAAAGCCCCCACTGCCTGACACATCTGACCGGTTCTATCTAGAAGATGCAGCCTCTTTTGTTATGTTCTAGGGTTTGTGCCTGCCCTGATAATGGTGATTGGCAAATAAACCAATTTCTGTAAACTTCTTAACTGATGTTCTGGCGTCTTTAGTCAAATCATTAAAAAAAAATCCCATTTTGAGATTTCACATTTATTTGTATAAATCGTTACTTGTCATTCTCCATTATAGAACTGTACAAGTTCAGATCTTTTACATTGAAATATGGTTATTCTAAAAAATAAAAATCCACTAAATACACCGTACAATGTAGAAGAACTTGCTGGATACAACAAATGAATATTCCCTGATCTATCCCACCAATGTATGCTGTTATATAGACATACCATGGCATATGCCAGCCATAGACTCCTGTTGTACAAAGAAAATGTAGGTCACACATTGTACTTTTCTCTCTGTGCAGAGTTAAGGGCAGTAGAATATTCATTCATAGGTATGACAATGCACACCGCCAAGCCTGTGCCACAAGGACGCTGTTTCTTTGAATGTTGTAAATGTCTGTTGCCAAGAAAATCTCGCTAATTGACTTGACACTTGATTTGCTTCCATATAATTGAACAATAATGTACAAGATTTGTGGAAGCAGAGAGGAAACTGGATAGAAAGATGGATGATGGCCCGAAAAAAAATTGTCGCACGTTCCTACACTGTTCTCACCAGTTTCTGCAAACTCTCCTGGCAATGGTGGGCCTCATTTATCTTCATTTGTGCATGTTTTCAGGTGCAAATGAAGAAAGAAATCTAAGGCCGCTCTGAGCCTGCTCAAACAGCTGATTAGCGGGGGGACATGGGTGTTGGACCCCCACCGATCAGATACTGATAGCCCAGTGATGCCCAACCTGCGGCCCTCCAGCTGTTGTAAAACTACAACTCCCACCATAGCTGTAGGCCGTCCAAGCATGCTGGGAGTTGTAGTTTTGTAACAGCTGGAGGACCACAGGTTGGGCATACCTGTGACAGCCTATCCTGAGGATAGGTCACAAGTATAAAAAAATAAAATAAAATAGGAAAACCTAATAATGTTTCTATAGTCCCCTAGCCTTTTTGGCCTCCATCTCGTCAGTTTACGTCTGCACACCATTCTTTTTTTCAACTGTATAGTAAAGCACTGCAGATCCAGACTATGCTTTACTATACAAAGGGCAACCACAAAGACATGTACCATACACTATTTATTTATGTTTTTGTTACAATGGGACCCTATGGAGGAAACCTGTGTGTACGGCATCCATTAGAAGTGTCCGTCAGTCATATACAGCATTGTAGGTTCATACTCGGTACAGAGTATAATTTTGATTCCGCCCTTGAGGCAATACAACTGTTACATGTACAGCGGGGACCTAATCGTCCCTCTGTGGTAAGGGTCCAGTTGCTCCTGCAACCTGTGTACAGGACATACAGAGAGATCCAAAACTGAGCAGTCTTGTTCGTCTAAGTTCCGACTGCAGGACGTGAAGGGGCAATGGCTGACACATTGGGGGTGGCCTGTTATAGGGCACTACAGCTTACTTTCTAGCTGGGGCTCTTGAAGGGTTATTCTCATTTTAGACAATGGGGGCATATCACTAGGATATGCCCCCATTGTCTTATAGGTGCGGGTCCCACCGCTGGGATCCGCACCTATATCCAGAACGGAGCCCCCGAACTGAATGAGGGCGCACTGCGCATACGCAGCCGCCCTCCATTCATTTCTATGGGGCCGCCGAAAATAGCCGAGCGCTGGCTCGGCTACTTCCGTTGGCTCCATAGTAATGAATAGGAGCGGTGGCCGCGCTTGTGCGCTGCGCTCCCATTCATTTCTATGAGCGCAGCGGGGAGCTGCGTCTGGTGGTGGCTGGAAACCCGGGGTCCTCCAGGCGCAGCGCTTCCCGCTCCGTTCTGGATATAGGTGCGGGCACCGGCTGTTTGCAGCCCACATCACGGATCGCGGACCCATTCAGTTCAATGGGTCCGCAATCACAGAGATGCGGAACGGGTGCACGGATCCTTGGTGTTTCTGGCCACGGCTCTGCACCAAAAAAAGTAGTGCATGCAATACTTTTTTGCGGTGCAGACCATCAGGTGCGGATCGCGGACCCCATTCAAGTGAATGGGTCCGCGATCCGAATGCAGTGGCCCCACAGTCGGTGCCCGTGCATTGTGGTCCGCAAACAGCACGGGCACTGACAGCACACGTTCGTGTGCATGAGCCCTTGGGAAAAGGGCTGGCCTATTTTTCACGTCAGAACATTGGAAGATTCAATGAACTTGTGCTTTTTGTTTTTTTTATGTTTATATTATGTTTGTTTTGTGTTTTTTAGTTTTTTTTTTTTTTGAGCTATTGCCCTTTTTTTTTGTTCTCATGTTAAAAGTAAGGCTCCATTCTACCACTAGGTGGCGCATTTTCATGAGCATTTATGAATGCTTGTGATAAATATCCACCTAACCAGATACAATGCTAAGCCATCTGTA
Organism: Rhinella marina; assembly: GCA_900303285.1. NCBI lineage: Eukaryota > Metazoa > Chordata > Amphibia > Anura > Bufonidae > Rhinella > Rhinella marina. The sequence continues at coordinate 399,146 of ONZH01015132.1, forward strand.
CTGGGACACACAGAAAGGGGCAGATTTACTAATCCTTTAGATGGTGTAAGCTCCTACAGGCTTTCTACACCCGCACCATATTTGTCACAGGTGCTCAGGCTGGGTGATGAATGTGGTTGTCTTACCCAGAGATAGAATTGTGGCGCAATTACGGCACAGAATGTCACAATGTAGGACACAGCCCTTTTCTCCCAAAGCTCACGCCCCATATTGAGCAAGTTGGGAAAATAAGTCTATAAACCCTAGTTGTGCCAAATTGCTGCACTTGTTAGATTCTAGATGCGGAGACATTAGTAAATCTAGGCCAATTGATGGAATCTGATCTTCAAAAAAATGTAATAGCATCCGAAGGAAAGCAGTACACTACCAAAACTATGCACACCTACCAAAAGATTATCAGAAATATACACTTAGGGGAATATTTATCTAGACTGGCGGTTTATGTGCCGGTCTTGATCCCCTCTGCGCTGGTGGAGGATGCTCAAACAATCACTAATAAAGGTGCACTGCGGCGGTAATGCAATTGATAATATACGGCTAAACCCTCACGCTGATGTTAAAATGAGACTTTCGCCAATATATTCTTATATCAAGAACATACCGGAGCCCGAGCACTGCGTCAAGGTATCTCAGAGTGGCACCGGGCCTAACACTAACCTACCTAGCCGTATGGGCAATTGCGGAAGGAGCATATAGGCCGACACCTAGCAACCTACTCCTAGTTACCTCCAGGGTGAGATCACACATCCAATGGGAGGAGGGAGGTGGCTATGAGCCCCACCTACCAATGAGTCATGTGACTCAGGCTGGTGGAGGATGCGACACATTTATGCTGACGTGCAGGCCTCATGAATTTGTTGCATCTTCCGGCAGGCCGTGTGACATACTTAAATCTAAGGCAGCCTCCTAGCTACTGTAGGTTTCTATTTATGCTAGAAAAATGATGCAACTAAAGACAGCTCATGTCCTTTTTCAAAAGTGACGTGAGGGCCAAAAAGATGCAAACTTTGCCACAAATACAGCTTGCAATGATATATGTGACTTCTCAACACCAGAATTCTGGCGTAAAAGGCATAATAAATGCTCCTTAATGTTTTATACTGAATAAACAACAAAGGGCCGGATCAAAAACACTTAAAACCCACAGCAATATGTAACAAGTATAAACGACTAAAAAATTAAAAACTGTGTGGCTTACAGCTACTGGTAATAGGGAAAATACAAATCTGACTGAATAGTTTTAGCCTTTGAAATTATAAAATTCGTAATAAAATAGGCTAAAGTACATTATGAAAGGAAAGTGGCCAAAGAGCAAAACCAATCCTAAAAAGGCTAAAATTCTGAGAATGTAGGACCTCTAAATAATAGTAATGGGGAGATGACCACGAGAAAGCAGAGCTACTAAAGTAGTTCCCTAGTTCTGTATGTCCAGAAAAAATTGAAGGCATGCCGCTATGGTAGTTACGCCCTTGATGTATGCGCTGCCAGTACTGTTGTTGCATGAAGTAATGTGCTTAAAAGAAGCTTCTGGTGCTTATAAATTGATGACCTATCCTCATATTGGTGGTGCGCATCACCTGGCTGATCGGGGAAGCCACTGGTGGCAGAAACTGCACAATAGATAGAGCCGGAAGCAGAAGGCTCCATTCACTGTGTAGTCTCTAACCCAAGGGCGTACGTCAGCTCTGCTCCAATTTATTTGAATGGAAGCTGGACGGCAGTACCACGGCACAGCCACCACATAGTAGATGGAGCTTTCTGCTTCTGACTCCATCCAGTGTATCGTTTCCGGTACTGACGGCTTCCCCGAACATCTGATTGTGGGGATGCCAGCAAAATGCTCAATTGTTGAGTGATCTGTCATTTATGTGGCATATAAAATCATGGTAGTTAGTATATCGCTCTGTGTAAACAGGGACTCTGAGATGTTTTGAGACTTTCTGGATTAGTCCTCTTTCCATGAGATAACTCCTTGGAATATGCACCACTGTTCCAAGTCTTCACTTTATTGAGATAATGACTCTTAACTGTGGTTTAGGGGAACCCTACAGCCCTGACATTGGGCAGCATATTCAGGTGCTTCAGCTTTTTTAATATTTTTTTAAATGTCCACCTTGGTCTGCTCCGTGGCGCTCCAGTCCAGTTCCCTGGCTGTCTTCACTGGTCTTCTGTACACACCTGTAAAATTCTTGCTGGACGGAATCACGTGCACTGCTGCAACCAATGACTGGCCTGACCAGTGATGTGTCCCCAGGTGCCATGTGAGTCATTGGTTACAGCTTTTGGGTTCTACTAGGACAGTATTCTGCACTATGGTATTGCTGCCCCGGTCTACTTGTGTTTCTCCTCCTTCTGTCAGTTGGTGCCTGCCTACAACATGGGGCCACTTTTACTTTTCTCTCTAGGGCCACTTTAAGGCCCCATTCAGACGACCGTGTTTCACGGCCGTATACTGGCCGTGAAAGCCCGGCCTGTGCTGCCCCAGAGGACGGGAGCGCACGGCGTCATTGGTTGCTATGATGCCGTGCGCTTCCTGAGGCCGCCGCCGTACAGTGAAACACGGTCGTCTGAATGGGGCCTAAGTTTCAGGGAACTGGAAAGGAGCAGGGGAGAATGGAGTTTCCACAGGCACCACAGACTGGTGTAGAAATGAAAAACAAAAAAAAAACCTGGAAGAACCTTGTAAGGTTTAAATCAGATTGTGCTAAGCTACTTCGTGATGAAATATTAGTTGGCCTGGTAGGGAAAAGGCATAGAGTAGTGTTTCTGAACTTCAGTCCTCAGGGCCCACCACATGCCGGTCATGTTTTCAGGATTTCCTTATGCCCCTTTCACACGAGCGGGAGACTCGCATGTCTCCCGCAACGCATCTACAGGGCTGGACTCGGCACTGACAGGGATCGCATAGCATTATATGCGATCCCAGTCAGTGCCAAGTCCAGCCCTGTAGATGCGTTGCGGGAGACATGCGAGTCTCCGCTCATGTGAAAGGGGCATTAGTATTGAGCAGGTGATATAATTAGTGTCAGTGCATCAGGAATTACCACAGGTATTCATTCTGTGGGATATTCTCAAATCATGACCGGCGTAGCTGGGCCATGAGGACTGGAGTTAAGAAACACTGGCATTGAGGATAGAAACTGGCATTAGGAGGACTGGTTCCCCTGTATAGATTATCCCGTTAGAAAACACCCCAAGACACTGACCCCAACCTTATTGTTCTGTACCAGGTCAATCATCTCTTCTGTAGACTTTAACCTAACGCAGTGCCTCCTTAGGCCTCATGCACATGAACGTATTTTGTTTCCGTTTGCTTTTGTGGATAGGATCCGGACCCTTCATTTCAATGGGTCAGCAAAAAATGCGGACAGCACACTATGTCCGTTCCGTAGCCCTTCAAAAAAATAGAAGATGTCCTATTCTTGTCCGTTTTGCAGACAAGGATAGGCATTGTTACAATGGATCGCCAAAAAAAAAACGGATGCCATATGGACGTCATCCGTTTTTTTGCGGATCCGCAATTTGTGGACCGCAAAACACATATAGTCGTGTGCATGTAGCCTTATACAAAGGGGGTCTTTCACAAACACTAAAGGCCTCTTTACACTGGCCGAGCATTGGCCAGATAATAGCTAATAAGGGTTCGTAGGAACGCTCATTAGCAATTATCTGCTGGTGTAAAGGCTTCTGCCGACACCGGATGTTTTCATCCACTCATGGGGAGAAGCGGCGGTGCGGGGACCAGGAGAGGCACCGGGAGCGGGGAGCCAGGTAAGTAGATTCAATGTGAGGGGCTCAACGTATAGGGGAGCATTTGTTAGTCTTGGATAACCCCTTTAAAAGGTTTTTTTTGGGATTTTACTACTGATGACCTATCCTCCTTTTCGTAGGCCAGTGACGTCACGTTCATCGGTCATGTGGCCAAGTGAATGGGGCTGAGCGCGATACCAAGCACAACCACTATACAATGTACGGCACTGTGCTTGATAAGCTGCGAGAAGGCAGCGGTGCTCACAGGAGCGCTGGTACCTTTGCAAACAGCTGATCGGCGGAGGTCCCGGGTGTCGGACTTCCACCTATCAGATACTGATGACCTATCCTGAGGATAGGTCATCAGTAGTGGAAATCCTGGAAAACCCCTTTAAGGCTCCATTCACACGTCTGTATTTTTGCACATCCTGGAAACGGTCAGTTTTTTGCGGATCTGTTGTTCCGCAAAAAATTCAGTTTTTCCAGGACATCCGTTCCGTTTTTCCATAAAAAACGGAAAGGATGTATCCATATGTCATCCGTTTTTTGCGGATCCTCAAAAAACGGAAGGATGAATAACATCTTTTTTTTTTACCCCCCTGGAACGGAATCCGCAAAAAACGGATGACATGCGGATGCCTTTCCGCATGTCATCTGCATTTTTGCGGATCCATTGACTTGCATTGGGCAACGGACCGCAAAATCAGGATAGAAGTAGGACAGGAGGATTTCTTTCTGCAGACAGTCGGAACGGACACACGGATGCGGACAGCACACGGTGTACTGTCCGCATTTTTCCAGGACCCATTGAAATGAATGGATCCGCATAAACGGTCCGCAAATTGCGGACGAATTTCACGGATGTGTGAATGAGGCCTTAGGGTGCCTGCACACGTTGCGTATTACGCATGTTTTTTCCAGTACCAGCAAAGTGTCGAAATTGACCTGCTGTGTGGATTTTGAAATCTGCAGCATGTCAATTGTTGCATTTTTTTGTGCAGATTTCACCCTTTTCAATGGAAGGGTGAGATCTACTGAAAATCCGCATCACATCAGCACCATAAAATGCACAAAAATGTGCCAAAACTGCAATAAATAGTGCAGTTTTGGTGCAGACACTCTAATATGCATACTTCAGTAAACAAAATGTAGATTTAGAATAATTTTATTAAGTACAAAATACACAAGAGGAGCAGGACACCCCAGGAGCAGATATGGACAATGCAGTTTATTCAGTCCCAATCGGTCAACATTCCACCGTCATCCAGTGCCATAGACTGATCCCCATAGGACGGGTCGCCTCCTTTATTCTGGTCTTTTCTTGTAGTCTTCAAAGTGTGACAGGATCCAGCCGGAGGGAATCAGGAAAACTGAGAAGAGCACACCAAGGCCGATCGCTTGCTCCTGTAGAGACATTAGTATCCACTTGGTTAGTTTACGACACTTGCCCTTGAGTCATGGCGATTAGACAGGGGGTGACAATATGACATCACAATTCATCACATTTTAAACTATTATTCTCTCCCTCGTCTACCAAAAATTTTGTTTTTATGACCAGTTTCAGTCAATGCGGAAAAAAACAAATCTATCTTTATTGTTTTTGGCAAGTGTTTTTTTTTTTTTTTTTTTTACTGATGAGCTATCCTCCGGATAGGTCATCAGTATCTAATCGGTGGGGGTCCAACACCTGGGACCCCCACCGATCGACTGTCTGAGAAGGCAGTGTGCTTGCAACGGTGCCGCGGCCTTCTCTGGCTTTTTCTAATCCATGTGACGTCACATTCATCAGTCGTATAGCCTAGGACATCAGTGATGGCTAACCTCTGGCACTCCAGCTGTGGTGAAACTACAACTCCCAGCATGCTCCTTTCATTTCTATGAAGTTCTGAGAACAGCCAAGCAAGGATGCATCTTGGGAGTCTTAGTTTTACCACAGCTGGAGTGTCGGAGCCATCACAGGTCTAGGTGCAGCTCGGCCCCATTGAAGTGAATTGGGTTTTAACTTGCAATACCAAGCACAGCCACTATACAATGTACGGCACTGTGCTTTGTGAGCAGAGAGCAGGCCACGGCGTTACGGTGAGCACTGGTACCTTCTCAAACAGCTGATCAACGGGGGCCCCGGGTGTCAGACCCCCACCAATCACATACTGATGACCTATCCCGAGGTTAGGTCATCAGTAAAAAAAAAAAAAATACTTGGAAAATCCCTTTAAGTCAAAGGCAGTTAGGAACATCTGGAATTCATAGGTCTCCGTAGCCTAGAGTCCTCCACCAGTATATTGTAGGAATGGAAGCAGTAACCATAGGCTGAGTAGCAGTGCCATATATCAGTACCAGATAATAGTGGGAAAAAAGCCACCATTGTGTTTTCCTTACAAATAGGAAAGAACTTCAAGGACAAATGCAAGCTTTTTAAAAGGAGGATTTCCAAATTCATTGATGCACATGGCCAAGATCACTAATGCCTCCATACTCTCTTTGCTAAATTACAGATTTATTACACAGGGTGGTCTGGTGGTTAGTGACAATATCCCTGGTGGTCAAGAGTGGTTAATATGTAATATCACTGGTGTATGACATGTGTAACGGGTCTGTGGTGTCCCATGGCGGTTAAAACCTAATATACTTGTGGAAGGGTTATTCCAGGATTAGGGTATTGACAGCCTATATATTTAGGAATATCAGATCAGTGGGGTCCCTGCCGATCAGCTACGAGTCCTGCAGCCTCAACCTGTATGTTGTCTACTGATCAGCGTCTTGCAGATTCTTGACCTCCACTTGATTGGGAGGAAGGTGCAGTACCCTATGTAAAGTGTGCAGGTAGATGACCTGAGGTGATCAAAGAAGAGGCAGCAGCAATTGGGGCCAATCGGTGGGATGCCAAGAGTGGGCTCCCCACCGCTCTGATATCAATGGGCTGTTTTCCAATCCTGGATTTTAGAGCCCTTTTACATGGATCAAGGAGATGAGCGTTGGCATTAAAGGGGTTGTCTCACTTCAGCAAATATCATTTATCATGTAGAGAAAGTTAATACAAAGCACTTACTAATGTATTGTGATTGTCCATATTGCCTCCTTTGCTGGCTGGATTCTTGTTTTCCATCACATTATACACTGCTAGTTTCCATGGTTACCACCACCCTGTAATCCAGCAGTGGTGGTCGTGCATGCTCACTATAGGAAAAAGTTCCAGCCCCTCTGGTGGCCAGGACTGTGGGATCTCACACAGGCTGGTTCTTTTTTCCTATGTTGTGCAAGCACGACCACCGCTGATGGATTGCAGGGTTGTCGCAACCATGGAAACGAGCAGTGTATAATGTGATTGAAAAATGAATCCAGCCAGCAAAGGAAGCAATACGGACAATCACAACACATTAGTAAGTGCCTCGTATATTAACGTCCTCTACATGATAAATGCTATTTGCTGAAGCGAGACAACCCCTTTAATGCTCACTCCCAATAATTGCCCCGTGTAAAGGTGCTGCTGATCACTGACACATGTGCTCGTTCATTGGATGATCACATAAAATCCTCGCTAGGAGGCAGCACATCATACCTGTATGTGAACAGGGATCTGCTGCCACCAAACGATGAAACTCCATGGGGACGAATGATCTTAGTAAAGATCATTCATCCCTGTTCATTACTGGATGTCAATGCCCGCGGGTAAACATTCAAACGGAATTTTGTTTCTGATCATCGCCAATAAATACAGAACTACACTGTGTGTTACCCAGATTATCTAAGACTCCTTGTACAGGATACACTTAATGAGCGTTACCTTCCTGTTCTGTAAACATGAGGCTTCTGTTAGGAAGTCTTTACCATATGTGGCCTCGTTTATGTATCTGATTCTCCTCATACGTGTACTACTGGTTATCTGAACGCATTTGTTGGTTTATCCTTCCTGTTTGGAGGGAGATCGGTAAAGTCACTCATGCCTCCACTTTATAACTGGATTCTGAGGTAGTAGTCTATCTCCTGCTTCCCCAGAAGCTTCAAGTGCTGATCTGTCTCTCCATACTTTACACTGCAGTGCTGACCACCTGCACAGTCGGAAGTGATTTACATAATATCGAATTCCCTGTGCCTGTGCACTCACCCTTGCACAGTCATAAGTTTACAAGCAGAATGTAATTTGCCTCCATAAGGCTTCGTCCACATTTCCATGTCATTGACACGTCCGTGAAAAAAAGCATACGTGTTTCGTCCGTGAAGAATCCGTGGTTGGTCCATGTGTCCATTTTTTTACCATCCGTGTGTCACGGACATTGCTCAGCTGAAAATTAATTTCCAAAGAATCTCTTATCTGTCTTCAGTGAAAAACGGACGCACCACAGATGCCATCCGTGTTGTGTCCGTGATTTTTACAAACCCATAGACTTCAATGGGTGTGCTTGGTCCACATCATGGATCAAAGTGGTGCATGTCTCCGTGATCTTTTTACTGACCCACGGTCAGTAAAAAAAATACTGAAGTGGGAATAGACACATTTAAATCAATGGGTACGTGTGCTGTCAGTGAAAAATGGAAATGTGGACGAGGACTTGCTGTTGTCGTTGCTCCTCTGCTCTTTGCGTTTACAAGGGGCGGGGAGAGACTCTGATTTCACCATGCACATTTCCTCTGTTATCTAATTGACTCATCTTATGAGTAAAATATGAGGCAATTGTTTTAAATTGCCTCATATTTTACAAATGCGTACGAATAGCGTACAAATTGAATTTGTACGCTATTCGTACGCAATTCGTACGCATTTGCTTATAGATTAAAATATGTGTATGAATAGCGTAGGAATTTTAAAATGCGTACGCAAATATGCAAAAATGGCACTTGAGCATGCTCTGCCGAGCATGCTCGCTCATCTCTAATGGTAACACAATATGTATAATAAACTTACATAACTTTTCATTTACATTTAATTGCGAAGCCCCATTCAGTGCTTCAAGTTACATGCCTTGCCTTGTCTATTCTAGTAATTAAGAGGTTATCCCATGATAAATGTAAAAAATTAAAATCAGACATCGTATAGTACATGACAATCTCTTTCTAACAAAGCTAGAACCAGCCCTGTACCTCACATGGATCCAGAGATCTCCCCATTCATTGCTCCAATTGCTCTGCTGGATTTATTTCCAGCTGGCAGCCCAGGAGTGTGTGTCTTTTTAAGGGGGTGTGTCCTTTCTGCTGCAGCTCTCTCCCTGTAACTGTCACAGCTACCTACAAACAGTAGATACAGCTGGTGGCAGTTAAAGGATGGTGCTGAGAAGGTGCAGCCACTGCAGCGGTGTTACCGAGGTAGACTCAGAAATTAGGAAAATAACAAACAGCAGGTGGCAATATACAGATACACATTATTAAATAAATCAGTATTCAGAGCCTAGTTCCGGTTTGAAAAATGTAGAATATTTTTGGAAAACCACTTTAAAGAGAATGTGTCATCAGAAAATGACCTATTGTTCAAATCACATTTTTATGTTAAATATATTTTTAAAGAATTTTTGGTGATGTTATTTTTAATTTCCCATGTCACTATCTGTATTTAAACAAAAAAACATAAAATCCTGCAGTTTTCGCACTGGCCACTAAGCCTAATAGGCGCCACTTCTTGGTCTGTACAGATCACTTTACTGCAGTTACCTGCTTATCTGTTGTTCTAATACTGCCTGTAATGATATCACCTCTGTATATAGATAAGACAGGATCCACCATTTACAATAGGTGATTGTCAAATTTTATCTATACCTCCCTTGTACAATGACCTCTGCACAGGTCACAGAGCATGCCTAGAAAACTCTCCCATAGAAGTCAATGAGGTCCCCTCCTGACCATTGTGTCTATGGCCCATGCGGCTGCCGTAAAGCAATTTTCCTAATGCTTTCTAAATGCTGTTAAGAACAGCTCAGGCAAGATGGCCGCCCCCATAATCATGTTCAGGAAATAGAATATAAAAACAGATTAAACAGATTAGAAAAAGGAGATGTCTTGCTATCTGGCTTTAACTGGCAGAAAACAATTTTTGGTGACAAATTCCCTTTATTGAATTCCCTTGAATTATGAATCACTATCACATCATACACTGAATTATGACATCACTATCACATCTATCATACACTGAATTATGACATCACTATCACATCTATCATACACTGAATTATGACATCACTATCACTCCTATCATACACTGAATTATGACATCACTATCACTCCTATCATATAGTGAATTATGACATCACTATCAATTCTATCATTCACTGAATTATGACATCACTATCATTCTATCATACACTGAATTATGACATCACTATCAGTCCTATCATAAACTGGAGTATGACATCACTATCACTTCTATTCTACAGTGAATTATGACATCACTATCACTTCTATTCTACAGTGAATTATGACATCACTATCACTTCTATTCTACAGTGAATTATGACATCACTATCACTCCTATCATACACTAAACTATGACATCACTATCCACTTCTATCATACATTGAATTATAACATTAATCAAAATGATCCTTGCAAATTCATGCCTTGCCACTTGAATTATTGATCAATGAAGAAGGACTTGCATTCAGTCTTGTTCTGGAGCATTATCTTCATGAATATTGTATATTCCCCATGGGTTGGTGAGGATTGCCATCCAATTACATTGCATCAGTGCTGCCTGTGGGGATGTGCTAATGGCAGAACAGGGAATAAGGTGTCTGGTTGAACGGCACTGCCTAAAGGTAATAATAATTAAAATATATTGCACATGTTACCATGAAGGCCTTCAACCTCTCAAGGACATCTGAAGGAGAAGCACCACCAGTGACCGCTTTCAAATCCTGTAATCCCTAAGGTTACGGCTGCACAGTGATTATGGGCACGACCCATGTTGCGCCCAGTATTGCAGTGCGGCAGTGCAGCCACAGGAATGAATGGGGTTGCAGTGCGACCTGCGCTTATGTTGCAACTGCAACTCTCAAACTGCAAAAACTCCAGTTGGGTGTGACACGTGTAGCGTGCAAAACCTCCATGTAGGCACAGCCTAACTCAAAACCCAATCTTAACAGGGATGTATGTGATTAGAGAAGGGGACTGCATTCTTTCAAAAACAGTGCCACTCTTGTCTATGGAATATTTGTGGTATTGCAGGCCAGCCTTGTTCACCTGAATGGGTCTAAGCTGCAATATCAGACAATGGACAGGAGGGGCGCTGTCTATGGAAGAAATCAATCATTTGTAATTTAATACAACTCCTATAATGCAGGGTTGCCCGACGGTCTGGACTTGGAGCATGCAAACCTCATAAAGAGGACATTAGACCTTCTAGGCATGGTTGGAGAGGACGTGGTGGAGAACGTCTGGCGACATTACAATACTGGAGGTCAGACTTTAAATGAATGAGCTTTTCTGGGAGTTAAATATGGATGACGTATCTGTAGGATAGCTGTTGGAAGGGGCCGCAGCACTCAGACAAACGCTGCAGCCTCTTTTATGGTATGTGCCATCATGTCCATCAGTCACTTATGGTGACATTTACTAAGACCAGCGATCTAGACGCGCTCTTGATCCATGTACACTGGTGCTTGATGTGCCCAGGTTAATTAGAGGCCCAGCCTCTACATAACTTATGCGCTGACCATAAGACTTGCTTAAATCTACTCCAGCCTCCTTGCTGGCGTAGATTTAAAGGGTTATTCCGATCTTGGACAATGGGGGCATATCGCTAGGATATGCCCCCATTGTCTTATAGGTGCGGGTCCCACCGCTGGGACCCGCACCTATATCGAGACCCACCCGCACCCACTCCGTTCTCAATATAGGTGCGGGTCACAGCAGTGGTGGTCCTAGCGATATGCCCCCTTGTCTAAGATGGGAATACCCCTTTAAGTAATTTTCAAAAACAGGTGTAGAAAATCAGAAATGAGACAGGCCCAGGGATCTGATTTTGATGATCTACCCAATAGGTCATCAGTATTTAACTTCACGTAAACCCCTTTAAAGGGAATCTATCACAAAAACCTGTTCTATATTTTATTTATGCTAAAAAAATCTATTATATATTTGTAAGAAATAATAAATAAATAAATAAATAAATAAAAATTCCAATGTGTGAAATATTATAAATAAATATTAGATTTTACGCTGCTGCAGGAGTGAGGAGCAGGAACAGTGGGCTTCCCCCAGCAGCAAGGAGGGAGGACCTGGCTGTGTGTTACTGGTGTCATCACAGGGGCGGGCTCACGTGTTCCATTCATTCTCTATAGGGTCGGCAGCGACTGCGGAAACCTATGTACATGCCTGCCGTAAGTGAGGTGCCATTGTGTTGTAAACCCAGACTGTCACACTTTACTTCCAACATGGCAGCCCCCATGTAAGGCAAGAAAACTGAATTAAAAAAAAAAACATTTACACAATTTGAAAAATACATTATGTTAAAACCTGCTTTTGTTATGTTGTAAAACATATCAAAAAATTTTTTCTTCGCGATAGTGTCCCTTTAAGGCTGCATGATTAACTCTAATGTCCATTAATTTGGCACCTTGCTGCTCCTGCAGAATACACAGCTTCGGCAGTAGACGATCCATCCCTTCTAGCAACAATAATTGGATTGTCTGCATGTTATGTATGACATAAATTAATAGCCGTGACTTGCTAATTAACACATCTCTTCCTGGAAGCATGGAAATGACAATGCCTGTAGCTGCCGTCTATAGGGATTTATCATGACTGTGTCCTGTGGCAGCAGCAGGCCTCAGCTCGGTGACCAGGACAATTCCCAAGGTCGTTAGCCTTGTGTCCTACACCCTCCCCCCCCCTTTCCATTGAACATTAACAGAGACTTCTGGGGGAGGATTATACGCTGCGCGCTGTGAGAGTTTATTATGAGGAGGCTGTGGGGATCTGAGGCTGCCTGGTATATAGATATAGAATTGGTGGTATTAATGATATGCCCCTATGTAGACCAACGTATCAGGGGTTTGCTGCTTGCAAGCAACAGATACCACATGTTGATCTCGAGATGACAAACTCATCTCTGTAAGTGGAATGTTTAAGGTTGGACCGGATAATTATGAAATGACATAAATTAATGTCAGAAATATCCTTCCATACCGGGACACTCTCGCAGACGTAGAGGCCGAAGGGGAAGCTAGCTACAGTTGGGTTGCATTTGGTGGTGCTTGCACCGGTTGACCTTAGAATGACTTCTTACAAACCGTCTCAGACCCTTATCTTAACCTTACCATGAGACAGAACTTCTTAAAAAGCCATGGACATAAAACACATTCCATGATACAAGGACTACAACCCCTACTGTGGAAAAATCCAAGCCCATATGTCTGGACGATGACCAAAGGGAAGCTAGCACCGGTTGGTCGTGGTGGCCCTCACGTAGAAGAACATTTTTTGGAACAGTATAAGCGCTCACAAATTATCAGCCAGAAATATTTTTTTATAAAAAAAAAATAAATTCTATGATGACTAATAAATAAATTACAGAGAACCAAAAGAGTGGTTTTTGAAACCCAAAAATGGTCTTCAATGGTTCAATCGTCCATGCCAGTTCTACTTACCCCAGCAGAGATTTCGTGAGTCTGGGCTCTCTTGGATGACCAAGCCTTGTTCATAACTTGGGGGGATCTTGCCTGGCGCAGAAGGCCGAGGGCGCGGGTAAACAGTGGCATGGCTGCGCTCTGTGGGTGTAGGTTCTGCTCTCTCAACGACGGAGACAGGTGTAAAGTCCACTCTGCAGCTCTCCAGGCTTGGAGAAGGGAGTGGTTTTGCTTGTCCTGTTCTGCAATTGGTGTGTGTGGTATCCTGGCAATGCAGGGGTTAACGTGAGACGCTGTGTGCAGCACGTACATTGATCTCTATATTTATAGAATAGGGAGGGGTTAAAGTAAAGGGAAGGTTGACGATCAGCCATTTACATCTGCTCCATCCACATCGGTGCAGGCTACAAGTTTCACGCCTTCCTGATCAGTGTGAATTATCTTCCTGGTTTTCTTCGCAGTTTACTCCTTTTTGATGCGTTACGTTTCTTTTAGATTGAAACGGCTTTGGCTTTTTTCATTTTTTTTTCCCTTCGGGCAGAACAGGTTACGATGACAGCTGTGCCCGTCACTCAAGTGTCGCTGCGTCTCCTGCTGCTCCCCATCTGTTATTATCTCCATGCGTTTCTATTCGCTTCCACACGGCATTTGCTCTTTTTTATGCTTATTTTCGCTTGCTTTTAGTGTTTCTTCCTCCTTTGCACTGTACAGTGCCTGGGCTTGCTCAGTCTCTCACCACCACCCCCTCCTCTTCAAACCACCAGGAGTCTGTTTATTACCAAGCTATGACAGAAGCTTCCTCTGGTGGTGGAATCTGGTAGATTGCACTGTATGCAGAGCCGCGACGTCTGGAGGCTTCCAAAGAATGTCCTTGCACTTTGCATTCTGGTTGTTTTGATTGTTTAACAAGCCCTGAAGCAAAATGAATACAGAGCTCATCATACGTGTAAAAATATATATATATATTGTAAGGGACTAGGTAGCGGGTATGTCGTCTCCTGGGTAGACAGGCAACCAGTAGAAATTCCAGTCCAAGCAGCAGGAAGTTCGTTTAAAGGGGTTTTCCAGGACTTTACTACTGATGACCTATCCTCAGTAGATTTGGCTTTAAAATCTGCCACTTTCGGGGATTCGGTGTCTGTTTTATTAAAAATATGAAGACCTGTGCCCACCCTCCCCCTTCCCTTATTTATATTGTTATGAACTGGTTCATTTACTATGTTGGTTTTAATGCTGGTGAATAATTGATTAATTTATGTTTTTTAATTAATATTTATCAGAGTTTATTTATTGGTCTTTAGGTTACTCTTAAAAAAAAACATTGTGGCCAATCTATTCCAAAAGAGCTATTGGTGTCTTGTCTTTATTTTATTTATTAATTGGTTACAGACATTAGTAACGACAAATGTGGCTTGTGCAACCATGAGCATCAGCACTTGTATGCAGCCTCCATTACCACAGTCTGTCCTCTCTGTACTTCATGTCTCCTCATGAACTCCATTCCTACAGAGATTCAGCTGAAGATCTTATCAGCTGTATTCAGGATCATAATAATAAAAAGGTATTTGGGAATATATAATAAACTACTATTTAATTATTTTGATTTTCTTATATTTTGGTCCCACTCGAGGACTTTACAATGCAATCCTTTGATCACTTCTAGAATGCTTTGGCATACTCAGTGTGCAAAGCATTATTGGCTGCCACTCAAACTGACAGGCAGTCTATTAGGCCGTGCCTCTGGCAAACATGCATGGCAGGCCTGGGAACCTGTTGTAAGCCTCCTCACCATAAAAATCCATTGGTACCCTGCAATTATGTCTATGATCATAGTGGGAGCCTCCTCCCTTTGTCAAACCACTTAGATACCGCGGTCACCATGATTGGGTGAACAACTATAAAAGTGATTGATTCTCCGATGTGAAATCATTGTCTTTGACTGGTTATGCTGTTACTATTGAATAGTATCATTCCTAGGATTGACTGTACTTTGCTTGTCATCATAAGTATTTCAGTAATGAAGGGATAAACATCTTTCTATGGTTATTACAATTGACCATAGATAGACAATGGAATACAAAAAAAAATGGGCCATGACCTTCAATACGTGGATGAATGAAGAGAATGCAATCTGTCATAGAACATGTGAAACACATGAGCTCCGGCCCCCGCTGCCCAGCCCCCACTGTCTCCTACAGCAAGCAGAAGACTAATTGACTTTGCATTGAAGGTCAGGATCATACAGTGTTCCTGGCGTGATCTAATAATAGTTAGAATTGATAAATCCATCCTAATATTTGGCTAGAGAATAATACAGTAGGCAGACATGCCCACACCATGTACTGTGTAGAAGGAAGTGTTGGCCCTGTAATATATATATATGTATATGCATGCATGCCCCTTTAATCAGGCATGTATGTATATATATATATATAGGTATATATGACCCCACATTGGGGTCTCTGGCCCCATATACGTGTTTGGGCCTCAGAGGGCCCCACAGTCCCCTTCAGGTGCCCCCATTCATGCCCAATGTGTCTGATACATATAGATGTATGTATATATGCCCCAGATGTGTATATATATATATATGCATCTATATGTATATAATATTCACATAATGCCCCTTTTACACACATATATATCCCCCAAATGTATATAGATACATGTGCATGATTCCCAGTCATGAACATGTATCTAAGATACATGCATTTGGCCAGGTGCCCCCCCCCATAGCCCCCAGCAGATGGACAATCGCCCCTCTGCTGGGGACAGATGGAGACCTGATGACTGGTCCAGTCTCAGGTACTTCAAAGGGACAGAAGATCGATCGATCTTCTGTCCCTTCTGTTAATTACCTTCAGCGCTGCTGGGGGTAATTAACAAGACAGGGAAACAAAAGGTTTCCCTGTCTCTGTCCTCCTCCCTCCTCCGGCGCTGTAATTACAGCACCGGAGATACGAGGGTGAGTCACAGACAGGAGGATCAAAGAGATCCTCCGTCTGTGAATTCCTGTACGCTCGGGCCCGGCGCGCTGACGTCATATCGGCGCGCCGGACCACGTGCGCACAGGGCTGCCGGCGTGCGCTCGCAAGCGCGCACACCGGCAGCGCGGGAACATGGGAGCGCGGGCGATCGGGTTTAAAAACCCCGATCGCCCTGTGCTCGGCAGTTGAGCCGTGCCTCCCCACCTACCAGCATCCCCTGGACAACGAGCAACAAAAGAGGACCCCCTGGAACAAGTTTGGCTGAGTACCACTATCCCCTGAACCACCAATGAACCCCTGCTAACCCTTGCTAGCCCTGTGGACCCCTGCTGCCCCCTGATCCCCAGAAACCCCTTCCTTGCTCCCGGTGGACCCCTACCATCTATACCCCTGCCTACCCCAGCTGCACCCCAGTACCATTAACCCCTGATTGCCCATAACCCTGCCCTGCTCCCAGCACCCCTTGTGTGCTGCTGCCCCCTGATCCCTACCCTGTGCACCATTTAACCCCTGCCTTGCCCAACTGGTTCTGCCCTGCAACCCCTGCTCCAGACACACCATTAACCCCTTCCCTGCCAAAACCCCTTGTGTTCTTAACCCTTTGTTCCAGGGAGAGTATAAGTGTAGGTGAGGGTGGGCTGTTAATATTGAGTGTGTGTGTATTTAAGTATTGTGGGTGGAATTAATTGTGGGAAGTGTGCAGTGTAGCCAGTGTATAGTATTGTATTGTTTGCGGATATATATATGTATATATATTTATATACGTCAATATAAATATATATAGATATAGTCTTAAATAATTAGACGGTAGACATTGTTTTGTAATAGAGTCTTTTATTGTTTAAGAATACAGTTTACATTGTCTTTGTAGTCGCCGCTATAGCTTAAGCGTGTAGGGAATAGAACAGTGTGGGAAATAAATAGGCGGAGCTAGCGTCAGCCGGTTACGCCTATTTATGCATATTAATTAATAATATTCAACAAAATATTACTAATTAATTAACCCTTTAACATACTGAGAATCATACATGACGTACTGGACACCGAGCAGTGGATCATATAGAATAGGAAGGATATCATGGAGGGTTCCATGCAGTCAGAGATGCGTGAGATACATGCTAAGGCCTCTTTCACACGACAGTATTTTTTGCGGACTCCGATCCACATTTTTCACATTTCTATGGGTCCGCAAAAAATACTGAGAACATACTGTGTGCTGTCCGCATCCGTTTGCCCGTTCCGTAGTCCCGCAAAAAAAATAGATCATGTCCTATTCTTGTCCGTTTTGCGGACAAGGATAGGCATTGTTACAATGGATCCGCAAAAAATACGGATGCCATACGGACACCATCCGTTTTTTTTGTCGGATCCGCAATTTGCGGACCGCAAAACACAACGTTCGTGTGAAAGTAGCCTAACACATACGTGAAAGAACAGATCCTGACAATCATATTAATCACACCAGAAGACTGGGAATTACAGAGGATACTGGGAATTATTTTTGGTTTATAACACTGAAGCCGCGGGATTAGGTAATACACAAAATAACCATTGTTAAAATGTGTCTTCCCATTTGCCAAGTCTACAAAAATATATTTCAGAATTGATACTGTACATAATTCTCTGATATAACGTTATCTCACATTTCTGCAGTAAATATATATAACATTGAAAAATACTAACAGGAGCAGCACCACAAGAAATCTCAAAAAATAAAAAAAATGTGTGAGGAGATATGGATATCGACAAAATCACCTGAAGGCAGTAAAAAAGAAGTTCCACGGCACCTCCATATGGTGAAAGAAATGTGTCCTTTAGGCCTCTTCCACACGAGCATCACGGATTAGGTCCGGATGCGTTCAGGGAAACTCGCACCATTTTGCAAGAAAGTTCAGTCAGTTTTGTCTGCATTTGCGTTCAGTTGTTCAGTTTTTTCCGTGCGGGTGCGATGCGTTTTGATGCGTTTTTCACGCACGTGATAAAAAACTGAAGGTTTACAAACATCTCTTAGCAACCATCAGTGAAAAACGCATTGCATCCACACTTGCTTCCCGATGCAATGCAATTTTCACTGAAGCCCCATTCACTTCTATGGGGCCAGAGCTGCGTGAAAAACAGAATATAGAACATGCTGCGACCAGTGGTTAGCACTGGTGGCTTGCAGCCCTGGGGTCCTAGGTTTGAATCCCACGATGGACAACATCTGCGTGGAGTTTGTACGTTCACTCCATGTTTGTGTGGGGTTACTCCGGTTTCCTCCCACACTCCAAAGACATACTGATAGGGAACTTAGATTGTGAGCCTCATTGGTGACAACGTGATGCTAATGTCTGTAAAGCGCTGTGGAATATAGCAGTGCTATATAAGTGCATAAAATAAATATACAGTTAGGTAAATCTTCATATTTCTTGGTGCT
Organism: Rhinella marina; assembly: GCA_900303285.1. Lineage (NCBI taxonomy): Eukaryota > Metazoa > Chordata > Amphibia > Anura > Bufonidae > Rhinella > Rhinella marina. The sequence continues at coordinate 417,853 of ONZH01015132.1, forward strand.
TTCAATTAACCTTTTTTTTTTGCAGAGGTCTCCTTTAAAGAACCAAGAGGTGAGTTCTGCAAATTGCTATCTCAAAGTAAGTAAGGAGGTAGGGATTAAAATGGTAGATTTTTCTAATAGATAAAACCACTGAAAGTTCCACATGGTTAAATAATGAAGGCAGGGGCGTAGCAATAGGGGAAGCAGGGGAAGCAGCTGCTTTGGGGCCCAGACCCACAAGGGGCCCCCTCAGGAGGGAGACTAAAAGATTTTATTGCCAGGCCCCCCTCAACAGTATTATACAATGACATTATATACAGTGACACTATAGGAAACGGATGGAGCTGCTGTCAGGCCTTGTCTGGGAGAGCTCAATCTTGACTAGCCACAAGAGTGAGGGTTGCATGTGAGTTCGGGGTTGCGAGGAAGTTTCTGGGGGGGCCCCATTCAAAAATTTGCTGTGGGGCCCAGTTAGTTGTAGTTAAGCCACTGAATGAAGGGAAATGAAAGTTTTAGTTTGACAACCTGTAAAAGTTTCCAACTACTAGAATTGCTGAATGGTCACACAGCGCCCTCTAATGTTTATAGCTGGAAACTAAATATAAGATAACATTATAATAAAGGTAATCATTATAATAATAAATATGCTGTGTTTCCTTTCATGGTTGTTTGATTTTCCTTGTACATAACATAACAGGCTCATAAGAAAAAATAAAATCAAGAGGATCATTGTTGGCTATATACTCATTTACATACAGTAAACTGACAAAGAGATGTTAAAACATAACTTTTAGCAGAGTTTGAGATGATTCTCCTGTAGGCCCAGACTCTGATACGATAATGGGCCCCAAAGATCTAGGTGAAAAACAACTATTGGCTGCCTTTGAAGCCAATAACTTGCCATTGTGGTTATCTCTTTGAGTCAGGGGTGCACCACCAATGAGGCCAGATGAGGTGATCGCCTCAGGCAGCACCAGGTAGGGGCAAGAGGGGGGCAGCGGAAGGGCCATGGGGAATGAGCACTTTCATTGTGGCAAAGTGGTTAGGTTAAGAAATTGGCTTTGGGGGGGAGGGAGCGCCATTTCAGTTTCCGCCTCAGGCAGCAGAAAGGCTAGGTGCACCCCAAACAATATTTCACTTGTACAAAGGAAAAGTAGAACATTTGGAGAAATTTACGTAGAGTTTTACTGCACGTGGAGGACCATGCGTCACACCATAAATCCTACAAGGGGTCAAGTTGTGCCCAAGATGGCTTTTGACCCTTATGAGCCACTATGGGTCTAAGGCAGGCTACTCCCTACTACATTATTCATGGGGTTGCAGAAACCTCTTCTATGATGATATACTGACTCCAATGGAGGTCTCTGTGACCTCTAGGAAACTAACTGGCCCCGGAATCGGTCACAGTTACATGCTTATAACGTGCATGCTATCTACACTTGCATTTGTATAGAAAGTAGTCCTTTTTAACACAGATCAATCTACAGTTCACATAATCCATAAACTGCTCAGTCCACATATGCTTATTTACATTTTTTATGGGATTTTAATATTTATGATCAAGGTCATCGATAACTGATCGGTGAGGGTTCAACTTCTGCCACCTGTTTGAAGAGTCTGTACACGGCAAGTATTTCTTAAAAAAAAAAAGTATGATAATTTAGGGGTAAAAGCTTACAAAACACCCTGATCTTAATACCTTATATTGTACATAAAGACATGCAGAGAAAGCGCAATATATCATGGGGCCCCATAACTAGTCTGTTCAAGGAGACATAAAATATTAATATTATTTGAGTTATACATTTTACAGTCTCAATTTCATTTTTGGACTGCAAAACTAAAGATCCACCTTCTGGCTGAGGTCCCTCCATTTTTCTAACCACTGAGATGCCGCAGCCACTTTCGAGGAGTGAAATGGGATTACAGTTTTGCATTTAGTACTGAATGTAAAGTTAAAGGGGTTCTTTGGGATTACTCTGATTTTTAACAGATCTGCTGTAGCTGTAGTTGCTAACCTCACAAAATTCTCCCCATGCTATATTTTTTTGAATTTGGGCTCTCCTGACCTGTTTTCACCATGTAAACCAATCTCTCTGGTTTATTTCCATCCTGTATGTAGCACTTCCTGTTGCTGTATCCAACCAAACCCATGATGCACTTCTCCTTTTACTGCCACAGCTCCAGCCCTGCGCCTAACTACACCCAGTTACTTTATAGCTCCTCCCCCAGCTAGTTACATAGACACTCCTTATCACTGCCCCTAACAACACCCAGCTAGTTTATATCCTCCCACCAGTTAGTTACATAGACACTCCCCTATCACTGCCCCTAACAACACCCAGCTAGTTTATAGCTTCTCCCAACCAGCTAGTTACATAGACACTTCCTTATCACCTCCCCTAACAACACCCAGCTAGTTTATAACCCCTCCCACCCAGATAGTTACATAGACACTTCCCTATCACTGCCCCTAACAATGCCCAGCTAGTTTATAGCTCCTCCCACCAGCTAGTTACATAGACACTCCCCTATCACTGGCGCTAACAACACCCAGCTAGTTTACAGCAGATCTCTCACCCAGCTAGTTACATAGACACTCCCTATTACTGCCCCTAACAATGTCCAGCTAGTTTATAGCTCCTCCCACCAGCTATTTACATAGACACACCCCTATCACTGCCCCTAACAATGCCCAGCTAGTTTATAGCTCCTCCCACCAGCTAGTTACATAGACACTCCCCTATCACTGCTCCTAACAACTGCCAGCTAGTTTATAGCTCCTCCCACCCAGCTAGTTTATAGCCCCTCCCACCCAGCTAGTTATATAGACACTCCCCTATCACTGCCCTGCCAATGGACATAACATCACTGTATGGACATGGTCATGTGACCACAACCCACCACAGGAGACAGGAGTTAGGTAAATGCTTATTTTACAGGATGTTGATTCAAACAGGAAAATGCCATTAATTAAAAGGCTCTCAGATAATCCTACGCACAGTGTGCTTTGGTAGTCCAAGACATGCCCCCTTCAGAGAGACCAGTCGTGATATCCCTTTTCAAAAGACACATGTCTGCTGACTGCAATCTTTGGGGCAGAGTGGGTCCTAAATTTTTGGGTCATATAGAGAAGACAAACATTTTTTAAAGTCCAAAATTAGACTGGTTATTTAGGTAGCTACTATTTTACTGATTTATACTGTGTGAGCTACATGTGTATATATGAACTTATGGAGAAATTGGGGTTCACAGGTTGGGGACAGTCAACATTTACTGTGCCGTTCTCATATTCTTGTCCACTAAATCACTTTAATCTGGATTAAGAATCTAAGAAACATAGAATCAATCTTCCTCGTGAAAAAAAAACATACGTTGTGGCGAGTAGACCACATGTGGGAGCACTTAGAGAGGGAATATATAGCTTTGACGGCTCTTTAATTACAGAACAGGCATCCATGGTCTTCATGGTGTGCACCCTGAGACAACCACCAGCACGAGACCCCTCCTAAAATACCGGGTACAGGACCAGTTTGAAACATGCAGGAACAAAAAAGAAAAAATGTTTACAAGCTGCTTCACCTATAATCATAGGGCTCCCATCTTGGTCAGTTTTTCTGAAGACTTCAATCATCTATTTGCAGAGACTTCACACTTGGTGTGATCCTGACTATAAATATGTACGGTAGGTATGTGCCGCAATATAACTACTATCACATTTATATGGAATTTTCGCTTTTATTTCAATGTTTGAGAATAAAAAGAAAGAACAAAATTAAACTGGATGGGTTTGACTTCTAGAGATGCCAGAAAAGGTACTCAACATTTCATATGCAGAATGGTGGACCTGTAGAGTAGTCTGGTCGGCCATTACTAAAATACTCGCTTGGGCAGAGGTATAAATAGTGGGGGGAGCTAGCATGGGGTGTACCCTGGGTGATGGGTAGCAGGGGAGTAGCTACAAGGCACTTGCCTCTGTCCATGATATTTACATACAGGGCAAGGACACTGAACTCAAGCTTTGTCTTGGTGAAGGTGAAAATTTTATTACAACTGCACCCCAAATGCCATGCACAAGCCGAGTCAATATATCATGATGGCGGTTAGCGTCCACCTAGCTCAGAAATGGCTGTTAAAAATATTCTGCTATCTGGCCTAATGCAATAAACTGATTTGATAGGATAAGACAATAGTACATATCCCTCAAGACCTATTTATCCAACTTTCATGTTCCTCTGGGGTCCAGCTCTCCTCAGAATACACCGCCCTCAGGCATCTCATTATAAGGGGTTTTCCAGGCTATAGATATATAGAGGAATTATGCTTAGGATAGGTCATCCATACCAGATTAGTGGGGGTCTGACACCCAGCACGCCCATCAATCAACTGTTCACAGCAGCTACCGGGCCACAGTATCTGATTGTTTAGTCAGAGGGAGGGTACTTCCTCAGACCCCCAATGGCTCCCTTCTCCCCACCATGAAATGATAAGTTGTTATGGCAACCTGGGCCTTGTGAAGGCTCTCAGGCCTGCCATAGTGATCTCCCTGCGGTAGGGTTCAAGAGGAGGTCACCATAATGCCCATAGACAACTATACTGCAATTGAATGTTTACAAGTATCCTGGGGGTGGGGCTAAAAATAAAAGTTAAAAAAAGTAAAAGAAAAAATTAAACAAAATAATTTAAAATTCTAATTAAAATTTTACATAGAGCTGCAGCATTGGTAGAGGTCAGAGCGAAAGCATTGGTAGAGGCAGAAACACACCATTAATAGAGCTAGAGCCGCTGAATGGGTATAGATAGAGCCACAACTTTGGTAGAGATAGAGCCACAGACAGTGTTGATTGAGACAGAGCCACAACATTGGTAGAGGGAGAGCCTTAGTGTTGGTAGTGATAGAGCCGCAGTATTGGTAGAGACAGAGCTGCAGCGTTGGCAGAGGGCAGAGCCGCTGCATTGGTAGAGATAGAGTCGTAACATTATTAGAGGTACAGACGCAGTGTTGATAGAGATAGAGCTGCAGTTTTTGAAGAGGTACTGTAGATCTGCAACATGGATTAAATAGGAATTTTCAGTAGAGCTGATTACTGGACTCGATTCAACTGTTTCCTTCAGCACCAAACACTTTGAATGAAGCAAACTCCTCTGAGCCCTTTCTTTCAATAAGGGGGGGGGGTCATTCTAGAGATTGTGGGGATCCCAATGGTCACACCACCAGCCATCAAAAGTTGTAATCAGTTTGTTTATCTATCTTTCTGATACTGATGGCCTATCCTCAGGAAAGACTGCAATGACGGGATATCCGTTTTTTTGTCAACCCTCATAACCATATAAAGGAGGTTATTTCTATTGAGGGAAATGCCCATCCCTATAGATATGAGATTGTCAGCAGAACTCTTCATAATTGGCCGCGGTGGATACAGGATAACTGTTAGATTGTTGGGGTTCTGACCACTGGAACCCCAACTGAACACAAGAATAGAGAACTGGTGTTCCTCATTTGAACAGAGCATTGGACGAACATGTGGACCCCTGCTCCATTCATCTGTATGGGACTTAACTGCAGTCCTAAAGATTTTGAATGGAGCAGTGGTGCGCAGGTGTTTGGACCTCTACCAATCTAACATTATCCTCTATCAAGTCTATAAGACTAGAGTGAAGACTAGTGGGTGTCTGACCACTGGGACCCTCACTGATCACAAGAACAGAAGATCAGTGTCCCTCACTGAATGGAGCGTTGGTCAAGCACCCCCCCCTTTCATTTATCCTCATGAGAATGCCAGAGATGGAGCTTCTCCATTCATCTCTATGGGACCGCCAAGTACCACGCTCAGCTATCTCCTGCACTCCCATAAACTTTGTATGGAGCGGTGGTGCTCTTGCTTCCGAGAATCTAAACCCCCATCAGACTAAGTTATCCTCCTATCCAGTGTATAAGACTTGAGTGGATTGTTCTAACCAGAGTATTGCATACCTACCAAGTGTCCCTCTTTTGGAGGGACAGTCCCTCTTTTTGACCCAAGTCCCTCCATCCCTCTTTTATCCTTAAATGTCCCTCTTTTTGACCTGGAGGATTAATGCATAACTGTGCATTAATAAATTTACTAAATTGCTCCTTACTAAAGTGTCTGTATGGTTTCTACCTATAAATTAGACCAGAACTTCATAATTTGGTGCAATTTGGACCTTAAAATATCTATAATCTGATGATTTATGTGCTAATGTTTATATGGACAATGAAGCGCAAGAAAAATATTGCCTATGGGGCTCTATTAATTATGCTTTGGGCGGAGTTAGAGGCGTGGCCTAGTATGAAAAAAACTGCTGTGATGCGCGCCGCACACATTGTCCCTCTTTGCAATTTTCAAAAGTTGGGAGGTATGGTATTGCAATGATTTTTATTATTACTAGTATTATTGTACTATTGTATTTCTGCAGCAGTAGAAGGGTGCTGCTTTTTTTATATGCCTTGCTCTAACCAAAAGCTAACAGGGTCTGAAGGTGTAATGCTAGTTTTCCAGGTAGAGGACATCTGGAAGGATGAGCAAACCAGGTGCCAGGGACGGACTGGGAACTTAAAGTGGCCCTGGAAAAAAACACTAAAAGTGGCCCTGTTTTGTAGTCGGGTCCAAATTGATGGAAGGCAGGGCCAGCAATACCATATTGTAGCACATTATACCACCCCAACATAAATACCACAGTCCATCACAATATACTGCCAGCAGAACAAAATACATCCCCAAAAACTTCCACTGACCGGCCGTGAGGAGGACTCAGGCGACCCCCTGGGCATCGGCCCACCGGGAAATTTCCCTGTAAGGTCTATGGCCAATCCGCCTCTCCCAGGTGCCAATGGTAGAACAAAGGAAGACGTGAATTGTGCTTTGGTCAGTGATGTACCCTAAGATATATATCTGCAATATCATCTATTTTAAATTACACAGTCTAGTATATCATAGATACAATGCTGGCACATTGTTGAGAAGTTAAGGGGTGTTTTGGGGGACTCCTATATTGATGACTGATCCTCAGGATAGGATAGGAGATGATTGTTTGTGAGTCAACCCCTTTAAATACTCATTCAGGTTATAACAGGCGGACGAAGAAGGTTGTAGTAGTTACAGGAAAACTGCAGCAGTCATCATCATGTCTTTCATGACCTGGAGATCCAGTGACCACTCCCTTGTCTGTCACTGTGCATCATATATACCCAATCATACAGACGTGTCTTGGATAGTTAGGTACTTTTATCTAAACTTGTATGGAAGACTACAAATATAGGCTTAGCATGCCTGTACAGTACTTTGGGTACTAAAATAGATGGTACTGTATATGCTTTGTCAGCTGTGAATGTCAGCAAAGTGTATAGTTAAAGGGGTTGTCGGAGTTAAATAACAACACAAGCCCCCCTTCCTGTACATGTGGTAAAATAAAATAAATTATACTCAGTCTTTTTCTTCCCTACTGCTTCCAGCATTGTCCCCCCCCCCCACTGCTGTTTGTTTTCCTGCCTGTATCGGTGACATCCCATGAACTGCTGAGGCCAGTGAATGGCTGCAGCACGGACATCCCCTGCACTGCTGAGGCCAGTGATTGGCTGCATTGGTGACTTCCTATGCACTACTGAGGCCAGTGATTGGATGCATTGGTGACTTCCTATGCACTGCTGAGGCCAGTGATCGGATGCATTGGTGACTTCCTATGCACTGCTGAGGCCAGTGATTGGATGCATTGGTGACTTCCTATGCACTGCTGAGGCCAGTGATTGGATGCATTGGTGACTTCCTATGCACTGCTGAGGCCAGTGATCGGATGCATTGGTGACTTCCTATGCACTGCTGAGGCCAGTGATTGGATGCATTGGTGACTTCCTATGCACTGCTGAGGCCAGTGATTGGATGCATTGGTGAATTCCTATGCACTACTGAGGCCAGTGATTGGATGCATTGGTGAATTCCTATGCACTACTGAGGCCAGTGATTGAATGCATTGGTGACTTCCTATGCACTGATAAGGCCAGTGATTGGATGCATTGGTGACTTCCTATGCACTGCTGAGGCCAGTAATTGGATGCATTGGTGACTTCTTATGCACTGCTGAGGCCAGTGATTGGCTGCAGTGGTGACATCCCGTGCACTGTTGAGGCCAGAGATTGGCTGCAGCGTTGACATCCCATGCACTGCTGTGGCTAGTGATTAGCTGCAGTGGGGACATCCCATGTAATGCTGAGACCAGTGATTGGCTGCACGGTGACCCGTGTACATGGAACCTCACTGCTGCCGCCAGAAAGATGACATCAGTGGCAAGGAGGACTGGAGCTCAGCAATGGAAACAGGAGGAGAGAAAAGGGGTGAGTTTTGATTGTTTTGTTATTTTATCACATTTACAGAGGCTGCCCGAGTTCATGTTTAACTCAGACAACTCTTTTAATTCTTTATATTGAACACCATTTTACATTAAAAGCGTAGACAACCAACCTGTGCTCAAAAAACAAGTGGGGCACTTGTGGTCCCACAGCAGTTAAAGGACCAAGTCACTTCTGGTTCAGTGGGCACCCGAAGCAGCCGAGGATTGGGTTGTTTGGTTCATACGCTGGATAACCATTTAATATTGTATCATATTTAACATTCCCCACATGATCCCCACATTCAGGAACCTCATGTGCCAGCAATAGAGAGCATCTAAAAAAAAAAAAAAAAGCGTCTCTCACTCTGGAGGACCCAATACATTTGCACAGAAAGTCCATAGATTTTAAATGAAACTGTGTAATGACTAATTTCCCCTGTGATGCCGCTACAGGGAAATTTTAATGATTTTCACAGATTTCAGCTGATTGCAGCTACAGACAACTGGTCATTAGCTTATTGTTAAAGTAGGCTCCTCACAAAAAAAGTGTTCTACATGTAGACAACCACTTTAAAGGGCATTTGTCAGCAGATTTATACCTATGACACTGGCTGACCTGTTACATGTGCACTTGGCAGCTGAAGACATCTGTGTTTGGTCCCATGTTCATATGTGCCCGCATTACTGAGAAAAATGATGTTTTATTATATGCAAATGAGCCTCTAGGAGCAACGGGGGCGTTACCATTACACCTAGAGGCTCTGCTCTCTCTGCAACTGCTGCACCCTGCACTTTGATTTACTTTAGGAGAAGTCAAGGCCAGATGTGATAATGTTTTCACTGCCTGGCCCTGTCAATCACAGTGCAGAGGGTGCAGCAGTTGCAGAGAAAACAGAGCCTCTAGGAGCAATGGCAACACCCCCATTGCTCCTAGTGGCTCATTTGCATATATTAAAACTTCATTTTTCTCAGCAATGTGGACACATATGAACATGGGACCAACACAGATGTCTTCAGCTGCCAAGTGCACATAGAAGGGTGCATTGACATCACCGTTTGTCTTTCCATTCTTCTGTTCCGTCAGAAGAAGAGAGAAAGAGAAAAAAAAACAGGATCCTGTTGCATCAGTTATGCATAGGATCGAAACGGATCCGTTTTTTACAGGATCTAGTAAAGAAACGGATCTTGTTGGATCAGTTGTCATTTGTTTGAGCTATTTCCGTCTTACATCCGTTTTTTTAGACAGAAACAAAAGTTCTGCATGCAGGACTTTTTTTCTCTGTCTAAAAAAACAGATCTCAGACTGAAATGGCTCAAACTGATGCAACAGGATTCGTTTTTTGTACAGGATCCTGTTTTTTTTTTCTCTCTCTCTCTCTTTTTCTGACGGCTCAGAAGAACCGAAAGCTAAATGGTGATGTGAATGCACCCTAACAGGTCAGCCAGTTTCATAGGTACAAATCTGCTGACAGATTCCCTTTAAGACTACCCCATAACACACAATATGCAGCAACAACTTCAAACATAAAGTTCATTTTATTAGATAAAGCATATTAACATAAGTGTGATATGTGAAATCAATAATATTGTTCATCCCATTGCTGGTGACATGTTGAAATCATTTATTTATTGACATTATATCTTTTTATTTAATAGCCATGTGGACTGCATGGTTCTGTATCTTCTCAGATGTCCATGCTCTTCTCAGTTGTCCATCGTCATATCCTAAATATCTCAATATTCTTTTGAACTTATTAGGATTTCTTGATTCACTCGGCCTTGATACCTTCTATTAGAACGAGACTTAGCAGGAGTCTGATCCAGTAATGAGGAGCCGAGGACAAGGAAAACCAGTCCAACAGTTACTATAAGGAGTCCTGCCTTAGAGGGAAGGACTAAATCAAAGTGCTTCTTGTGATGTATAATCTGTATGTTCTTCTCAGGAATAAATGCTTTTGCAAGTGATCTTTGGGGTTCTTCCATTAGCCAGTACCATGAATATCCTTGGTTGATCTTCTGAATCTTCTAATATATTTATTTTGGTCAGTGAGTAACTATTACTTTTCTCTTGTTCAATCACTGTCTTCATCTGTATTGCCCAAGTAGCCTCGGAGGCTGAAGAAGTCAAGGGAAGCATTTACCACCTGGGACAGGTGCACAATGCCTGTGATCACCAGAGCCATAACTAAAGCGGGGAGAGCAATGTTCCACACTGTGGCCAGGATATTGTAGCATCGTGCCTTCTGACCATAACGTCGAGCGGCCAGCTCGTTCCCCTGTACCCTCTGGTCTCGTGCCTAGGAGAAAACACATGAAACATTAAGATAAAGGAAGAATCTTGACCCACTTTCTCACTGTACCACACTGAAATCTTTCCTGTGATGTAGGTTGGCAAGAAGAAGAAGCAGGTGGAAGGGAGTAACACATGACTGCATGAACAGACTACATACAGGGTTTGTTTGTAGTCTGTAACTATGGAAACGCATAGGTCTGTGCAGGAACTGCTTATAGAAAAACAGCATAATATCAAAAGAACATTGCTCCATTTTCTATATTAGATCATACCTTCTTTCACATCGAAAATAATCATGTATAAACCTGACATTTAAATGCTATTTTGACCATCTTGTGTATTCTGGTGGTTAGAGTTACCCAAAAATCACTAGTTTCTGCTGCAAGCTAGCCACACAAGAGAGAGGAACACACAGTTCACAGTGCCAAAAATAACTCAGAGGTTTCATATTGAGGACATGGACACATGATGAACTAGCAGATTGTACACTGAATATATTACCTTTGCTATTGCAGTATATAGTGGATAAATATGGTACAGCACGGTGGGCCCCTAGTCTCCCACCCCCTGCACAAGTGGCACATAACACAGTAGACTTACTGCACTAAATACATATATTTAATGTACAGCACCTCAACCAGTCAATGTTCATATAAAAAACTTGATAGATTATTAAAAAACTTCCCAGTTTATTATTATAGACATGATCAGAGCTGAGACGACTTTTAGGTATAGAGGAAAGCTACCAGTGTCCTCTTCTCCCCAGGACCTACCTTCTCTATGCAGGGACCCCCATATTCAACAATCTGGTAGCATCCTGCTGCTGTGTGAGCAGGTAATATTTGAATGTATCCATACGGTGGGCCCCCAAAATAAATTTTACTGGTGGGCCCTAGGCACCCCAGTCCAACACTGGTCACCACGCATGAGATTTCGTGCGTGATCTTCAATCAAGATGGCTGCAGTGGCCGCTTCACACTCAAATGGATGAGTTGAGTATGTTTGTTGTTTTTTACGCCATTTCAGTAAAAATTGATTCATTACCATGAAGCACAAGGAAACTCTGCCTCGTGGCGAATCCAATTTTCCCTGAAATTCAGATTGAAGTCCGCTTCGGATACTTTGATTCGCTCAACCCTACAGTAGATAATAGTCCAAAATTGGGGGTGACAGATTCCCTTTAAAGTTATGGCCAGTGGCCACTGCAGGTTACATGCAGTATTACATGGAAAGGGGTTGTGATCCTGAAACAATCCCTTTAAATTTGCTTAATAGGAGCCTATGCAGAAGACCAACATACACCTTCTTGCAGGAGATTTATCAAAACTCGTTTAAAGGAAAATTGGCTTAGTTGCCCATAGAAACCAATCAGATTCCACCTTTCATTTTTCAGAGCTCCTTTGGAAAATGAAAGGTGGAATCTGATTGGTTAATGTGGGCAACTAAGAGAGATTTCCTTTCCTTTCAATTTCCCCCTTGTTTCTTAAATAAGCAGCTGCTAAGATTGAAATCTTATTTTTCACCGCTGGTTTCTGGGGAACCAGTGATCTGAGTCTTCTGCCCTCAGTGGCAATTACAAGGTCAGTGGTCGATGCACTTTCTGCCTGGTACACGGGTCACATAGCCTACATTTTTCGTCAGCAGAATTACAGAAGATTGCTAGGTTCTTTGAGAATATACTGCAGCCACAAGATGACAGAGAAGTAAACCCAGAGGAAAGCTCACTGCTGTAATTAACGCTGTATTCCACAGGAATATATTTGTGACATGCCGCTAAAGTGGCTAAAAATGACCGCTTGCTGCTGCTTCTTGCTTTCCCTTTAATTTCCAAGTGCGTTAGATTGTATACAATGCCATAATATGAATACAGAAAAAAGACGAGTGAAGAGTGACTGTGAGCTCGTCAAAACTAACCACAGAAGTAGTCTCACCAAACGATGGTACTGGACAGACCAGTTTCAGGTCTGATTTGGTCCAAAATAATTCAATCTGTATTGAAAGTGCCCTGATTGCCCTGAAAAGTCGTGTATGACATTCTGAGGTCTTCTAGGACTGTATCTGACCCCTTTCATGCTCTTCAATACCAAGACAGCTTTAGTAATGTCAGAGTGACAGTGGCATGCATGACTACAGGCAGGGGTGCACCACCAATGAGGCTAGGTGAGGCGATCGCCTCAGGCAGCACCAGGTATAGGCAAGAGGGGGGTAGGGGAAGGACCATGGGGAATGGGTGCAAAGTGGTTAGGTTATGAAATTGGCATGGGGGGGCGCCATTTCAGTTTTCGCCTCAGGCAGCAGAAAGGCAAGTTGCCCCCCTGACTACAGGTAAATGGACAGTAGTGGGTTGTAACAGCCTGTTTAATAACACCCTGCACTGTAGAATTTTTAAATACTTTTTTAAAAATGAAAAAACAGTCCAAAAATGATTCTTTTTTGGTGGCAGATGTCTTTTTCTCTATTTTGTCAACTGTGAGATGGTGGCCGCTAATTTGAGTGAAAAAAGTTTGGGTTTGGCAAAAATTCTAATCTTTTTTGATAAAAATTTGTAATAAATTCAATTTGCTCATCTCTAGTTAACGGTATTTTTTGTACTACTTTAGAGCCAGAGCTAGTGATCTGTATTTTGGGAGGTTGTGAAGATATGAGGGGGGAAGAACTGTCATAGATCAGCGTTTTACACCAGTCTATGATATCCCCTCGACTGCCAGAGGATTATATCTAATTAAGGGTCCATTCACACGTCCGCATGTCATTGCGGATCCGCAAAATACGGACACCGGCCATGTGCCGGCACAAGAGAAATGCCTTATCTTGTCCGTGGCTGCAGACAAGAATAGGACATGTTCTATTTTGTTGCGGGGCCGCGGAGGCCATCTTTTGCGGCCTCATTGAAAATGAATGGGTCCGCACCAGTTCCTCAAAATTGCGGAACGAATGCGGAACCATTCATACGGATGTGTGAATTGGACCCTTATGCTGAGGTGCAGACCTCGTCATAAATTAGGTGCATACAGTTTGTACCTAAAGTAAAATTTACACCAGCCCAGAGCTGGCATAGATTTCAGTCTTCTTTTATTTCAGAAAACTGATGTAAAAGAAGATAAATATGCAGGGCACGCTTACCCTCCCTTGCCACGCTCCCTTCTTGGATTAATGGTGAGGCGGCGTAGAAACACCACTAGGTGTAATGGCGTTTAAAAAGTTGGAAACATGAGGTCTGCAACTTTTTTACACTAGAAAACTGGTGTGGAGGTAATAATACATTCACTGTATAAGATATAATAGATGCCATAAGGCAGTGATGGCTAAGTTCCGGCTCTCCAACTGTGGTGAAACTTCAACTCCCAGCATGCTCCATTCATTTCTATGGAGTTTTGAGAACAGCCAAGCAAGTGTACATCTTGGGAGTCGTAGTTTTACCACAGCTGGAGTGCCGAAGGTCAGCCATCACAGGCCTAGGATGTTGCTGAGCAAACTACAGTTTCAGGCTACATTAGTGACTGCAAGAAAATTAAAATTTCACTAATAGATTGGGGAAAAAACTATGGGATTAAGTGGGAAAAACTTAAATATGCTGTATGAAAATAAGAGTAAATGTAATCTATGTATGATCTGGAGATCTTGGGTGAAGCTCATGAATTAAAAAGATAGGTGACATGTATGTAGATGCCATCAATATTCCATTCCTCCTCCTTTCACCAGTGGGTAGGTAGTAATGATTTATGGCTATATGTATATTCCTTTCTTGTTTTTAGGTTATCTTTTGTAGGTTCTTTTGTAGTCAATAAACTTAAAAAAATTGAAGGAGCAAAAATGTTTTATGGTCTGTAGGCAAGAAAAGAATATAATAGCGAAATATTTGTTTCAAGTTCTCAAAATGTTCTTTAAGATTGTAAACCTTGACCAAGCGAATCCTGTAGATCAAACCTGAGAGAAGACATGGGTGAAGAAAGAGATGAGTAGAGGATATTACTCCACCTGGTGTGGAGAACAGAGGACTATGGGTAATTCCAGAAGCAGGAAGTGTAAAACAAGTTGTACTGTATAAGCCCATGAACCTTTAGGAGATTTCAAATTAAAAATCGGTAAACCTAACACAAAACCAGTGATATTCCTTTTCTATTTCAAAATGTATTTTGATATTCTTTCTAGTCATTCTGTTGGAATCTTTCATGTATAATTTCCCATGTATATGAATGATATATGCCTTAATGATAAAACCACCTACCTAATATTAGGTGCTACACGGTACACAGCCCTATATGCAACAGGCAGTGATGCACTGTTTGTTCTGATATCTTTCTATCATAGCCAGAATTGACTTTCTCAGCAATTTGTGCTATAGTCACTCTTCTGTAGGCTCGGACCAGATGGGCTCCCCATTTTGGGTCCCCATGACCCCATCACCTGTTCACCAGTTGCTCTTCTTTCGTTCAATTTTGGTAGGTACTAACCACTGCATACTGGGAACACCCCACAAAACCTGCCATTCGGGAGATCCTCTGACCCAGTCGTCTAGCCATCACGATTTGATCCCTCTTAAAGTAGCTCAGATCCTTACCCTTGCCCATTTTTCCTATGTCCAATACATCAACTTCAAGAACTGACTGCTCACTGCTGCCACAATTATCCCACCCTTCGAATGGTGTCATTGTTAATATGTAATGTTATGGTTGATCAGTGCATACCCTCAAGACATCTAAATGCTACACAGAAGGCCATTACCAGTGTCCTGATCTTCTAGACCTTAGACCGAACACATAGCAATCAGCCAACATCTCTGACATGACTATTGGCATCGCAATGTCCTGCCCTTGGAGTCCCTCCAGTTGTCATTGGGAAAATGAAATATATTGTAAATCTCTCAAAGGAGATAAATGCTCAAATGCCTTCAAAATTGCCCCATACTTGTGCCCAACTTCACCATATGGGCCATCATTTTCAATACATGAACCCCTTAGGTCTCGACAGCAAATTCTATGGAACAAGAAGAGATAAGCAGATGCCAGACAACTCTGGCACCACTTATCAGAGGGAAAACAATAGAACCAGCTAGTATCTCTAATATATTTGCCGGTCTTTAGGTCTTGTAGCCCCATTGACACTAGATTGCCATTGACTTGCACCACAATCCTCAGCATACATCAAAAATGTCTAATGTTAATTGGCTGAATATGTATACATAACCCCCCTCAGTAAAAAGTTAGGGTATAGGTTCAGCAATCATAGTAAATCATATATATGCTGTACCAAGTCCACATTTTTCCAAGTTATAACAGTTACCCCCTCCATAACCCATTACATGCTTTCTCTCACCTTGACAGAGTAGACCAATGCCATGAAGCCAAGACAGAAGAGGTTCAGGTACACAGTATTACACAAGGACCAGAGCAGATGATCTTTGGGAACTATGGGGGCTCCAATATCGACAACAGTATGGGCATTATCTGGCTTGTTGGGGTTGGTGGTGAAAATATCTTCACGGGGGTAGGAGGTGTCCATGTCTGGAGAGGAGATGAGTAAATGGAGGCCAAGTGGATCAAGTAGAAGATAAAGTGTGATAGGTGAGCTAGGGATGAATGGGAAAGGATTGTACAGGCAGTAGATGTAGGAGCAGGTGGTTAGTTGTAGGTAGAAGTAAAAATGATAAATGTAGTAGATGCAGAAAAGAAAACTGCCAGCTGGACAGATGTCTGGGAAGAGAAGGATTGTCATGTATGTCCTCTTTATACAAATCGCCACACAAGCTACGTCTGTCCCCTCCCTGCTTCTATTACAGGGTCCCTTTCACTACGTACTCATTTTGGTCACCATGTAGCTGTTTTTGCCTTCTCTGGTTGCTACGCCCGCCCCAGCTGCATTTCTCAGATTTGTTTCTCTACAGTTTATTCCATTTTTGTTTTTATTCAATATTGTATCGACAACACTTTTAAAAGTTATGGACACCTATCAGGGCAATTTGTTTTTATTATTGCATTCTCCTCATTTTGGGCTAAAAATCAATTTTTCAATTGGCTGTTATTAAAAATTTTCAACAGTTTTGTCTCTACAGCCTTCATGCTCAGTATATCTGCAACTATTGCTTCTGCTTCTCAGTGAATCCGTCAGATGGCTGCTCTGATGGTTAAATCTGTAGCCCTTATGTCTGAACTCCTGACAGCTCATCAGCACTTATTTAAAAGCGTATTCTTGTTATATAAAGTTATCCCCTATCCACAGGGGCATTCTGTTTTACATTGAATCCATCAGAAGGCTACTCTGGCAGCTCGATCTTTAGCCCTTACATTTGAACTCCTGACAGATCATCAGCATTCATTGAAGATAAATTCTTATTAAACTGATAAAAAATGTAGCTGTAATATAATACACTGCATGAAGCACATAAGGGGCTTCATACTGTGTTATGGCTGCTCTGATGGTTAAATCTGTAGCCCTTATGTCTGGACTCCTGACAGCTCATCAGCACTCATTTGAAAGGGTATTCTGGTTATATAAAGTTATCCCCTATCCACAAGGGAATTCTGTTTTACATTGAATCTATCAGGGGCTGCCCTAGCAGCTCGATCTTTAGGCATTACATCTGAACTCCTGACAGATCATCAACATTCATTTAAGATAAATTCTTATTAAAGTTATCCCCTATCCACAGGGGCATTGTTTTACATTGAATCCATCACAGGGCTGCTCTGGCAGCTTGATCTTTAGCCCTTACGTCTGAACTCCTGACAGATCATTAACACTCATTTAAGATAAATTCTTATTAAACTGATAAAAATTTAGCTGTAATATAACATACTGCATGAAGCACATAAGGGGCTCCATACTGGGTTATGGCTGTCCTGATGTTTAAATCTGAAGCCCTTATAACTGAACTCCTGACAGCTCATCAGCACTCATTTAAAAGGGTATTCCTGTTATATAAAGTTATCCCCTATCCACAGGGGCATTCTGTTTTACACTGAATCCATCAGAAGGCTACTCTGGTAGCTCGATCTTTAGCCCTTACATCTGAACTCCTGAGAGCTCATCAGGACTGATTTAAAAGGGTATTCTGGTTATATAAAGTTATCCCCTATCCACAGGGGCATTCTGTTTACATAGCCTCTGCATACATCAGGTGCCCTTTTCTGAGGATGTCTGTCCCAGTGATGCGACTTGCCTTTATTTTTTCGGGCAGTACTGTGGCTTGTAAACTCCTGAGCGTCTTTAAGCTTTGCTTGCTGCCCTCTCCTCTGGTAGCTGTCTCATTCTGTTGCCGATAATCTATACCAGGACTAGTGTTGAGCGAATCGAACCTGACAAAGTGGAATTCAATCCGAATTTCAGGGAAAATTCAATTTACTGCAGAGCCGAATTTCCTTGTGCTTTGTGGTAGCAAATTGATTTTCCCTGAATGGCGGTAATTTAAAAAAATCATATTTACCTCATCCGTTTGAGCACGAAGAGCCAGCCTCCATCTTGATTGAAGATCCTGCATGAAATCCCGTGCTCGGTGACGCCTGACGGAACCGCACCGGCAGACGTGATGATGTCATCACGGGCCGCGCGAGATTTCGCGCTAGATCTTCAATCAAGATGGTGGTGGCTGGCTCTTCGCGATCAAATAGATGAGGTAAGTATGATTTTATTAATTTTTTACATTTTACACTGTATTATTGCTGTGAGATGCCGCAATCAGCTATGAACACGGCATCTAAGGGGTACAATGACGGGGGCGGTGCAGCGAATTGTTTTGTAAAATTCGGCAAAGCAGCTGAATCGAATTTTTCAATACTTCGCTCATCACTAACCAGGACCATAAGGCCGTAACTTCTTCTCTCTCTAGCTCTGAGCTACACACCTAGTTTCTGCACACACGCACACACTCTGGAACAGTACTCCCTGTACACTTCCTATCTGGGCTGAGTCTCCTTTCCTGTCCATCCTAAAACTGCTCATAAAACAAGGAATCATTTCTTATGTCATCATATATTGTGAGCCCTCACTGTGGGAACTACATACAGTAAACTTCCTTTAAAGGGGATGGCCCATCTGGGACATTAATGGCATATTGCTAGGATATGCCATCAATATTAGATAGGTGCGGGTCCCATCTCCTATCTAAAGAACGGAGTTCCCAAAGTGGAGAGCACTCCGCACATGCAGCTCTACATCTGCATCACACACTGTATACACTTCTTGCTGAAGCTACCACTAGGGGGAACTCTAGTGCACAGGAATGTAAACATTAACCATTAACTGCAATAGAAACTGTAAAAAAAAATCTCTTTGCATTTGTTCCTCCTAGTGGTGGAAGGAGTTCAATGCTGGGCTCCCTCCAGGCCCCATAGCAGTTGCATGGTCTGCCTTCATGGTAGATACATCACTGCCTATCCTGAGGATAGGTCATCAATATTCACCCTTTATGTGAAAATCAGAAAAACAACCACAGGACCTTATGAAATTTCATGACGCAGTAATGGAGACATCAACTAATGTATCCAGAGCACAACTTTAAAGGGGTTGTCCAGGACTTAAAAATTCTGACTTTCTTCCTAAAACAGCACCACACCTGTCCACAGGTTCCATGTGGTATTACAGCTCAGCCTCAGTCACTTCAAGGGAGCTGACTGCAATACAAGGCACAATGCATGGACAGGCGTGGTGCCATTTCTGGAATAAAGCAGCCCTGGTTTTCTAATCCCCGACAACCCCTTTAACAAGCTCTGATGCCTCTCTAACTACTAGAACATCAGTTTCATACTAGAGTTGTAAAGCTGGCACAGATAATCCCAATAGTCCACAGCCAATATATACTGTATAGCCAGTCTAACAATGACGCTAAATTTGTACAGTGAAATACACTCATTCCTGCGTTAACCTAGATCCATCCGATAATTCTCACCAACATTTTTGCAGTGGCACCAATTATACCAACCACCTTCTGTATAACTATCTATCCCGGTATGAATGTCAGCAAATGCCCACACTAGAAAGTTTTACAGACCTGGTGTGCCACCTAGTGGTCATTTTACCACTGACAGCAAAACC